>BFEA01000343.1:218828-235433 GCA_003427395.1 Chara braunii
GAGTGATAGTCTACTTTGATTTTGGTTAAGGTGGATTATCACTTACAGTGTAATCAGTGAGGGGATTTTACAGACTGTTGAGGGTTCAACCTCCTGATGAGTCGGTGAAACTCCGACGAAACAGTTTGTCACAGCCCCTCGTTTGTTGTCCTCTTCTCCCTCTCTGCCTATGGTTTACCGGGTAGTTCTATTTGACGATATATATATATATATATATATATATATATATATATATATATATAAGAAAGTTAACGTGATTATTAGAGTGATGGTCTCGTATCTTATAACATTTTATGTTTATATTTTCTTATATCCGCGTGGTTTATTGAGACCTACCGTAATCATTAAGATAACCTTATATTGAAAGGAAAGGAATATTTTTTTATATCCTTACTTTTTGGAACTTTTTATAGTTGGACGTTAAGGTCCATAGCAACAGTCAAATTCAAACCCCTTTACCTTTTTACAGGCCCTGGACGATGGAACCCCACTTTCATTATCAGGGGTGTTCAGCTGTTACAAAAGGTCGAAGCCTACCTACCACTCATCTGCGCAGGGTGCATAAAAGGGTAGGATTCACAATCGCCTTAGCAGTTGTCTAGCGTCGAGAAATTAACCCCTCAAGGCGCGTGTCAATCGCCACTTGAGTGTCGAAAGAGACTTTCAAGACCATTGAGGGTCACATCACTATGGGTACTCCATAGTACACCATCATTGCGACGACTTGTGTATCCATGCATGACTAATTGATACTACTAAGGCTTGTGTCACCACAATATTTATAGAGAACCTCACGGCTCGACCGCCTCTGTGATTGCATACGAAAAACCTTCTCGTATGTTGACAGCTCCCACGGGTGGAGGTAAGTTGTACCTCGCGTGACCCTATCCTATCGCAGGGGTTCGCGAGAGGTATGGCTGACGCACTCGGCCGGTGCGGCAACGCTTTACAACGAAGTTTTCCAAAATCCTACATGACGTGGCCGAGAGAGTCCCATCTCCGAGACCGATGTGCTCGACAGCGTGTGCACTGCCTCTGTATGTATTATTATGAATTTGTAAGTGCTTAGTTAAATAATGTGTGCATGTTTATCTTATTTGTATGCATGAGGATAATTTTGTGTTTGTGTATTGATTATGGCGTAACATACTATGCTATGTAGATTCCAAATATTTTTGGCTATACTCATTCAGGGGTAACCAGCTAGTCCTTATTTATATAACCCAGGGTCATTAAAGGTTTCTCCATCTCGCTTTAGGTCTCCATGTCCTTAATGGTAACTACACGTGAATGATACTTAACGTCCCCCACGTGAACTTCCTTGTGCATAATGCGTGCCATAAGTACAGAAGCCTCGGAGAAAGGCATTTGTTGGTAATATGACTACGAGTTTTCTATACAAATAACCTCTCACCTGAAGATGGTCGTAATACCTCAAAGTGACCGGTTTGGATGTGGTCATGGGGGACTTAGGTGTTTCTTCAGATTATACATTTAATTTATTTTATTAGTTATTTGATTAGGCTTATACTTGTAATATAACTTTTGTGCTTAAGGATTAGAGCAATTATCTTATTTTATATAAGACTCACATCTTAATCAATCATCGGATCATACTTGCATACATAATTTTTAGATACGTATGTCTTTCACAAATAACTGAAATGTGGTCGACTTAGCATGAATACAAAAATTACTAAGTCATTTCATTTGTATTGTTATGAAAAACATTAATGACCTAATTAATAAATCATCATAAATGGAGATTGGGGTATGAAGGTAGAAGAATTGAAGTGTGGTTAATCATTTCCAACAATACCATCTTAAAAGACAGATAATTCTTCGTAAAAGCTCATATTGCAAAAAATTAATAATAATAATTTCACGTGGAGGGTTTTGCACCCCAGTCAACTATCGGATGGTATGATTCATTTCTAGTCGATGGACATGTAAGTAATCCGCATGCATGATAAAAAAAAGAGCAATACACTAAGAAAATATTATGGCAAGTACACCAATGAAATTGACCAATAGGCTACTGGAGGGATTTTAATAGTTTGATTATGAATCAAAGTAATGCAATACGTATAAGTATTTAGGTGAAAACTTGTGAGAGCACAAATATTTATAAGCATCATTTTTGTAGAAGAATCGATTATCACTTCGTTTAGATGTAGAAGGACTTGTGCACTAGTCAAGTGTCCGGGTGTACGTCCAGGTGATTTATGAATGTTAATGTAAGATGTAAGCATACGCGGTGAATGGTGAGAAAAAACAACATAAAATACTTCAATTGCTTTGATTATGGCAATAAGAGGAAAAAATAATCAAACTAATTTCGAAATTCAAACACCTAATTACTAAGCCCACAATAAGACAAAACCGATACTTCTTGAGCAAAAAAATAAGCCAAGAACAATCATTGAAATACAAACATCAGCTCTACAGAAAAATTAATTCTCATTTTGCATGAAAGACCTTGCACCTTAGTCGAGCATCTGACCATGTATCCATGTGATCTATGGATAGTGAACTAAGATTTCGGCACCTCCCATACATGGTGAAAAAAAAAAAAGTCATGGAAACGACACGAGAATAATTGTTTATGGTTATGAAGAAAAAAACGAAAAAATGTTACTCATACTTGGAAGCACTTGTCAGCATCTTATCCTTCAAAAGGGGGGGAAGGCGAATGAGGAAAAAGTAATAACGAGTGAGCCAAAATCTCTAGGAATAAGAGGGGTGGTGCATCCTTCATGCATCCGATTATTCACCAATGGTTTTGCTTCCTTAGTTTATCAACTTTCATTATCTTCTATTCTCTGTTTTTTTTCCCTAATTCATTGAATATTACTCCCTTCACCATTTTTCTCAAATACCTTCGACCTTTTTCATCTCCTTTCGTTGTTTGTCTTCTCTCCACCCTCCTATCCTCATGCAATCTCATTATTCGGAGACGATAGGGCACCAACTGGCTCGTTTGAGAACTCGAGGTAGGACAACGCGTTTGTTCCTGTTAGTCGGTAGTCTGAGAGGGGTGTTGCTCGCCTAAAGCTTTCGTCATTACCACCAAACCAACTTGTTAGAGGAGTTCGTACAAATTGCATTCATGCCAACAGTCAAAAGAACCAGTCATGTTCACAAACACAGGGGAAAACATTTATTGTACAATACCACTTTCTCCTCATTTCCATGACTTATTGCGGATCCTAATGCAACCGCTGACATCTTCTTATATTCGAAGTACATGCATGTCGATGTTTTGGATGTAGGATGGGATGAGGGGGGATATATGTTATATTAATAGGGACATAGGGATGTCACTAACAAATTGTCCGTTTGCCTATGATTTGACAGTGACAGTAAAGCTTCAATGCTCCTAATAATATATTTAAATTTTCTTCCCATAATTTTTCTTGCTAATTGCTTACCTATCAATACTATCGATGAGACTTTTTCACTTCCTCTCATACTTTGTTTAAACTTCTGCTAATTGGGGGCTATTCCTCGGAGTCTAATTATATTCGTTCCTAGTTTTATATGACATAATTCCCTATTACAAATCTTGTGTTCGAATCTCAACCCTATGATTTAGTTCGAAGTTTCAATCCTAATATATTGTTTATGTCGGATCCCCTTCCTCGTTCAAAACTTGTACCTTTCTGACATCAACCTATAGTCTCAATATTCAAGTACTGAGTTTAAACTCTCTCTCTTTCCATATGGTATTTTTTTCACTAGATCCTCATTTTTTATATCTGAGTACTTTCCATTGTTGCTTACAATATTTTCCCCTACTTGCTCTCTCAATTGCCCACCTTTCATTTCTTATTTGTGTTCAATAATTTCTTTGTTAGAATGAGCCGGTAAAATTTTTATGTGTCCTGCTTCGCGTGTTGTCCTTTCTCTCCCAATTTATATCTCTCTTCAAATACATACTCTTAATATTTTTCTTCGCCATCTTTATATAATGGTTGAGTCTTTATTTCATATACTCGACGACCCCACATTTTTTCCTTCGTTGCCACAGTTACCGATTCAATTCACTTTGAGTTTTTCTTTTTCCCCCTCAGATCCCTCTTTTTATCGTCTAGTATATGGTCTCATTCATGATCGTACTAGTTTTTGCATTCTCAACTCCAACTCCTTGACTGATCGACAAACCTGCATTACCTTGAACGAACTTGCTTGCAATTAGTGCAAACATTTGTATGATGTCATCTGGCTTAACAACTCCAAGGGGATTCTTCACCTTGTCGTTTTTTTGTCCTTCGTCGTTGCACTCTGCACTTGTTTTTCTTTACACTCGTCATTAGATAATGTTAGGATACATAGCTGCTAAATTTTCACACCATTTCTCGTTGATCTAGAACGTGATTTCTACCTATCCACTGCAAGTAAGTTAACATCCACAACTCTTTTTCTTTCGTCATTTTTGTTCGACTTTGTCTTTTGTGATCTACATTCTAGTTCTTCAATGTTCTTAACCAATTTCTCATATTGGCCATCAACTTTCTTTGTTTTTTTATCCACTCTCCGTGATATATCTTCAAGTTTTGTTCATCATCCTCATTACTCGTACGTGCACGACACCGTTTCCACCACTAGAGAAATTCATTCGCTCTAGGTTTTTGTGGTTGCCGACATCCTTGATGATGATGTCCATAGTTGCACGTCGGCTGAGGTGGAGGTGGTACCCATCCTATGGATATATGGAGGGAGCAAAGATGAAATCCGGTAGCCTGGTGGTACTCAAGCTTGATCTTGGTATTACCACGGAAGTCAGACTCTCTAATGGTACAGCTGTGGGAACATTAGTCGGTGGCGTGGTCTGGTACTGCATCCAAAATATCCTTCACCAGGACCACCTTTATCTTCCTCTACCCCGATCTCTCTTTCTCGCGTACATGCAATCTTCTTGTATAATTTTTTGTAGAAGCTTCGAGCTTCGATATCGACCTTCAGTCCTCTTACATGGATTCTTAAAAATGTGCTCAACAAGCCTCTTGCTTGAAACGTGCAATCACACCTTAATCAACTACATTCTTCCCAATCTGTCCAATACAAGTCAATAATAATAATAATAATAATAATAATAATAATAATAATAATAATAATAATAATAATAATAATAATAATACTTAGAATGTACACATAGTATCTCGTAGTGTACGTGGATACATTGATAATACGTTAATGGCACTACGTGACTATTGAGGTGTTTAATTGTTAGTTTGAGGTTGTTCACCCGGCTCGTATAAGAATGTAGACTCAAATCCAATCTAGTTAGAGGTCTTACCTATCACAGTGTAACCACATTGCAAGAATAGGATGTAACCTGTAATAAAAACATTTGACCTTACAACTACTTAGTTTGATTAATAGTGTAAGCTTTGTTTACTTAAATACTATGACATGTCCTAACTCCAACAAGCTACTGTTGCTTGTCCATAGTTTTTACCTTAATAACGTGTTAACCAAAGTTATATTGTCTAGCAAAAACTCAATATTATAATCGGTGGTCATATGCCTTCGAGTGCAATTGCACAATCAACTTTAGAAATTCGCAGTTTCAGCGGTGTTGCTGAATTGCTTGTATTCTTCCGCTATCACTCATCACTATATCCTTCCTTTTATCGTTTTTCGCCTTTAGCTAATATCTTGTCTGTAATCACGCTTCTCAAAATTTTGTACCTTCCTTCCGTAGCCCGTATCTCGGTGTCATATGCCATATTGTGTTACGTTTTTCAAAAAATTTGTAGCTGCCAAAACAATACCCACATATCCTGCCCTCTCTTGCATGTCTGTGATCTTAAGTCAAAATCGGGGCCATACAAACTCAAAACAGATTTTCAAGGCCTAAACATCTCACCCGTTGTGGTATGCCTCCAATCTATAATTCAAATTAGACCATCTACTAATCAAATCTTCGTTGCATTCACTCTTTGTTCTTGTCTGTCCGATGAGTTCCCCCTTTAGTTAGTCTGCATTTTTTCATGCTTTTATAATTATTGTAATCAATCTGTATGTATGTTTGTGTGCATGTGTGTGTGTGTTACATATTATCTCCTATGCGTACTTGCCATGCACCCCACCATATACAATGGCACTGGCCCGATCATAATCCTATCAACACAATTTCTTGTCACCCTACTCATCATGCAATTACCGCCATTTGTCACACGTGATAAACCATGACTAGCTCCCAAGTGTCATCGCACTATTTAATATCTAATGCAAACAATCAGTAAAAAGAAAATGACGAAAGAAAACAAAAAAATGAGAAAGAAAACAATCATCATGATCCTATATTATCTGCCTCCATGTTGTGCAGAGCTCGATGTGCATTCCAATAGCCTAGTCGCATTATTATGTCACAATAACTTTTTACGTTAGTCTTCTTGGTCTTACATTCCATAGTAATGTGGCAATCTATTGTTAATTGTCGATTACTCCTATTTCCAGCAAAGCAGAGAGGGTGGCTCCCGTCACGATCCAATAACAACTGCATTACCCATTTCGTGGATGGAGGTTACGAAATCCAATGTGCAATCCCATGCTACATTCTTTCCATTACAACGACGACTTTCTTGTTTCCTGTAGTCAACACAAATGGCAGAATTGTCCTATAGATCAAAGCATAAGAAGGAGTGAAGATATTTTCACATTTGAGACATTTCATGATAAAGCCAAATGATAAGACTCGGAAAATATTCGAAATATCAAAAAAATATGCACTCAATCAAAATATTAAATCGAAACGAAAGAGAACCACATATATGAGCACTTTTAGAACAAAAAATGATGTAATCGATCAAACTAGTGAATTGAAAAGCAAGATAAAGTCTTTACATTAAAAAAACGAAGATCATGAGTACTTCCGTACAAAAAAGAATCGTAGCAAAAAATCATATGTATGCCCCTTTCCATTCCACCTCTTCCTGCCCTTCTTTCTAGCTCCAGCATCATCGTTCAATCTTGCGATCCATAGTTCATTTCTCATATGTTCCGTCATACCTCCCACCATCACGACATCCTTTGCTTTACTCCATCATCCCCCACTTCCCTAAGGAACGTAGTTTTTTTTCGCCCCTCGGCCGGACTCATATGTTTCCCTTCTCCCAACCTCGTCCGAGTGCGCAGTGCCAACCAACCTCCGCTCATTGCCTAAAGCTGTTTCACCATTATAACTCTCCCCTTCATCCTCCAGACCCACGAGTTCAACTTCCTGAAACCCTCGGGTGTGGTGGTCGTTGAGAAAAAATGTTGTATACAACCCGGATCTTCCAAAAACATTCTTCACTGCTGGCAGTAGGGGTGTGGCTCCCATAAAAGCTCTTTCGTTGTCACCACAACAAGCTTATCAGAGAGTTTGATCACCAGGAAAAATGCACATACATCCAAGCATGGAGTCACACGGGCAGCTCCATTCCAAACACACGGAGGGCCACGAGGAAGTATATCACTATTTTTATCGCGATCTCCTTTCCGACATTTCACGTGAGTAATACACCCTCGTCTACTTCGGTTAAAAAGTCAAAGTCCGCCGTAGCAAGCAGAGTGTCGTCGATGGGCTTCGTTCGCAATTTGCTCAATACGCAAGGAAGCAAATTCAATCATATGCATGCAATTAATGAGGGTGGGGATGTTTTTATCATACGTTTGCAAGGTGAACTATCGGTATAATCGTGGGGAAGGTGTCATGGGTGGGAGATCAAGATTTTTTTTTTCAAAGTTTTGCGAGATCCTCGTTGAATATGGCCCCGCTGGACATCTTCGAGGGATGACGAAAAGATGGGTATGTAGGCAGTCCCTCTTTCTTCTTCTTGTTGTTCCAAGTACATTCCGTCTGGTAGTCCCTAGGCGAACGAGGTTCTGGCTCCGCTTACTCGTCCATGTTGGGGTTTCAAATCCTTCTTCGCTCAAGCAGCAGATGACTCTCGTGATTTTCTTGAATTTGTTCGAGGTTCTATTTGGCCCGTCAGGGGTTATCCCAGTCTTCGGGTGGAAGGGGGAAGGCTAGGGGACCCTTTATAAAATATATTATTTTACGAAAATTCCCCATTGCGAGACTAGGCTATGGGAATGTATATCAAGTTGCATAAGTCATCATCGTCCAATAATAACAAGGTAGCTCAAAATCCAAGCAACATTGTCCCTTTATTGTCCCTTTATAAAATATAAATCAAGACTTTGTGGGGAGTTCATCCACCGATTACGGGAGCTCTGCCGGAACTCAAAAGGAGTTTTGGAGGCAGATAATATAGGGTCATGATGATTGTTTGTCCTCTTTTTATTTTCTCTCTCCTTTTTTTCATTCCCTTTCATTTTTTTCTCTTTGTCAATTTATTGCAAATGTATTAATCATCTGCTCCGACCCTGGGCAGGCTGCAGAGGAGATTGCTAAGATCACATAATGAATGGTGTGAGACGGATTTAATTGGAGAAGATGTTAGGGAATGACCAAGAGGGTGCGTAAAACCACATAAGTATTCCAACCATTTCGATGCCATGCTACAGAGGTTTGGAACATACTTAACATCTCTCATTAAATATCTTTCTAACGAGATTGTGTGATGACTTGTATGATGTGCATTTGTGTGCGCAACCTCTCGCCCACGGTACCCAGGATGATATCTGGAAGGGGACAGGTACCCTTTTGGATACTTGTCCCACTCAGAGGTCCTTCCATATGTTAGGGGTAGACACACACCCACACACACACATATAAACAAGTTGGAGCAAGACACAAGAACCAAGCGGGAGTATTCTAGAACACCTGAAATGGACAACGTTACAAAAAAGAAAAAAGTAAAAGGATAAGAGATAAATAAAAAAGGAAGGAAGTAGGAATAGGAGGGAAATGACCCTCAATGGGGAATTTTCATAAAAGAATATATTTTATAAAGGGTCCCCTAGCCTTCCCCCTTCCACCTGAAGACTGGGATAACCCCTGACAGGCCAAATAGAACCCCGAACAAGTGCAAGAAAATCACGAGAGTCATCTGCTGCTTGAGCGAAGAAGGATTTGAAACCCCAATATGGACGAGTAAGCGGAGCCAGAACCTCGTTCGACTAGGGACTACCAGACGGAATGTACTTGGAACAACACGAAGAAGAAAAAGAGACTGCCTACGTACCCATTTTTTCGCCATCCCTCGAAGATGTCCAGCGGGGCCATATTCAACGAGGATCTCGCAAAACTATGAAAAAAAAAAATCTCGATCTCCCACCCATGACACCTTCCCCACGATTATACCGATAGTTCACCTTGCAAACGTATGATAAAAACATCTCATAGCCTAGTCTCCCCACAAAGAAAATAAAAAGAGGACAAACAATCGTCATGACCCTATATTATCTGCCTCCAAAACTCCTTCTGAGTTCCGACAGAATCGGTGGTCAATTCTGCAATACTCGTACTTGCAGCGAAGCAGAAAGGGACCAGAGGGTGGCCCTGAATGTGATCTAATAACAACTTTATTGCCTATTTCGTGGGTGATTTTGTTATTAATGGATGATGGTGGAGGTCATGAAATGTAATGCACTACAATTGTACCATTATACAACTACGACTTTCTTGTTTCGTGTAGTTAATGGATAATGGCGAAAATGGAGATAGTTTCACATTTGCGACATTCCATGATAAAGCCAAATGACAATACTCGGAAGATACTTTAAATATCCAAAAACAAATGTAGTTGACCAAAGTATTGAATCGAAAAGAAAAAGACTGCATATATGAGCACTCGTCGCCAAAAAATATGCAGGAGATGAAAGTATTTAATTGAAAAGCAAAATAAGCCTTTACATAAAGAAAACAACACTCATGAGTACTTTCATACAAAGAGAAATTCGAGCTAAAAATCATATGTATGCCCTTGTCATTTCCACCTCTTCTCGACATTCTTTCCATCTCCAACCCCACTCTTGCAATCTATAGTTCATCCCTCATGCGTTCAACCATGCCTTCTACCATCACGCCATCCTTTGCTCTTCTCCATCATCTTTCAGTTCCTTTTTCGCCCCCTTGTCGGACTCTTATGCTTCCCTCCGCCCAGTTGCGTCCAAGTTTTCAGTGTGAACCAACCTCCGCTCGTTGCCTAACAACACTCACCATTATAACCCTCCCCCCATTACTCCTATTTCCAGCGAAGCACAAAGGGTGGCTCGATCATGATCCAGTAACAACTTCATTTCCCATTTTGTGGGTTATTTTGTTATTAATGGATGATGATGGAGGTCATGGAATTCAATGCACATTCCCATTATACAACGATGATTTTCTTATTTCTTGTAGTCAATGCATAGTAGCGAAATTGTCCCCTAGATCAGAACATACGAATAAATAAATGTATTTTCACATTTGCGACATTCCATGATAAAGTCAAATGACAAGACTCGGAAGATACTCAAAATGTTAAACAAAATGTGGTCTATGAAAGTATTGAATCGAAAAGAAAAAGAACCACATATATGAGCATTTTGGTCGATCAAAATATTGAATCCAAAAGTAGATAAGCATTTACAGAAAGAAAACAACAATCATGAGTACTTTTGTACGAAGAGGAATCGTAGCCAAAAATCATACATATGCCCTTTGCCATTCTGACACTTCCTGCCCTTCTTTCTATCTCCTGCGTCATCGCCCGACTTTTGCGATCCATAGTCCATCCCTCATACATTCCACTAATCCTCTCACCATCACACCATCATTTGCTCTTCTCCATCATCCCCCAATTGTGTCTGAGTTCATAGTGCGAACCAAGCTCCACCCATTGCCTGAAAACGCTTCACCATTATAACCCTCCCTTTCATCCTCCAAACCCAATTGCGAGTTCAACTTCTCAGCGCCCCTGGATATCGCGGCTGTTGGGACAAAAGTTGGGCACAACTTGGATCATCCTTGGACGTTCGTCACTGCTGGCAGGAGGGATGTGGCTCCCCAGAAAGCTCTTTCACCGTCACCACAACCCCCTCATCATATGTATTAATCACCTGCAAAATGACACATACATCCAAGCATGGAGGCACACACGAAGCCAAATCTAGATTCACGGAGGGCCAGGAAGAAGTATACCGTTCGTTTTGCCACAATCTCCTCTTCGACATCGGATATGGGTGACATGTTCTCGTCTACTCCGGTTGAAAGGTCCCAGTCCGCCATAGCAAGCAGAGTGGCGCCAGTCCACTTTTTTCGCCATTCACTCAATACTCAAGCAGGAAAATTGAATCAGATGCATGCAATTGATGAGTAGGTTTGAAAGGTCATGTATTAGTGGAATCGTGGAAAAGGTGTCATGGGCAGGAGATCAGGATGAGTTTTTTCAAAGTTCCGCGGGATCCTCTTGAATATGGCCCCACTCGACATGTTCCAAGGGATATTTGAGTGGGTGGGTATGTGGGCACTTCCCCGACATCTTCCAAGGGATGACCGAGCGGGAGTGTATCTCGGCACTCCCCCTTTCTCCTCCTTCCTATTCCAAGTATGCTCCTGACGATCACCCTCTGCCGAGGTCCTTTCTTCACTTTACTGGCTCCACTTTCTCGTCCAGGTCGAGGTTTTGACTCCTTTGCTCGAGCAGCAATGCCTCTTGTGCCTCTCTTGCACCTGCTTGGGGTTCTATCCGGCCCCGTGGGGGTTATCGCAGTCTTTGAGAGGAAGCGGGTGGGCTAGGTGACCCTCCAGAAAATATAGCTTTTACGACCCTCCCCCAAGGGACCCTTTTCCTCTTGTTCCTTTTTTTATTCATCTTCTATCCTTTTACGTTTTTCTTTTTTCTTACGTTGTCCAGTTCGGGTGTTCTGGAATCCTCCCGCTTGATCCTTGTGTCATGGTCCAATGTCGCATACCGTAAAGGTGCAGACCAGAACAAGAACCGACCTCTCTCACATAGTAGAAGATAGCGCTGCGGAAGGCTAATATACCAATGATCCGAACAAGCAATGTTGCATGCAGACCAAACATACATCATCATCATTCCATGGTGTGAAGGGGCCTGACGCTCACACAGGAAGAATTCACCAGTCCCCAACCATTCACAGACAAAGAAGAGGGGGGTTAGACGAAGAGGAGGGGAAGATGGGAATGTCGTCAACACCAAGTCTTCGGTACGGGTCCCAAATAATCCCTCTTCCAATGTCTCAATCCCAATGTGGAGTCTGAATCCAAATGTCGTGAAGTCCCAAAGTCACCAATCCCTCTCTCTCTCGTAGTCTACAGATATTGAGAAGTTAGGTAGCGAGAGGGTGCGGGAGAGATGGTGGACTTAGAAGAGGAAGAAGAAAAACTCTCTCTCTCTCTCTCTCTCTCTCTCTCTCTCTCTCTCTCTCTCTCTCTCTCCATCTAGATGTGTATAAGAGACAGGAGTTAGTTAGGCCCTGGGTACGTGAACGTGAGGCCGACAATGCATACTGGGTATAGAGGCCGAAAATGCCAACTGCACAATTGCTGTCTCTTATACACATCTAGATGTGTATAAGAGACAGCTACTGGGACACATGCAATGCAGGGTCTGGGACAAAGGAAAGGCCGAATTGAGCCAANTCTCTCTCTCTCTCTCTCTCTCTCTCTCTCTCTCTCTCTCTCTCTCAGTCCGGCACTAACCTGTGAAGGTGGCGCCTTGTTGCAGGTACATTGAAGACAAGGCTCGAGCTATGGCACCACAGGTAAGTCTCCCTGGCCTCCGCCAACCATCTCTCTCTCTCCAACTCTACTCTAGCTCCTAATAGTGCCCAGTGATGAAGACTACTGCTAACGCCACTACTACTACTGCAGCGCTCCTCCAGAGTGCTGCTTCCGAATCCTGAAAATTGCCTCCTGCCTCCTGCACCTGAAGTGCCTGGGAAGTCCCTATGAACTACCTGCAGCTTGCAGGGCGGGCCAGTCTTATATAGTGTTGGCCCGTCCAGGAGGCTGCTCTTGCCAATGCCAAAACGTGGCAGACCCTGGCGTTGAAGTTCAAACAAAGGTGGTCTTGAAAACATGAGTAAAATGGCCTGTGCGAAAACCCTGGTCTGGTGCCTAAGTTTCAGGGCAGATCGATCTTATGACGACCTGAAAATGACCCTCCGTTTCAAGCTCAAAAGACTTAGGGCCTGGAAGGCCCTTTTTAGGCTGAAACGATACAGGGCATGTAGGCCCTCGTTTTCAGCCTTTCAGGCTGAAATGACACAGGGCCTGTAGGCCCTTGTTTTCAGGCTTTCAGGTTGAAACGACACAGGGCCTGCATATGACGCGCTAGTTCCCGAACCTGCGCCATCTTTTGTCCCCTCCCTTCCCCCCCCCCCTCTTTTTTCTCTTTTGTCGAATTTTGGGTAACCATCCGACGAGGTCTCTTTTTTTATTTTCATGGATGTAATATGTGAGACCCTCAGATCAATTTTTGAAAGTTTGTCTTTCGCAAATTCGGGAATTACATGGGAATTACGAACGCCTTAGCAAGCGCGCTAGGAATTTAGGACGACAGTTAGGAATTTCGAAATAAGCGGAATCTGACGTGTCCTTTCTTGCGCTTGAATATTCTCAACCTCGTCTTGGAAAGCTCTGGGAACTTTCGTAGGAATCTGAATAGGCATAGGAATTTTTCTCCCGCGCTTGCTCTCCCGCGTGGATATGGTACTTTTCAATTTGAAACAACTGTAACTGTTTTGCTGCCCTTTTTGCCCCCGCATCGGCGCCATGCATGCGAGCCTCCCCTCCCCCGCTCTGATCTCCACGCCGAAATACCTTGTCGACCCCCTTTCATTTCCCTTAGTCAAGGAGATGCGCCATGTAAGAAGGAAATTCCTGATACACGACAATTCTAATTGGCTGCAGTTGGGATCCGAAGAATCGACATGGCTTTCGTCGGGTAATCCCTGAGCCCTCTCCTACGCCTCCCTGTCTCAGTCCTAACCCTTCCTAGCATCTATCTTATTTTTCGCAGCTATAAATTCCGCAAGCGCTAACCCTTCTAACATTTATCTTATTTTTTCGCAACTATAAATTCCGCAAGCGCTCCCAAAAATCTCTCTCTCGACTCATCTGCCCACTTCCAGGAAGTCGTGGCTAGATGGTATGAATGAAGGTGCGAGTCGAAAAGTCCCGACAAGCTGGCTGTAGTCTGGACGCTTGGTATGCTGGATCGCCCGATAGACTGTTGGGATCTGAGTAGGGCCGTGCCGACACTAAGTCGGCGGTGTGACGATCGCCATGGTGGATTCGGCACGTGACGGCCGGGATCGTCAGTGCGAGTGAGATGTTCGAGGTTCGAGTCGGAAGTGAGTGAGTGTATGGCCTGGGGCTATGGTGGAATCTTATGGCAGAAGTATTTCCTTTTCTGTTGTCCTCAAATTTGTATCTCCAAGTGTGAATTCCGATCACTCGGGTTTTGAACCGAAATCTTTCCTGGACAAGATTGTCTGACATTCTGTGGTTGCTTTCCACTCCTTCTTCTCTCCTGGTCTGCGTCCATACTCTCTCTCTCTCTCTCAACCACACTATATCGTAATGGATGAATTATGATAACCCTTACTTCTCTCGTTCGGTATGTACATGCGGTGAGTCGCATCAGAGAGTTGTTGTGGGATGATTGCATGGCTGATCGATTGGATGATCTGATTGCTTGGGAGTGATGTATGATTAAGATCTGTTTAAGAGCTTATCTTCGCTGCCATGTGCACTGACGGCCCCAACCCGACCGAGCGCCAACTTCCCGTGCCCCCGCTGCGCCCCTTCCCGTACAACGAGGAATATGTGTATGCGAGTGGGACGTACGAGAAGCCGTCGCCAAGATCGAAGGACGTTATTTCTTTCCTCCCAAAACTCGGTGTTCTGGATTTGTCGATGCGGGTTTTATTATCATCGATATGCACTTCCCGCCATATTCGTTGTTGCTGCTCTTTAACGAACAAATCGTCGTATGGGCGGCAGTGGAACCTCATTGGCCTAATACACTGTGCAGAGATTGCCGCCGCTTCGAACGCTACCAGGCCAAGGGATTCCACTACCGCACACGTGGTGAGGACAAGCACAAGGAAAGAGTCACTCGATTGAGACCCTCCACATCGGATTCGGAATTGTGCAGCGAACGCCGACGGGACCTCGTCCACAAACGGGATACGACATATGTACCTGCCCCTTTTCACTCGAAACGTAGAGCAACGGCCCGCTGGGAAGTTCAACGATACTTTTTGGATTGAATTTCCCGTAGGTGCGAGGGCCTTTTTCTCCCGACAAACCCTCGCGGCGATGGACCTTCGTCTTGCTCCAGTCGGACCAACACGGGGTATTTCAGTTTTGTCTGTGTCCCCACACTCAATTTTCCAAAAATCCTTGGCACACCCCATCTATGCTGTCTTTCCCAGCCCCCTTTCCTCAAACCAAAACACTCCGAGCGAAAGATAGCACAGGGCGTGAGGTTGAGCGTCTAGGGCCCTTATTTTCTGTCTGGTCGGGCCCTGCAGGCCCGTGTGGCTGAGCAGTATGCCACATCCAACCTGTTTATGCGTGTGTGTGTTTGTATGTTATCAACCTGTGTGTGTGTTTGTATGTTATCAACCTGTGCGTGAGTTCATGTGTCTGCATGGATGTTGTGAAGGCGTCTCTGAGCGTGTCCTATAAGAGAAGTGCGTGTTCATCATACTGCAACCGTGCAGGGGTAGGATGGATATCACTACCAGTGTGGGTCCACTTTCAAACAGGGGGACATGGACAGTGGTTAAGCCATCCGGCTGCTCAGGCCGAGATCACCCATTGGACTCTGTACAGGGTCGATCCAAGTTGTGCATAAAAGAACAATGCTTCTACATGGTATTGGGGCTTGGTGGCTACGAGGGCTATGCCCTGTAGGAGGGTCTCGGATGAGTCTCAGGCGATGCCGTGTGGGGAGAGTGTACACTCATACTGCAACTGTGCAGGGTGGGGAGGATTTCAGTACCGGTATGGTTCCACTTTTTAACACTGCGCGATTGTTCCGGTGATCAAGGCGTCTGGCTGTTCTGGCTGTTCAGACCGAAAGGCCCAGTTCGATTCCTTGCAGGCTAGGGTCGATCCGAGCTGTGCGTAAAATACTCATCTTGTGCTGTATTGGGGGGGAAGGGGGTTCATGTATTTGTGTTTGTGTTGCTTTTGTTTGGTTCTGAGCTGGTGCCTTTACCGCACGTTCGTGTGTGCCTCGTGTGTGTGTGTGTGTGTGTGTGTGTGCGCGCGCTATACACAACAAAAAAAGCATATGACTGTGCCAGACTGTTTCGTCTGACTTTCACTGACTGATGTTCACCGACTCATGTACGTGACTTAGTGGCAAATATGCATGTGTGTGTATGTGCCATTGCATGCCTGTGTGTTGTGTTTGTGTGTTAAGGGGAAGGGGACAAGGTGAATGTGTGTGCTTGGGTGTGGGCATGCTTCGTTTTTTTTCCTTTCTGTATTTTCGTTTCTGTCTGCGTGTGTGTAGTTTGTGTCTTGAGGGGGGGTTGAATGTGTGTGCTTAAGTGTGTTTATGCTTCATTTATTTTCGTTTTTGTTTTCTTTTTCTTTTTGTTTGTGTGTGTGCTTGCACGTTGTGTTTATTTTGGGGGGAGGAAGGTGGGGTGAGAGGGTGCTCTGTGCTGTGCGTGTGT
>BFEA01000343.1:237622-278595 GCA_003427395.1 Chara braunii
AGGTAGGTGGAGGGAGGGGGCAGCGGCTATCCGCTGGAGAGGCTGCTGGCCAATGAGACTGCAGGAAACCGAGGGCGGGGGACCGGCGCGAAAACAAGTTACGTTCCCAAAATTTTGCATTTTCACGTCCGTTTTCCGAATCCGCGCGTGGACGCGAATTCCGAGAAACATTTCCACTACCGGTTTCTGCCCCCCTCGGGGGGGAACGGGAACGGACTTGGAAAGGTCACGCGAGGACTTCGGTCCAGAGTGAATTTGACGCAAGTTGTCGTAAAATGCATTCAAAGCAGCACCTCGACGTTCGCGGTTACCCCAGCTCAGCTTCCGACTGAGGACTCGCCCAGCAGGATCGCGGACGAGCAGCAGCGCGGGGGCAGGTCGGGCGTCGGTGCGGGGAACGACCGGTAACACTGCCGGTGTGCCTCCAGGAGTCAGCTCTGGCCCGGGGAACGTCTCCGAGTTGTTCCTGCGGCTCTGAATAAATTCTTCTTGTCCGTAGTGTAGAACAGTCGTCAGTGATCATCGCAGGTGTAGCCGCAATTGCGCGATTGCATTGCAACTATGCTTCGTCAGTCAGCACGGAGATGCGAAGTGGAAGAGGGCGAGAGAGGCAGAGGTTGGCAGCGTCGTTGAGAGCGCCGTGCTTCTAGTCAAAGCCGGTTTCGGATCAGTACCATCGTTTGGAGAGCAGCAACTTGCCGGTGCTCTCTACCTGTATCAGCAGAGCATCTGCACTCTTCTATCTCCTTGGGTTGCCCGCCATGGCTACTGAAGCTGCTCCCGCCGCTGCGCCATCTGCAGACATTACAACCGTTGCGAAAGCAGCGGATACGAAACCTGTGAAGGAGAAGAAGCCACGAGCTCCGAGCAAAGGCGCCAGGGCCCCTCCAACGCACCCTCCGTACCTCCAAGTAAGTTTCCCTGCTTGATGTTTGCTCCTTTCCTGAGATTCTGAGTCTGTTTCTTCTCCCCTCCCAGCTTTGCATGTTATGTCCCTCAGCAGGAGGCGGAGGGAGGAAGCCGTAATTTTCAGATGCGGGTGGTTGGCGCAGTGTCTCTGTCTTTCTCTTGACGTTGCTTCCGTTTCTGGTACAGGAGAGGAGGGAGGAAGACGTTGTCGGATTCAGAGGGCGATAGAAGTGCGTCCGTTGGTGGGATCTGGACGGGGCGGGTCGCAATCCCTTTGTCGTGTTTTTCGGAAAGGTTGTGGCTTCTTTAGAACGTTTCTTGCCCTCTCGACATGGTGCAGGGTTGCTCGTCCGTCAAATGTTAGTGAGACGATTTGTGTGCTAAGTCTGAGATGACATCGCCTATGGATGAGACTCTTACCATTATTGGGTTTTGTGTGTCTGTCCGCTTTGCAGATGGTTAAGGAGGCGCTTGTCGCTCTGAAGGAGAGAAGTGGATCTAGTCAGTACGCAATCGCGAAGTACGTTGAGGCGAAGTACCAGCTGCCACCCACTTTCCGGAAAACTCTCTCAATTCAGTTGAAGAACTTGGTGAAAGCGGGAAAGTTCCTTAAGATAAAGAACAGCTTTAAGCTTAGCGACGAGCTAAAGAAGCCGGAGAAGGAGCCGAAGAAGCCGGAGGTGAAAAAGGCGGCAGCTGCTAAGGGTGGGCTGAAGAAGGCAAAGACGGTGTTGAAGAAGACGGTGGGGTCCACGCCCAAGAAGTCCGCAAAGAGAGCGCCAGTGGCGAGTGGAGGAGATGCTGCTGCGAAGCCGAAGAAGGTGGCGGCGCCGAAGGCAGCGGCGTCGTCGGGTTTGAAGAAGCGCAAGGCGGATGCAGCCCCAAAGGCGGCGGCTGCAAAGAANGTGTGTGTGTGTGTGTGTGTGTGTGTGTGTGTGTGTGTGTGTGTGCCCTTTGTCTTCACATCGTCCACGTGGGTTCTACCGCAGTTCACCCCTACCGTTTCAAGGTACATGTATAACTTGCGAGTTCTTCTGAAGGGATCAGATGGGAAACGGATGCGAGCCATCTGCCTGCTTTCCGCTCTCTGCTTCTGTTCGTTTGTTTGTTTCATTGTTTGCTGGTTTGTGTGCCAGTTCGTGGGCCTCATTGCTCTGTCGTCTTGGTTGTCATCCTCTGGTCCCTCCTCCACGAAGTATCCTTTGATGGCCAGTTCCCTCCTCCCTAGCTTTTCCAACTTTTTGACTCGGGATGCCGTGAATGTACAGTAGTCTGAGCGTTGGCCAGCTCATCCCAGGTGTGCTTGTTTCTATCGCTTGAAACACACTGTCTGTTTCATCAACAGGTTGTTTTGCCTTAGTAGTATCAAGGTTGGAGAGTATTTCAACCCCATTTCGTGCGTTGAGGTCATTGACACATCGCTCGTGTCACAATGAATCTTGAGACACCCACTTCCTAGCACAGGTGGAGATGGCGGCTCAGTCGCATCAAGCTTGTGCTTGTACCTTCATCAATTATGGACGTGGGAGTCGTCTGCTCCGTCCGCATTCACTCCGGAGCACAGCCCCTCGGCTGCTGGCCTGTCCAATCTGCCTACGACGTCATCGAGCTGGCGGCAAGCAGAGAAACATTTGATACAACAAGCATCAAGGACGATGGGTGCAGAGCCGACGCGCGTGCAACTGAATGCATGTGTTTGTTGGGCGGCTTACTTGGCTGATCGAAGAGACAGAGAATTGATATGTGCTGTCCTGTGGCGATCATTGACATGTTAGCTTGAGAGTGCACGCTCTGGGCAGAGGTGCCCATGCTTAGAATGGAAGGAATCGGCGGGACATGGTAGGAAGCCAGGGGAAAACGATAGACCAGCAGTGCTCGTCGGATATGGCTGTTTCCATGGTGCCATGGATTTCTCGCGGCAGTGGAGCTGCAATCTCTGTGAAAAATGGCACTTGGGCATTCCTGCAGAGTCCGGAGGTAAATTAGAACGATCTTCGCAGCCATGGGCGGGATCTGATTACTGCTGAGCAGGCGTTGAGACTGGTTTCCCTGCACGACAAACACACGGCTGCGGAGAGAGGGGGATATGGGTGTCGAGCGGCTCGTGTGGCTGTTGAACCCAAAAGAGTCGGCATTGCTCATCGAAGTRGAAAKAATTAGAAGGGAAAGCGAATCCTAGGAGAGGCAGCARCCCGAGCGAGTGCAAAGGTTTGATCGAAGGAGAGCAACCATAGCTGAAAGGCGAAGTAGCACACGAGCTGCTGGCTATGGCGGCAGCGGTCGCTGTTAGAGGTTGGCTACCGCAATTCGAGAAATGCAGCTTACTTTACAACGAGATCCATCGATCGGATCAGTTTCTTGTGGAAGAGTAGGGGTTTTAATTAAGAGTGGGTGTGAGAGAGCAGAAGCAACGCCGAGGTAGGGAGAGAGAAGGCGAGTCAAAGCRATGGCGATGTGCTGTAGCGCTTGTGAAGGATGCAGTAGTGGGCGTCGAGCATGGATGGGTGGTTGCTTGTGCGGGTGGATTTGGGGCATCGTAGGCAAGTGAAGGAACGCGACCAAGGTCAGGAGGGTGGGGGAGTGGGCGCACCACCACGTGGCTAATTTTGGCGGTGTATGGCTCTTATGGAGTGGAGCGCGGGAAGGCGAGGTAGGTGGAGGGAGGGGGCAGCGGCTATCCGCTGGAGAGGCTGCTGGCCAATGAGACTGCAGGAAACCGAGGGCGGGGGACCGGCGCGAAAACGAGTTGCGTTACCAAAATTTTGCATTTTCACGTCCGTTTTCCGAATCCGCGCGTGGACGCGAATTCCGAGAAACATTTCCACTACCGGTTTCTGCCCCCCTCGGCAGGGAACGGACTTGGAGAGGTCACGCGAGGACTTTGCGGTCCAGAGTGAATTTGACGCAAGTTGTCGTAAAATGCATTCAAAGCAGCACCTCGACGTTCGCGCTTACCCCAGCTCGGCTTCCGACTGAGGACTCGCCCAGGAGGATCGAGGACGAGCAGCAGCGCGGGTGCAGGTCGGGCGTCGGTGCGGGGAACGACCGGTAACACTGCCGTGTGCCGCCAGGAGTCAGCTCTGGCCCAGGGAACGTTTCCGAGTTGTCCCTGCGGCTCTGAATAAATTCTTCTTGTCCGTCGTGCAGCGCAGATGTCAGTGATCATCGCAGGTCCAGCCGCAATCGCGCAATTGCATTGCAACTCTCCTCTGTCAGTCCTGTCAGTCAGCACGGAGAGGCGAAGAAAGGCAGAGGTTGGCGCTCGCTAGGGTAGCGGTGGATAGTGTCTTGATCCTTGTGCGTGAGACTGAGCCTGGCTTGATGAGACCTGTAGTCCAATTTTGTCCATTCTTCTGGAGCTTCGTTGCGGCAGCGTCGTTGAGAGCGCCGTTCTTCTAGTCAAAGCCGATTTCGGATCACCACTGTCGTTGGGAGTGCAGCAACTTGGCAGTGATCTATACCTGTATCAGCAGAGCATCTGCACTCTTGTATCTCCTTCAGTTTCCCGCCATGGCTACTGAAGCTGCTCCGGCCGCTGCGCCATCTACAGACATTGCAACTGTTCCGAAAGCAGCGGATACGAAACCTGTGAAGGAGAAGAAGCCACGAGCTCCTAGCAAAGGAGCCAGGGCCCCTCCAACGCATCCTCCGTACCTCCAAGTAAGTTTCCCTGCTAAATGTTTGCTCCTTTCCTGAGAATCTGAGTCTGTTTCTTCTCCCCTTCCAGCTTTGCATGTTCTGTGCCTCAGCAGAAGGAGGTGGAGGGAGGAAGGCGTAACTTTCAGACGTGGGTGGTTGGCGCAGTGTCTCTGTCTCTCTCTTGACGTTGCTTCCGTTTCTGGTACAGGAGAGGAGGGAGGAAGACGTTGTCGGATTCAGAGGCTGATAGAAGTGCGTCCGTTGGTGGGATCTCGGCGGGGKGGGKCGCAAACCCTTTGTCGTGTTTTTCGGAAAGGTTGTGGCTTCTTTAGAACGTTTCTTACCCTCTCGACACGGTGCAGGTTTGCTCGTCCGTCAAATGTGGGTGAGACGATGTGTGTGCTGAGTCTGAGATGATATCGGCTATGGATGAGACTGTTAACATTATTGGGTTTGGTGGTCAGTTTCTTATTCTCCCATTACTGATCTTTGTCTGTGCGTCTGTGCGCTTTGCAGATGGTTAAGGAGGCGCTTGTCGCTCTGAAGGAGAGAAGTGGATCTAGTCAATACGCAATCGCGAAGTACGTTGAGGCGAAGTACCAGCTGCCACCCACTTTCCGGAAAACTCTCTCAATTCAGTTGAAGAACTTGGTGAAGGCGGGAAAGTTCCTTAAGATAAAGAACAGCTTCAAGCTTAGCGACGAGCTGAAGAAGCCGGAGAAGGAGGCGAAGAAGCCGGCAGTGAAGAAGGCGGTCGCGGCTAAGGGTGGGCTGAAGAAGGCAAAGACGGTGTTGAAGAAGACGGTGGGGTCCACGCCCAAGAAGTCTGCAAAGAGAGCGCCAGTGGCGAGTGGAGGAGATGCTGCTGCTAAGCCGAAGAAGGTGGCGGCGCCGAAGGCAGCGGCGTCGTCGGGTTTGAAGAAGCGCAAGGCGGATGCAGCCCCAAAGGCGGCGGCTGCAAAGAAGGCGACTGGTGATGGCAAGAAGAGGAGATTGTCCGCTGGGACGGCTCTAGCTCCGGCGAAGAAGCTTGGTTCGACTGTTAAGAAAGCGACCGTAGCCGGCAAGAAAGCCGCAGGGGCTTCTAAAGCTGCCTCGACGGTGGTGAAGAAGACTTCCGCTGTCGCTGCTACTAAGAAGATACCAGTGAAGAAGGCAGCATCATCAAGTAGGGCGCCGTCGGGGAGGGCAGTGAGAGCGAGAAAGTGAAGGGGACGAGGTGGTAGAGCCATGGGGGTGGCGGGGGGTTGTAGCGAGTTTTTTTTCTCATTTGTCTTTGCGCTCCTGTTGGACGGCAATAGAATTTGATTTCCATTTTCGTTATCCGGTTTTGTGGTGATGAGAGCTCCTGGGAGTTTACGATTGAGCGTCTAGATTGCTCGTTGGTGATAGAGGTCCAGAACTGGTTGCCCGTCACTCAATGGGCCGTCGATGAGGAACTACCACGGTGAATGGACGATCTCTCTCGCTCTGCTGGTGGACGAGAGGGAATTGTATGTGGAAAGTGCGGTTAGTTTGGTGAAAGTCCCGCGCATGGCTGGTGGCACCCTCTCTGTTGTACCATTTCGCTTGAGAGTAAAGGTCCCAAGCAGATGAACAGACACATGGGTTGGCGGAGAATTCGCTGCGGTGTTCCTGATTGTCGACGGTTGTAGATGATGTTATGCTGGGAGGGTCTCGGCGTGGGGTGGGAAACGTTGCTGTGCGAACCTTGATGATAAAAAGACGAGGGTTCGTTCGGTGCTTGAGTCGCACGCCTGAGAGGACAGGTTATGTAGGGATCGGGATCTCGTGTCGTTACGCGTTGGCGTGGCAGAGGAACGCAAAATGCTATCTGCACGAGTTGGCGGAGAATGCCGAGGGCAGGGCAGACTGTCGCCCGCATGTGTTCTCTGCCTCGTACGTAGAAAGATGGGCGCCGCCGGACTATCATGCGTGTGCGCACGCGTGAGAAAACGGTGACGGCATCTGTAACGATGATATGGAGGCGGTGAGGATTGTTCTCGTCCTTTTGACAGATCAATTGATGAAGGCGCGTTCTGGATTTTGTCCTCGTTCTTGCGTAGTCGGAGTGGGCAGGTGGTATCCTTCAAGCTGAACGAACACTTGCCATCGCTATGCGTTGCCCGAGTGTGTCCGGTGCAGCATGGCAGTTGTATGATCGGAAGCATTGGGGGCAAAGGCGGGGAGGGTCCGTGGTGGGCGGGGGGGGCGGTATCGAGAGCTGTTTGCGATTTGAAGGATAGTGAGAGGAGATGACAAGGCAAACAGTCATTGATGGCGTGTAAGTGGAGAGGGCGATGGTCCCTATGGCGTAGGCAGGTCGGAGAGTAGGGTGATGGCGTCATGGACAGGAAAATGGGCTGCTCCCGATGGGTGTTGAGAGGGGTTGGAAGATTTGTAATTAATTTGTACAGTATAGCATGAGGCTGATTCTTTTTAACAGTAAACCTTTCATCAGCAAGCGTCCTGGTTCCCCATTCCGGGATTTGCCGGGGAACTTTTCAAACGTTCTTGGCTGTCAGTTTCCATTCTTAAGAACGTTCTCAAATGACTTTATTTTGCATTATCATGGATGCTTTCCTTATCGTTATTTCCGTCTGGCCTCTCTTTTGTGTGGTCACTTGTCTTCCACTTGCCTGAACGGTGAATTTTTCCGACTTGCCCATGTTATGTTTGTCATCTAATGCTACAGGCCTTGAACATCGTCGTTTGCGTGTTGTTGTATTTGCTTGTCGTCTACGTGGATTGTGCTTGTCGATGATGCCAATCTGTCGTCGGATGCCTTGTAGTGCATTAGTAAGGTTTAGGGGACATTGAACCATTTGTTGACATCTGCTTTTGCTATTATGTCACGTGCTAATGTTTTCTGTATATCTGTATTTGGGGGAACCCCCAGCTCAGCATCTTGACCCCAGAAGGTCAAAAATCAAAATGAATATGTGGCTCTTATGGAGGATTATTCAGACGAACAAGATCGTTTAAGGGGACATTCCATCATTGGAAGATTTCCTCTGCAACGTAAGGGATGTTTGATGAAATTGTGTCGGAATTTCCTCCAGAGGCTCTTGCGCCTATAACTGAAAATGAATATGTGGCTCTTATGGATTATTCAGACGAAGAAGATCGGTTAAGGGGGCATATCCCATGATTGAAAGGTTTCATCTGCAACGTAAGGGATTGTTTATGAACTTGTGGGGGGGAGTTAAGTCCAGAGGCGCTTGCGTTTATAACTGATTAAACGACTGTCTGACGATGAAGGAAAAAACGCAATGAAGCGCACTTGCCTCAGGAAATTGGGGTTTGATAACCCGCTACATGTCGGCCTGGTCAAACAACACACGCTTGTTTACGCCATCGGATGTGAACGTTACCGCATGGTTTCCATGGGTAATTGCGCATTGACCATGCATGTCTGATTGTGTGCCACTGAAGTCGGTGAGGTTCGGTAGTTTGCGTGTCAACCTCTGAACCTGCTTCGTATACACTTGTTCGGGTCGCTGGTGAGGGATTAGTGCGCGACTGCGTTCGTTATTCAACCCTTGAGCGTGAGCAATGCGAAACGAAAAAGTTTTCTAATCCAATGGGAAATTCAGTAGTATCGTTGCTACGAGCAGCAGACTATAGAACCCTTAAACCCCAGAAGGAGGTGGGTGGAGACACGTAGCGCTCCAAAGTCTGGTTGAGAGCTGATGATAGATGGGAAAGTCTAGGATGATTTAAAGCTCGAATAGTGATATGCCCCGCTTATTCTTTCGTAGCTAGGTCCTCTTCTCGTGGATATTTGACAAGTTTTCGAGACGTAGGTGGTAGCCCTTGTCTCTGTCCGAGAACAAAGTGAACTAGATGAGTGTCATGCGTCCTGCGGGGTGTTAGTGTCCACGGTGCGTCTTTGATTGCTCTCGCTATTTCCGAGAAGAGGGGAGCGGAGGAGGTGGTAAGGGAAAACCAACCTAACTGCACTGTCCAAGTAGGTAACGCGTATTTGGAGTATTTGGACTGTTACGATGTGAAGACTCTAACACAGGACAAGTGATAGTGGTTTCGTTAACATACCCGAGAAACCCATGGTTGTTTTTCTGAGAAGACTTTTCGTAGCGGTGCATATCGAGAGGTGATGGTACGAACCCGTATACGCTGCGACTGACAATGGGTGCGTTAGTAGACGTCCGAAAATCAGGATTGATTTCACTAGGGAACTTTTTCGTAACGCATACGTCAAGGACTAGCGATGGCAGTAGGGATATCTGTACTCACGCAGAGCATGGGAGAATGAACAGGAGGGCAATGCGCATAGAGCATCCGCTATAGGAGATAGCAGGTGATGGCTGGTGGTTGATCGCAGCAGGGTTGCTTAGGGCATGAGCTACAGTGGAGGACATGTCTTGCTAACCACAAGCAGACAGTTGCCCTGTCCTCGCCGTTGTTAATAGTTGCTGCCCTTGCGCACGCTAGAATTCTCACATGGAGCATACACATCTTCGAGAGCTCGCCAACAAAGAAAAACACAACTTCGGGCATATACATGGAAGACCTTTCAACTTCGGGCATATACATGGAAGACCTTTCCACCTCTATCTCAGGGACTCAAGAGTGGGATACCCAATCCTTTGATGCGTGCACTCCCAACCCTCCAAGCCTCTCGTACGTCGCAGTAGTCTGCACTCTCGAAACAATTAACCAGACAATGAGTTTGATGGGGATTGCCGGCAAATCTCTCAGAATTCACTGATTAGGTGTCAGATATAGGTATCTTGTCCGCAAACCAAAACTACCGCAGACCAGAGATGAAATACAAGTATGTAACAATTCGCCATATCCCTCTCTTTCCCTCGTCAGCGGGGCTTCCATTAGCTTCGTCATCTTGAATAGGGTAGTCTCCATCCCGGAGTATTCTATTCATACGTGTCCCTTCCACCGTCTGTTTCTGTCCATAATGCATGTAGAATCTTCCGAAGATTCGTGCTCGACGATCAGATCTATTGCTACCAACAAACTCGACCGAGCCACTAATCAAGAGATCCAATCCTCACCCCTGCCCGCTTCTCTCTCTCAAGCTTATGCCATGTGGACTGACCATACGGATTGGACAGGGCGCTGCCTTTTATACAGTGAAGAAAGACCACTTGTATGCGAGTGGGATGTATGAGAAGCGTCACAAAGACTGGAGGTGGTTGTTATTTTCCCACCGGAAACCAGGTGTTGAGGGTTCGTGAGTGTTGGGTTTGTGATTGTTGTTCTTTGTTATTGCCCGTCAGCGAGTTCATTGACATCTCGTGACTCGTTTTATTCTCTGTTTATTGCCCTTAAACGAGTTCTTTGTCATCCCGTGGACGGCAGTGACACTCCATTGAGTTCTTTGATCCCGTGGATGGCAGTGACACTCCATTGAGTTCTTTGTCATCCCGTGGACGGCAGTGACATTCCCTTGGCATAGTAGAGTTCTTTGTCATCCCGTGGACGGCAGTGACATTCCCTTGGCATAGTACTCTCTGCAGCGATTGTTGTTGCCTAGAACGATGGCGAATCTATCAATAGTGTCGCAAGCTAATCCTATTCCAAATTATCCCCTGCTTCTTGCACCTCACCTACCTATGCGAGCTGCTCTCCGTGCTCCTCCTATTCACCTTCAGGCCGCTGCTCCTCCAGGCAGAGTGGAATACTATAATTGCAAGCAGCCTGGACATTTCGCCCGAGATTGCCCCCTTCCAAAATGAAATCAACTGCCCCTTGGGGCTGTACCTGTGGTCACTAATCATGGACGGGTAGCTACACTGCTGGAACGAACCAGAGAAGTGGGACACTGTCACCCTTCCCTGACCCCTCTTGCATTCGCAGATCAGATAACATCAACATCTGGCACTTTGTACGACCCGTCTGAATACCTTCAGTAGGCTGGGATGATTGGAGCTATCTGACCTGCAAAAGACGAGCTTGAGTGGATAGAGAGCAAATCAGAACCAGGCCCTCAGTTCTGAATAGGGGAGATCAATGTACTCCAAACAGTAAAGAAGCAGTTGGACACCTGAATTCCTGTGCCCGTTGGCCATCTCCTGATGATTTTCGAAGATGCAAACGACAGGCTTCTGCAGCAGTGTTAGAAGAACCAGAAACATTTCACGTATCAGCGCGTCCAGAGGATGTTGAAGAAAAAGGAGGAAACATCGGAATCGTTGCCCTCTTCTCCTCGTCCTCCAGGCGTTGCTGATCCTCCGAAAAAGCAGGAGATGCCAGAAGCCACTCGTGTAGCAACGGTCTCCTATGCGGAGAAATAGAGCATTTAATTCATGTTTGACCTGTGTTGTGGAAAAGTGCCGAGTGTGACTGTGAGGTCTGGGAAAAGTCGTTCAATGATTTGATTGATACAGGGTCGTTTGCTGTTGTGCTCTCACTCAACACTGTATGGGAGGCAGGACGATTAAATTTAATCCTCTTCCCCTCTCCGGAAAGGACAACCATATCCCGGCCGATGAGGAAACAATGAAGACCATAGAATTGATCGAAAATGTGGCTATAAAGGTTGAGCGGGTGCATGTGCCGGTGAATGCGTTACTAATTGATGTGCAGTCATATTCTGTTTTGTTGGAATTACCTTGGGAAATGGCAGGACGAGCGCGCCTCCACTTTGATTTCTGTCAGTTGATTCTCATGCACACTGGAGGTAAGCCACAAACTATCCCCTTGCATTTTCATGTGACTCCTGAAACAAATGACGGCTATGAAAAAGGTTGCACGGATTGGGATGATCAGGATTCAGGATAGCCGGGAAAGAGAGCTAGATTAGTCATATGATTGCTTGGCAGAAGGGCGTGACAGTGATTGCCTTCCGTCTGCAGAAAATGAGCACAATGAGAGGGATTGCGCGGAGCTTCCGAATCACATACCTACTAAAGAGTGGGGCGAGCTTCGTTCGACTCTTCGTCCAAGAGGCGAAAGAAGACTTCCGAATGATCTCTCAAACAACTCACTTTTTCTGTTTGGGTATTGGGAGTACCGAGCTTAGCTTGGATCCGCCCCACCTCCTTCGTTTCTCACTCTCACGGAAACATGAGTATCTCTCAAACAACTCACTTTTTCTGTTTGGGTATTGGGAGTACCGAGTTTAGCTTGAATCCGCCCCCACCTCCTTCGTTTCTCACTCTCACAGAAACACGAGTTCCTGCCGCTTCCTCGTGTTTCTGTGAGAGTGAGAACCGATCCTACAGATCCTACAGATTGCAGATATGACAGATCTTTTGGAACCCCCATATACCCTGTACGAGGCTACCCTTTCTCTTTGAATGAGATATCAACAAATTATGCAATATCTGGATCTTTCCGCTTCTCTGCCTCGACCCATGCTTACAGATGTTGCAATGATAGGATTGATTAAGGAGGAGGTAAAACCACCCATCATTGATGTTCTGGATCTAATGAGCGAACTGGCAGAGCTCACGGAATTAAAGATTATGCCCAGCATTGCTGATCCAGAAATCGACAAAGAAGAAAGGGAAATCGAGACAGTCAGCCCTGCGGAATCATAGATGCTTGCCACTGTGTTTTTGGCCCGAATGAGCAGCTCCATGTTTTCGAGCGTAGAAGGAATGCTTCCCCTTGCTTTTGATTGGTCAGAAATCCAACTCAATATTTTTTACACTAATAAGACTGTCACCATTCCTTCTCATGTCCCCCCAAAATATGTATTGAGTGGCTACGTTGTTGTATTGAGCGTGCATGATCACGATATTGGAATGCCAAATGTGATTGAACATGAGATAATCACGGGGAACCATCCCCCGATTAGCTGCACCCCGTATCGATACTCCCATGTACAGTGGCTTGCTGCTTTCCAGAGGATTAAGGAGGTAAAGGATGGATTAACCTGCCATCGGACCTTGGTCGTTTCCGGTGGTGTTTGTATCGAAAAAAAAAACAGGAGGAATTTCAATCTGTATTGATTATCACAAGTTGAATGATATATATGATCAAAGATGTTTATCCCCTCCTCGGATTAACGAATTGTTGGATGCTATTGCGTGTGCGTGCTTTCTCAATAAGTTCGATGCCTGCCATGACTTCCATCACCTTCTCGTAAAAAAAAAAGACCGCACAAAAATGACCTTCATCCTTTTTGAAGGAACTTGGCAGTGGATTTAGTGCCTGATGGGCATCTGCAATGCTCCAACTACGTTTTAGCGCGCAATGAATATGACCTTCCAGAACTTTGTGCAAAAAACAGAACTGGCGTAGAGCATCATTAACTATTGTGTGATCGTATATATGTGGATGATATTATGGTATACTCACCCATGAAGGACATATTGAGTGGACATTGCATGCGGTGAAGGATGCGGGTTTCAAGGTTGCCCTTGAGAAGTGTCAGTTCTTCCTAACGAAGATTTGGCTCACGGAACACGTCGTCACAGACAAGGGGTTGCAACCGGAACCCCCAAAAGTGCAAGTTGCGTGGGACGCGTGAGTATTAATATCGCTTATGCAAGTTCGTGCATTTCTGGGACTGGTTTCGTACTATCGGAGGTTTATCAAAGGGTTTGCAGCGATTGCGGGACCCCTTACGAATCTGTTGACGAAAAATCAGTCGTTGATCAGAACTCCACATTGGGATTAGGCATTTCGAGAGTTGGAGGCGACTTTGATTTCGGCCCGTATTCTCACGAGGTTGAACTCGAAAAAACTTTTTATTCTCATCACCGATTGACAGCTTGAGGCGATCTCTGCAATTTTGGCCGAGGTGAGATTTGATGGCCTAGAACACGTGGTGGAATACGCTTTCAAGACCGTACCTGTTTGCAAGAGAAACTACTCGGCGCCAACAGGGGAGTGCTTTGCTGCTTTGTGGGGAATCAATCACTTCAAAGCCTATTTATATGGTCGTAAGTTCATTTTCGTTACGGACCACGAGCCGCTGCTCACCCTGAAGAAGTCCAAGGACTACTCGGGATTGATGGGGCGATGGGGGACCATGTTGCAAAGCATGAAATTGATATTTGCCACCGAAAGCATGAGCAACACGTGAGCGGTGAGAGATTGACACGTCTGCATCGACCTGACAGAGTTCCTGGAACGAAGAGGTGATTCAATTGAATGATTCGGAGCTGAAGAACGAGCCCAAGTATGGTGAGGTGGAGATCCTTCAGCAGGTTTAAACCTTCACATGTGAGCAGTGGTTGACCCCTCTTTTCCCTCCTTAATTCCCCTACCCATTGTTCTTCTCGAATCTACCAGACAAGTTTCGTTATTTTTGCACGTGTATTTCTCGTGTTTACGGAGTGGGTTTTCACCCCCCTGAGTCTGGATTTGTCGATTGGATAGACTGTGTCACGTGTGTCAATCGCGCGCATGGCGCGTGTATTCGTTACCGAACGGTTAGTAAAGCATGAAAGTGTCTGCTATGTCGCACGGACAAGCTTCCGACGGAAGCTCGATTTCAAGTTGCCCAAATTGATGGACCCGCATACAACGAGAGTACCACTGTGCCGGAGTTTGGACAAACAAATTCTGTTAGTAAGATTAGCTGACAAATCATTAGATGCTTACACGAAAAGTGATAGGCGTCGGGCCACCGAAAGATCTTGGGATTATAGATGGATAAGCGACCACCTAGAGAAACGTAAGACATATGGATCAGGATTGTGGTTGACGGTTCCTCACCCATTTAAATGGTATGATTGAACCCGATCCGCTCATGAGGAACATGCCGCTCATTTTTCGATACGTGTCACCGAGGTAACTATGGACCAAAATTTGTTGTTCTGGTCTAATATTCGAGAAAATGTCAAGCACGTGGTCAAAAACTGTCTGCCTGTTTCGCAGATCGGGCGTCGAACTGCGAAGCAAACACTATTGAGCCGATGGAAGTTGAACGACCTTTCCAGCGTGTCAACACGGACACGATCGATATCTATGCGCCACCTGAACTTTAACATTGTGAATATTCGATTTTGTTGGTCTTAAACCACTTGTACCTTTGGCGCGTGGGAAAATAGCGGGCCTCCGGTGGGCCTCCGACCTTTTCGGAGGCCGAAACGAAACGACGGTCGCCTATCAGATTTATCAATGGCAGCCGTCGTCAGGCCCGACCTCCGAAACTTTAGGAGTTTGGGAAAACGTCCACTTTTCCCTATTTTCCCACGCGCCAAAGGTACTAGTGCTTTAATTGATAATTTTTCGAAGTATGTAGAAGTCTATCCATATAAAACACGTAAAGGCTTCGAACATAGCTACCTACATTGACCGCTACCTTAGTACCGTGACCCATCTAGATACAGAGGAGATTCTAACCGATAACGAGTCAGAGTATAGATCAACATAGAAGAGCTACTGATACGAAGAGGCGTCGCCCTCCGACACACTGCGCCTCCTGTTTCTCAGTCTAATGGGCTTGCATAAAATGCGAACCACATGATTAAAACAACGTTATGAAGGAACCTCGTAAACAAATGACGCGCGCCCTTGGCCTGAGATCGTATATCATATCATTGAACTTCACCAAGCCACCTCTCACAAATCGACAAGATTCACCCCCTTTCAGCTACGGACGAATAACGTCCTTTCCATCGTTAATCGAGATGTCTCGGAAATTGTCGAGCCACGGGGTAGAGACTTGAGGGCGTCCCTTAAGGCTAAGGCCAAAAGGTATGCCAGATTAGTAGAAAAGGAAGTCCCTAGATTGACAAACGATGATGAAAATGACCCATGGCAGACATGTCCGCAACTACGAGGCCCGAAATGGGAACATAGGCCCACAAATTCAATATAAATTAGGGGAAGTAGTACAGTTACGTTAGTGTGCACGTGACCGGAAGCTCGCACCAAAGTTTTATGGCTGCTTCCGTGTAGTGAAGTTAGGCCCTAACGGGGTAATATTGTGCGCATCGCTCCTGAGACAGACGCAAGTCATAACTCTCTTCCCATCGTCCGCCATATCTCCTATCTTCGCCCTCTTCCTTCTCCTGTCGATCCCAGTCCTTCTTCTTCTTCACCTCCCTCCCACAGTGACGAAGAACCTGCTTCCTCCTCCCCTCTCCGATTCCCTTTGCCTGCAACCATCGCCATGAGTCTCACACTGGAGCTGGCGATCGCTGCTTGGCTTCTTTAACCTTGACCATCTTTGCAGTTCCGCTAAGTGTTTGGTCCCCGAATCAGACCTGATCTACTGTGATTCGCATAGTTGTTCATCACGCAAGCGCGGTACGCAGCAACCGAAGTAACGATTAGCGACTCAGCGATCATTTTGGTGGAAGCTTCAACCTTCTTACGACACTCTCGGCATGGACAAAGTGACGTTATGGGGATCATCGTGTTCAAGGGGGATACCTGAAACATTGTGTTTCCTCAACGGATTAAGGCGACATAAAAGTTGTACGAGTAGGGTTGCGTGTTGGTGACTGATTGGCGGCAGCGGTTAGCACGGTCGGGCGATCAAGTGGTGGGGACAGAGTGTATCGCCACCTTTTCTTTACGCTCTAATCCTTCGGACCCTCCGACAACATTACTTCTTGTTCAGAGCCCCCTTCATCCTCCTCACCGACGAATCGCCTCTCTACCATCTCTCTCCCCCCTGATCTTCCCGTTTTGTGGTCCTTCGGAGCTGATCCTTTTCTCTTGTTGGAGATTTGTCCTACACAGATACCTCATTTTCGCTCTCGTCACTTCAACGAAGACTAGACCGGATGAGTGGCGGCCAACTTTTGTATGCTCTTCGTGAAGGCACACTGGGCGCGTTACGATCAACACGAAGAGGTGATCATTCGGGACGAGATCACTTTCCTTCTCGTGCTAGCGTGGCAATCAGGAACAAGTGGGCTGCTTGCTGGACTTCTTTTCGGCGAGGTGGAGCAAGGCAAGAAAGTGAGTGTCGCTTGCGAGATCTTCGTGTTCCTGATGCAAATCGTTGACGACCGGCCTCTTGCCATCATCTCCGTTAACCCGAGCGATCCAAACCAGACAAAGTTGGTGACCCTGGGGAACAAACGCGGACACGTACTGTTATCCGGATGGGTTGTACAAAAGAGAGACGAGGCAGTTCCTAAACGCTCACGATCCAGCCACGTGAAACTTCCTGGACCTGAACAATCTCACCCTTAAGAGTTCAGAACTGATGTATTTCTAGACAACTCATCGCGATAACAGAGAGGTACCATTAGAGGACGATTGCGATTCGATAGTGAGGACAAAAACAAAGAAGAAGCAGAAGATGAGTCCACGTCTGTTAAAGTAGAGGAGGAAAACGAGCCACAGTCGGAGCAACTGGAGGAGTCGTCCCAACTCCAACACTACGAAGCACGCCCGACGAGTTCGCGGCTAGAAAGACCAACAGATTCCACAAGGAATCCTGTGTTCCCTGAAGAGGCCGCCAGTTGCCACGATGGTGCACAACCCTCCCGCCGCCGTCGCCAGTCTCGCTCACCATCTTCGTCTTCTGCCGCCCCGTCCGAGATTCGGCCCCGTCCTCCTCCCCGCTCGAGCGCTCTGTCCACGTCCTGTCTTCCGCTACTCTCTTGATTACCTCTGCTTCTCCCCACTTCCCCACGTGGACTTGCCCCTTGACGACCACATATTTGCCAGCCATCTCTTTTATCGCCACCGCTCAATCCGCTTGCTGTGCGAAGTCCATCCTCATTTTGCACCACCGTTCCTCCTTAATATTTTCCTCATCAGCATCGCATGGAGACAATACAACCACATAATGTACCGCTGTGCGAAGTCCATCCTTATTTTGCACCACCGTTCCTCCTTATTATTTTCCTCATCAGCATCGCATGGAGGCAATACAACCACATAATGTACCGCATCATCTCCGGGACCTTCCCTGCCCTGGATGATTATGAATCTCCACGCGACAATACCCTTCGTACTATCTCCACCCTCTACGCTGAATACCTTGTCGCCCTTCCCCGACCAATCATCGATTCCCCCACGTTCACCAGATTGTCCACTTCGTTGATGTCAGTGATGAAGCAAGCGATCCCTTTCCCCTGCTCCCTTCACATTGGCCTCAACAAGTGCCTCCCCCTCTCCTTGTTGATTACGATCGTGTTGGACATTAGTGAGCTGGCGATAGTGATTACGAAATTGAACATTAGTGAGCTGGCGATAGTGATTACGGAAACCGCCGAGACCGATCGAGATGTTGAAGGTGTCACTTGGAAGACAACCAGACACTCGAGATCTTGATCCCTCTTAGTGGATGCGAAAGACTGTCGCCCGAGGATGTTGCCAAGCGCCTGGTGAGGATATTACAATTAAAGTTGGCGTTAACATAAGGGGCAGATGATCAAGGCAAAGACCTCGACTCGAGTGTTTTTTTTTTATGCACCAGCCGATGTTTCTTCAACCTGGTGGCATGCGTCTTCCATTGCTTGTTGATATGCTGGGTTCCTCATCCTCTCCTTCTCTCTCTCTTCCTTTTTTCGTTACCCAATCTCCTTCAGTGAAAGTATTATTTGCAGTCACACATACATGCGACCAAGAGATCGCATAATTTTGGAACCCCTTAACGTTCACATATGTGACGTGCCAACCCTTGTGCTTGCACGAACTTCCGAAGCCCTGTGTTTTTGCTGCTTTTTTCTTTTGGCTATGAATGGGCTTTGGTTTTTTTTTTTTTTTTTTTCTTTTCTTTTTTGGTTAATGAGTAATAATGGCCGCCGAGGCCTCCCTACTGCAAAATGTTTTTGCTTTCGTATCATTTTCGAAATTTTTGTTTTTTCTGCAATGTCCATGAACTTACGTAGGAAATACGCGTGCCTTAGCAGACTCGCTATGAACTACTTATCTCCTTTGATGATCAAGAGTTACCCATCACTCTGACTAATAGGCTTCATGACAAAAATAAAATGGAAGCGCGTGGTTTCACGATGAAAAATCTCTTAACGACCATACGCTAAACTTGATGATGGCTACTCGATAGAAAGCCACCCGGTGACAATGGATGTACCTCGTTGTAAACCCACTCATTCATAAACCACTCGAAAGATATTAGTGGCGGAAAGAAGGCGATAACGAATACTCAACAATGACCATGAAGTACTCAGTGCCTTATAACCCGGAGTGCAATTGTTGAAGTCAACCTTAAATTTATGAGTATGGAACTCCTTAAGAGTTTGACAACGGAGCATCTTCCTCTTGTATGTTGCATAACACCATTGATATTGATTTCACATTGTGATTTATCGAACTCCTTCCACTGTTAGTATCCTCCTCACGAATAACTCTCTTAACGTAGTTCAACCTTGTGGCAGTAATGGTCACCTTGAAAATGAGGACATGCAATGACTATAGATCCCTCGCAGATAACTCTGTTGGCAACAACCAACTCGCTATGTGGTCTGCATCAGATAACAACTTATAAAGCGAATGCTCATCGTCTATGGCCAGCTTCCCCATACCAGTTGATAGCGCTCGTTGTTGCTCATCATCCCTGCTCAAGCTCTTAATGATAGACTTAGATGGGTCAAGAGAACAGGGGCGCACTAACGGGATTCACTTCTGAAGCCATTAGCGAATGTTGTTAGCAGGTAGATCTGTCTTTCTTTAGCCCTTATAACTCTTTAGTATTTGCACCGCGATATTTTACCATGTTTCACACAATGAATGCCTCGCCCATCTCATGGAATAGCCTCGTGGCTCCAACTTCTTCGTTGTGGGCTGGATTCACAAGGAACTGGATGAAGTCAACCATAGGGTGCTCATGCGCTGTCGATCGCATCGGTCCGACACCTCATAAGGCAACGCGGGACCCTCCCGGCCGCGTCACGCAGGAGTTGGTCTGTTCCTCGTCACGAATACATAATGAAGCTTCCGCAAGCCGCTTCGACCGAGTGCGCTAGCCATACCTCTCGCGATCCCCTATGACAGGATAGGGCCTACACAAGGCACGACTAACTGCCACCTTACGGGAGTTGTCACCTTCCATCGGTGGGCGTATCCCCGCCGAGCTACCAGTCCACAGTACGAAAGCTGATCAGTTCCAATCGCAGAGGTGGACCAGCCGCGGACGTTTCTCGTTCGTTGTAGCATAGGGGGTACGGGCGGTATTACGCCTCTATCGAACCTGCATGCGAATCGACATCTTGGGGGGCTGAGGTCCCAAGTGCGACTCGTCGCCGGTCGACTAGGACATATCCCACACGCCACGCGCACACCACTATAAAGAACATAAAAATAAAAACACACACACATACGCCCGTACATATACATATACAAAACGACACTTGACAAACAACACGACAACACTCCTAGTCCCTTAGTAGCCATCCCATAACTTTCCGATGCGGGATTCAGATAGGCGTCGCGTGCGAGACTTAGTATAAAACCGCGTCGACGCAGGGCTAACTCATATCGAATCGCAATGCAAGTGTACGCAAGCGGTCGCAATGATGGCGTACTATGTAGTACCCATACTCATGCGATTCTCGTTAGTCTCGAGGGTCGTGTTCGACATTCAAGTGTTGGCTAACACGAGCCTTGAGGGCATGATCTCTCGACGCCGGACAACTGCCAAGTGCGGTTGAGAACCACACCCTCTTCTGCACCCTGCGGAGAGTGGGTGGTACACAGGTTCATACCTGTGGTGACAATCGTCTCTTATGGCCCTAGAGACCATCTCCTTCACCTAGGGCCTGGAGAGAAATCAAGGGGTTTGACTTTGACAGCTGCCACGGACTACAACGTCAAACCAAAGAAATTCTAAAAAGTAAAGGCTAAACGGGGAAGCCCCTTTTCTTTCAAAAACATACTTTATTTAACCTTTACGCGCGGTCACAGTAGGCCGCCCGAAAACACCCACGACATATCTATTTATATATAAAAAGGGTTATTAATATAAGACGATCACTTCTCACAGTCACAGTAGGACTCCTTTCAGTCATACATATATGTATGTGAGCGCAGACAGTAGAATCCAAAGTTCGAATTACCAAACATACATACAATCACATCAAAGATTCAACCAAAAATCCATGCACTACACGGGGTCAACTTCAACCATTCCCTGCACTCACACCCCTTGTTTTAGCCATGCAAGTCTCACTTATGTGCGACTCCTCAAAATAAAATACTCAGTATTTTTCTTTAAATGACCATTCAAATAAAGTCCGGGCGAAAACACAACAAAACAGTTCAAATCACAAGGCTAAAGCTTTTAGGTTGAGTGGCAGGAGTGGATTGGAGTTGAATCATAAACCGACGAATCGGCAACTGACCTGTTATCAGTGATAACAGAAGGTGATCCTTGTAGGATCAAGATGAATCTAACCCAAATCCTGAATCAATCGATCAAGAAGACCTGTAACAAAAGGCAGGTCAATCCCCAAGCTAAAATAATAAGTGTATGGAGAATACAGCTCCATAACACATTCTCACTCATGATCCTTCCACAAGCTAAGCCTAAGTCCGCCTCTAAGTCAGTGCCCGAAGAAAGGTAGACCCTGACAGAGTCTCCTCTATATAGAGTGGATTGCCAGAATCACCACCTGTCGAAATATAACCTAACTCCTCTTATTTTAAGAAAATTTCGTCAGCGCTTCCCGTAGGAAAAGTGTCTTCTCAGAATATAACCTAACTCAAATATGAAAACAAAAACTAACTATAATTCTGGAAAGCCAAATTTTGTCTAACTCCCTGAACTAGTAAAAATTTTGACAGCACTCCCTCTAGAAAATGAGGTTTTCGAAATTTTTACTAAGTCAAAAAGTCTGAAAAACTGAACCCTAAAAAAAACAAAACCTGACTAACTCCTTGGTTTTGTAGAAATTCCGGCAGCGCTTCCTGTAGAGAAAGTGACGTACCAAAATTTATACAAGACCAAGTATAATAAATGATCCCAGAAAATGCAGAAATAGACCTAAGTAAAAAGAAACTTAGCCCAAAAAATGCAGGAATTTAAACCAACTCCTATGGCTCTCGCACGTGGCGAGCGTCTAAAGCAACTACCTATCAAACTGGAACTTAGACCAAGTAGTAGTCTCACTCAGTCATATGCAAGGCCAAACCACAAAGATAAGTACTCTCACCAGCCCCAAGTCACTTTATATAAGATAGTTCATGAAACCCTCAGATGATTCAACCCTTATACCCAACTTACATATGACACAATGCTAGACTATTCAACTTAGAAACAATGTCTAGCGTGTCTTTAAGATATACACGAACAAGTTGCACTACTACTTCTTTCTTCTTTGGACATTTGACTAGACCATTCGGCTTGGAAACAATGCCTAGCCGCCCTGAACTGTTTAATATCCAAAATTTAATAACTTTCTGACTTTGTTCTAAAAAAAAAATGCAAATATGAGTAGGGGACTGAAACATTCGGCTCGGAAACAATGTTCAGTTTGCCCAAACTACTTCCAATTATAGTCTGTAGTTTTCCTTCTATTCTTAGTGATATGGCTTAGTGCTCGACCATTCGGCTTGGAAACAACGCCCAACTGCCAGTTCACATGCAAATATAAGTAAAGTAATTTCTTTTATACTTAGTTTATACTTATGTGCGTGGTTTTCAGACTAAACCATTCACTTTAGAAACAATGTTCAGCCTCAGACCAAAATCCTCCCTCAGAATAAAACAATAACTTAAACCCTTCACATCAGGCAAACCCTCAGAAAATAAACATAGCAACCAGACCATTCAACTTAGAAACAATGCCTGACCCTTCAGAAAACAGCCAAATAAACATAGTTGTGGACCATTCAGCTTAGAAACAATGCTCATTCTTTGGTTGACCCAGTCAAACGCATGCAGTCTGCCTTCCTCCCACCTTCCCCCCAGTTTCACCCCTTTGTCTGCTTTCAATCAAAATAAAACTGAAACTTATGCTTCACTCTCACACATTCCTTCCATTCAGTCTGGTTAATTCCTGAAAGAAAGCAAAGTCATAGGGGTAATTTCATGCGTACATCAATCAAACTAAAAGGAGATAGGCAAACAGGGTATAGTGGGGTCATACAAATAGAAAAGGATATACCTCATAGTTCCCTGCCTCCAGAACCTCGCCTAGGTTCCTGAAGAGCTCCCGCAATCGGTGGGTAGACTCCCCACAGAGTCTTGATACGGTCTTACTGGTTGCAATCCCGCCTGCCGCCTTCCTCTCAGAATCTATAGACTAGACTTGGAGTGAGAAGGGCAGAAAGAGATAAACCTAAGTCTCTCAAATCCAGGAGAGATACACTCAGACTCGCGTGAGAGGACCTTAAAATCTTGATGGTTTTGAGGGTTCCTCAATGATGGCCAAAACGCAGCAGCAACCTGGTCAAGCTGAAGTCAAACATCAACCGTCGACTCCCTTACGATCTTTCAGATCGCAGTAATAGAACCTCTTCATAAGGCTCGATCGTCCCCTTTGTCAGACCACTCTCGCCTCTAGTCAAGGTTGCAGGCACTCGACCTTTAACAAGGTTGCGATTAAGCTGCTAGTATCCCCTCTACTTTCATTCACGACACAGACAGATCACAATAACTCGTTGCTTTGAAAACCGCATCAGTACTCCGATGCATTCTACAGCGACACAAGCTTAGTGACAACACACATAGTATTGGCTGGCTGTATAAATGCAGCATGCCCATCGACAACTAAATCTGTCACTTCACAGTTGACCTCCTCGCTACTCTTGTTATCTCGCCTGATATGACGGGAGACACATAGGCCAACAACCGAGTCTTCACCCTACGACTGGTCTCCTTGTTACTCAGACCGACGGGATAGGTGGCATGCTGGTTAACAGGTAAGTTTCTAGCCTCGCTTCCCTTCTCTTGTTAGTTCGTGTGGTAGAATGAGTAGTACACCGACCGAAGTAACTGCGGCCTAACTGGCCGCTGCCCTGTCCACACCTACAACAACCTTGTCCAACCAAAATGATATATTCATGCGCAGCGGGTGCCAAACTCGCCCCGCGTACACAGCGCAAAAGGGGATTGAGACAAAGATCTCCCAACCAATTAAAATGACCATGCACCTTGAGGGCCAACGAGAGGACTCCCCCCCACCTCGATAGGATGAGCAATGCATCGGCCAATCAGGAAAATCTCTGTTCTTGCACCCCGCCCCTCTTTACTTTAGTCAGGCACGACAGTAGCTCATCGTTCGCCCAATAAGCCTCAAACCCAGGTCGTTGGGACATACATCGCACCCAAGTAAACAACGCTCAAGCAACCCAATCACGCTAACTAAACATATCGAAGCCCGGTACAAGGAGCCCGACGACTCCGAACATACACCCGAAAAAGAAACAACAGAAATGAATCTGTCCCCAAAACGCGAGGAGATACGTTCTTGTTTTGACCCGCTTTATCTGCACGCCGCTTCCGCACCTCGTTCCTGTAAGTCTATTATTCTATCGCTAAATCCAACACTGTCATCGAATGCGCAATGATCCGAACCTCGAGTTAGCACCCTCCCACACTGAGCCATATCGAGAAAACGGGTAAGACATCCGTCTTCTGTTTCCGCCATGCCCCTTGACATTCCCACGCAGCCTCGTTCTCCACTAACCTCCCTTTCTATTAACCTTCTGCTAATTCTGACTGTAGAATCAAGGTCGCCACCTCTAAAAACCTTCGATTCAAGTCCTTCCTCGCCAGACTCCGTCCTGAAAAGAGGGAGATATACATTTCTCATCGACTTTCCTCTTCACTCCTACCATCTTTCCACGCACCCGTTTCTCCTAGTAGTTGCTAATCTATTAACCTTTAGCTAAAACGAGCTTCAAATCTAAAATCGCTTAGGTCCAAAACCCCTACTTACTACCTTCGTTTCTTCGATTCCATTGTATGTCGTGCGAGCTAAGCAAAAATTGTTTCCCACCATATCCATTCGTCCCCCATATCTCCGCACGGTCCTTTTCTTCTCTATCTCCTCCTACACTAATCCTCTTCCAAAACTAACCTCATTTTCGTATTTCACCTCCTCCAAAAATTGGGGAAACGAGTCTTCTCTTGCCCGATTTCGTCGAGAATCGGGCGAAATTTACTCCTTCCTCTCTCCCTTGTTCAACTCCGCGCACTAACTTCTCAACCTAGCTCCCTTCCTACTAACCCAATGGCCAAACTGACCCTACCACGTGATTCGTCTGGTGCCAAAACCCCAAAATCGGCCTTTACTTCGCCCGATTTCATTAAGGAATGGGCGAGTTGTGTCTCCTTCAGTCGGCCATAGCTCCTTCGCTGTCTTCTCAAACTTCGAATGCACCTGGCGCAAATTCGCGCCAGGTTTGTTTACTCCCACTCTTCACTGCGTCAGCGCCTGTTGTTCCGCTGCCTCGCCTCGCCTGCTGCTGTTCGCTTAGCGCCCAACGGTCACTGTGGCCCGGTCCTTCTTGACCGATAGACTCAGCCACTCGCCTCCCCTCCTGCCAGTCTCCCCTTCAACACTTCAACGCACGCCCTCTCTCTTTTACCGCAGTGCCTTCCCTTTCTCCGCTTGCACCTGGCACAACACGGTGGCCAAGTTCAACCATCTTTTTCGCATCCTCCAACGATAGCGGATCCCTCAGCAGCCCACTTCGTAGTGGCTGATAGTCTACTCGGGCGTGCCAGCTATCCCTAGGAGGCTTCGAAAGGAACCGGTTGCCGGTCAGTTCGGTTTTCCCCTTCCGCCTCTGCAACCTAGGTCCGACAACCGTTTCGGACGTAGCATCGCTGCTGGCTTTGCTACGACCTTTCTCCAAGCTGCTCCGCTCAAGCGGAGCTCTCCACTCCTTTGGGCCCCCTAGCAACTAGTTCCCACCCAGCCAGCTTGTCGCGGCGCGACTTACTGCAAAGCCTAGAGTGGGCTCCGGTGGACTGGGCCTGGCGCAACTTTCGGTGGTAGTATGAGATATTCAAATGAGAGCTTTGAAGACTGGAGCGGAGAAGGGCTCCACGAGTGGGCTGCCGCCGCAGCCTTCCCTCAGCACCCTGGACCACTCCTTCCGGGCATCGCCCACCCCTCTCTCGGGTCCCGACAGGCATGCACATACTTAAAACTTCCACGACTGATTCACGGCTGGCGGGCGGTACACATGCAAAGGCCCACACCACCCAGGTTTCTTCCACCTCGTGGTCTAACCACCCATCAGCTCGTATTCACATTGAACTCATCGGCCCGCGTTTTAAAACAGTTTAAGTTAGAGGAATTTTGCAGGCATCCCGAATACGCAGGAACTCGTAGGTCAACCCAAAGATGCGCGCTCTCAAGGTCCGCGGCCGCCGTGACGATCTCTTAATCCAATGCCGCGTCTAAGTCAAAGAACGTCAGCGCATAAAATAAAAGTGATAATACGATGGTGAATAATAAAATATTTAGAACATTTTAATCGTCAGTATATGACCCACTAGTACCGTTCTACGCCGCTGACGACAAACCAAGGGGGATAGCCCCGCCGGGCCCTCAACCCCTAGGTCCCTTCGCGCTACTTTGATATCCCTGCTCTGTCGTCGCTCGATCCCGATCCTGATTTTTTTTAACGAAAGTCCGATGCTGTAACCGCTAGTGCTAGGTCCAAGGCTGGGTCTAGCTTTGACGGACACCTAAATAAGCGGGTGTTGCGTGATGCGCCGATCTATCAAAACGTTTCTAAAATCACATTTATTGTCGATATCGTCCTCCGCATGTACGCACAAGTCGCAACAAGCATACCAAATCACGAGACTGAACATTTTTTAATCCTAGCTTAATCATAAATAAAAATCCGGTCGGCGATCACGCGGGTCCTTCAATCATCAACAAATAAAAAGATCACGCGCCCCTCACCTCTGTGCACCCACACACTCTCTACTCCAGTCAACCATCCAGCCAATGTAAACCACAGACGCAGCGGCGCCTCGCGCGGTATACTTAAACCTTTAAACCACGCTCGCTCTGTTGCTTGCAAAAGTTGGGCGGATACCCTTGTAAGGATATTCACACCGACAACTTACCGGACCATATTAAGCGACGTCCGCGACGCTTCACAGGATCAAAAAACTATCAGTTCAACCATAATCCAAACTGCTGACGAGAAAGGAACCAATCCAATTAGACTTAGGTTCGAGGCCTCCATCAATCCATGCTAACACAAATGTATGCCGGCAGGGTTCCAACCTGGGTCTCCATTGTCCCGACACTAGGACGCTGGTGTACTAGACATACGTACTACAACATAAGTCTCAATGACCCTCTCAACTGTCCTCTCCCCTTTGTCCTAGACAAATGTCAGCTTCTCGTTAAGTGTCCCTAGTCCGCACCCTGCAAGCAGGGCCATGTCCAGGGACGCGGACCCTAACCGAGATCTTCGAAGGCATCCTCTTGCCTCCCTTCCAGTAGTTTTCACAATCAAACATATATATATATAAATATATGCATAAATCTTATCTCAAACACCTCCTGCAGTCCACTACAGGAAGGTAAGGTCTCCATCTTGGCCCACCATAGCCTGGGTGATCATGCCAGATCTACAACCCACCGCGTTGTTATTTTAGCGGTAGTGCCCTCGTGGGTTGCGCCACGATAGGCTTTCTCTTGATAAGCATTCAATCAGGACTCAAAAAGACTCAACTGACTCGACTCTTTATCCCACGGAGTTTCACAGGAGTAAAACCCTTTTAGGTGGTCACACCCCTTTAAGTCTTTACTCCCTTGGCAAGCCGTAAACCCGCTGTCAGGTTGCGCTGGTTAGCAACCGACACTAGGGGTTGCGCCCTAGTGATGCTAAACTTTACCGTTAACTTGTTATTCTCATAAATGTCCCAAGATTAGCACAAGTGGCTGGACGATGTGTCGCAACAATACATGCCTACTGCGGGACTACGCAAAGGTCTGTCACACATAAAATGTATTTACCAGTCCTCTGTGGGACAACACAGAAAAATACGACAACCTCTCCACATTCACAAAACAAAAATCACCGCCAGATCCGCAAGGCCGTGACCTCCAGCCTGATCGGAGCAAGAGGTCACACATCCCAGTGGCATTTCCCGAATGAACCATTTTCGACCTCTTGAAAATCTCACCAATGACCAAGCACAAACGTGGTGCTTCTTGTCAGACTTTATCATTCAACAATCCGCTTACCATGCCATTAAATCTATTAACCACCTTTCATATGAAGGAGGTCTCACTCAATTGGTCTCACAGTCATCCCTTCTCTTTCTAGGATGAATTCTCATGCGACCTTTCTTTTAAAACATCTTCCCTCCCTGAAGATGAGCCTTCCAATAAACAAAAGACTGCCTTCCTACAAAAGGCGTCTCTACCATAAAACAACTCAAACCGAGAGACCAACTTATGGCTCCTCCTCACAACTCAATCCATAAACATTCGGCATGGTAAGTATTCGAGTCTCAAGGACTCATAGATCCCTTAGGATTCTCACACCTTTCACGAAAACTGACTGCACTTCCTCTCCTTATACCCGACCCTATCATCCGTCCGTGGACAGATTGCACGAGTGTACCGAAGAGTAGACACTTTACATCAATTCACATTCACAAAATACACAACATACGAGATGTTTCTCATACATCTTTCACATAAAGTCATCATACATCAGGATAAAACCACACATGTGAGAGTGACTGTGATCGTCATGTACAAGAGAATAGTCTTAAATAAAATCTCACTCAATATACACTCCGGGGTGTAATATCCCAACTCAGGAAGCAAAACAAATATGGTCTCGAATTACATATATACCCATAAAGTTGAACAATCTCAACTCAAACTGGCACCAGTATCACACAAAAACTCGTAGTCCGCCTAAGCAGATCCTAAACTGAAACAACTCTTAATCAGGGCATAATCACACCCTCAAATCAGAGGAATTCAAGTAATTCAAGACATATCTAAATATCTAATGAGTAACATAAGGCCCATCATGCCTCAATCAATCGTAAGTTTATAACAACCTCGAATCAAGACGTGGTGCATACTCATCTCTTATATCACAGCACAACTCGCATAACAAGAGGTTTACCACACTAACTCCCGAGGTCATAGCATCCCTAAAACATAAACTCAAAACCCACTCAATATCAAGCGGCTTTTGTGTACAAACGTATGGGCGAGTACACCCTCATAATTCAGGGTGGTATAGCTAAGAAGAAACTCAACCCTCAAACCACAATCAACTCATCTCGAGTCTAAAGGTGATATTCCCAGAGAAAAGTACATGTCTAAAGGGGATAAGTACCACAATCAAAGCCAAATCAATGCTCCTAGTAAGATCATATCCTCACATGACCTCATGATGCGCTCATGCCTATATTACAAACCATACCCTCATTCGTCTCTTAATCTTTAACAACCCATACATGCGCGAGGCTCAGTTTTCTACTCTAACCAATCTACCCTTGAGTAGATGCAAAAACCTAAAAACTGCTTATCTAATTTAACCTGAGGCGTCTTGTGATCTGACATATACACATATTGCACTAAAAACATATATACAAATCCTCCAACCCATTCTGTATTCAGTCAAGATTCTGTAAACTAAAACACGGGATCGGGATCACACAATCAGTTAGCCTCCTACCTTAGCTCTCATGTATACGTATAAACACAAGTTCATGAGAGACGCACTTTGGCAAAACATAAGGGCACCCTTTATCGGCTCGCTACTGACCGAATCTCGTCCCAATCTACAACTCTTTCATCCGGATCATGGGAACTCGCATAGGTATCAACAATATTGACCATGTCCCTTAGTCCTTGACTATCGGAAAAAAGCCGTCGGTCCAGGTACATGCCATATATCAATTCACACGTAAAACGCCCATATCCCCATTCGCGCCCCCTCAAAGCGGCTTCTGCTGCGGCCTCTACCCTTTCCTGTCCCCCGAAACACTTCTTTACCAGAAATTTAGGCAGCACGACTCGTAATGGGGCAGAAGGAAGCCCAAATTTATCGGCACACTTGACCTCTACATGGATCACCACCTGCTCCTCTCCTTCATGGACCCTGTCCCTCGCCCACTGTGCTGCAACTTCCTCAGTTATTCTCAAAGGCCTTGCGAGCAGGCTTTCATGCCCAAGTGCTAGCTCGACTCCATGCTTGGCCCAAAATGAGGACGATGTTTACAGGGTCACCCTCACGATCGCACAATTCCCGATTATGATCAAATTCAAACGCGATCCAGATGAAAATACCCCGGTCTATCAGCACGCCCCACCAGGAAGAGATATACTCTCCTTCCTTGACTCACCTCGGCAAGGACATCTCAAGTCCATCTTCCACTTTTACGGGCAAGGTCATGTTAGGATTTTCCTTTGCATAAGGCATCCTGAGTTGCCTTCACTCTGGTCTGGGTTCTGCCCATCATAGAAAATGTATAGCATACGTCATTCGTTGTCATGCTAACAATTATTTTTTCATACTCCCTACTCTAAAAGCCTTGGCTCCAAGCTATCTTTCTCTAAAATTCATCATTTTCTGCGTTTACGACCATCTAGCTTAGAAATAGTAAATAGTAATATATCACAGTAATAATACATGCACAAATATCAAGTTCATAATAATAAGCTCATAAACTATGATATATTACCTCAATATCTGACATCAATAATACTTACCAGAATCAAAAGCATTGACATTATACGCAAACTGGCTAAATAACCAAAAATATACATAAATATATCATAATGATACAGTCAAGATAAAAATTTGCCCATAATAAACACCCTCAGATACAATAGCAGTAAGAGTATACCATTCTACTCCCCGACTTTGACAGAAGTATACTGTGGCGAGGAACAGTATAATCCTCTTTAGAAAGGATAACATCTCAAATTTATGAGCTTCGCTCAAGGATCAAGCCTCACTGCTTCTCCCTCCGATTCCAGCACTCGCTCCTTCCAGACCCTTGCCGACAAGGTAAACAACCTCACCATACACGCTTCGGGATGCGCTATCCTGTCTTGTGCTGGTGAACCTACTTGACGCAAAAATAGTTGGGGATTCACCCCCTACCTTCCTGTGGCAAGTAGTAGCTGCTTCCCTTACATACCATGGTCTAACAAGGCTAAAAAAACTTTCCTCTGATTCAGTAGTAGGGTAGTCATTTTATCACAGGAGGTATAACAACAACAACCGACTATGGACCAGGAACATGGTTCCGGCGTGAGTCTCACTACTACCTACAAGACAAAATTATAGCTTCTTCAAAGCGATCTCTCAGGGGAACAATAACATAGGATTGCAACCTCCCTTGGGGTAGACCGTACACATTGACTATTCCCTGATAAGAATTTATCCCAAGAAAGTAGTTACTCCATTCATCTTTGAATCCGCCTCAAACGTGGATTCTGCGCAATGCTTCTACCCCTCTTTGAAGAACAATCCAAATGCACAGACTTTAACAGACAGTCATAAGTCGATAATTGGACTTGAGACGCTCATATAGATCCTTGCAGACTGATAGGTTCAAATACGTACCTTAGATAAATAGCCCAAGCGAGATATTCCTCAAAAGGATAGTCATAAGATGAAATAACATCAACCACATTGCCTCATATAGATCGACATTAAACAGGCTTATTCCAATAAGGTCTGACATATATAGATGAATTCAACATATAACTCAGACAAAATGTTTTTAAAAGATCATGGTCTCAAGTCCTTAGCTCCAACCTCATAGATTCAAGTGGATGGTCCAAGCCTGGAAAGGTTCAAGCGAAGGTCTAACATCAACTACAACTCATAGCCCTATCAGGGGCGAGCAAAATAGTATAGGCGCTAGTCCCTACACTATCATCCCTTCTGCCTCTAGAATCTGGTATTTCCTTTGCAGAGAGGGTACTATGCAGACCTACTACGCCACGTAGTCTCTTCTATTGCGGTCTCAACATGGCATGTACTGCGTCTACCTACAACCTTATACACCGAATTCAAACACATCATGCGTGACAGACCTCAGCCTCCTACGACTATATACATTGAACAACCGATTAGAACTTAGACCCAAGGATCCCATATTCATACTTATAAAGGCTTTGAACGTCATCAACCTAACTCTCCTCGAAGTCCTTTGACGATCTCTAACATAATAGATTCCCTTACTCATCCTCGATCTCACTTTAATACAAAACTCGCTCTCATCACCACTCATATAACTTTTTTGACCATAATAGGTACCTTATATGACCCACTTCCTCAATGGATGTTCTTAGCCATATCAACGTCCCCTCATTTTACCCTGACCATATCAACCATGCAAAGCAACGTCTAAATCTGTCAACTACCGTGGTTAGAAGAGGTACCATCTCCAACTACCATCTTATCAGTCAGAGTACGTAAGCGCATAGTCAAAACGCTTATCGCTTTCGTGCCACCCTTACTGTATCGAACAAAACCAACTCACAACCTTTACTCTGTTTTATACCATCAAATGATTAACCTCAGAAGAAAAACTTCTTTCTTTGCCTATTTCTCATATTCTCATACCCGGATGTCGTTCTACCAGGCACAACGGCAGATAACCATTATCCCCGGCAACGACGCCACCTGTCAAGCGCATCGGTCCGGCACCTCACAAGGCAGCGCGGGGCCCTCCCGACCGCGTCATGCAAGAGTTTGTCTGTTCCTCGTCGCGAATACATAATGAAGTTTCCGCAAGCCGCTCCGGCCGAGTGCGCCAGCCATACCTCTCGCGAGCCCCTACGACAGGATAGAGCCTACATGAGGCACGACTTACCTCCACCTTACGGGAGTTGTCACCTCCCTTCGGTGGGTGTATCCCCGCTGAGCTACCGGTCCACAGTACGAAAGTTGATCAGTTACAATCGCAGAGGTGGACCAGCCGACGTCGTTTCTCGTTCGTTGTAGCATAGGGGGTACGCGCGGTATTATGCCTCTATCGAATCCGCACGCGAACCGACATCTTGGGGGGCTGAGGTCCCAAGTGTGACTTGCCGCCGGTCGACTAAGACGTATCCCACACGCCACGCGCACACCACTATAAAGAACATAAAAATAAAAACACACATACATACGCACGTACATATACACATACAGAACGACACTGAACAAACAACGCGACAAAACTCCTCGTCCCTTAGTAACGTTCCGATGCAGAAATCAGATAGGCGTCGCGCGCGAGACTTAGTATAAAACCGCGCGGACGCAGGGCTAACTCATATCGACTCGAAATGCAAGTGTACGCAAGCGGTCGCAATGATGGCGTACTATGTAGTACCCATACTCATGCGATCCTCGTTAGTCTCGATGGTCACGTTCGACACTCAAGTGTCAGCAACCACTCACCTCGAGGGAATGATCTCTCGACGCTGGACAACCTCCAAGTGCGGTTAAGAACCACACCCTCTTTTGCACCCTGCGGAGAGTGGGTGGTACACGGGTTCATACCTGTGGTGGCAATCGTCTCTTATGGCCCTGGAGACCAACTCCTTCGCTTAGGGTCTGGAGAGAAATCAAGGGGTTTGACTTTGACGGTTGCCACGGACTACAATTTCCAGCCATAGAAATTCTAAAAACTAAAGGTTAAATGGGGAAGCCCCGTTTCTCTCAAAAACATAATCTGTTTAACCTTTACACGTGGTCACAGTAGGCCGCCTGAAAACATCCAAGACATATGTATTTATATATATAGAGAGAGAGGGTTATTAATATAAGACGATCACTTCTCACAGTCACAGTAGGACTCCTCTCATCCATATATATATATATATGTATGCTGTCTCTTATACACATCTAGATGTGTATAAGAGACAGCCTTTACACGTGGTCACAGTAGGCCGCCTGAAAACATCCAAGACATATGTATTTATATATATAGAGAGAGAGGGTTATTAATATAAGACGATCACTTCTCACAGTCACAGTAGGACTCCTCTCATCCATATATATATATATATGTATGTGAGCGCAGACAGTCAAATCCAAAGTCCGAATCACCTAACATACATGCAATCACATCAAAGATTCAACCAAAAGTTCATGCACTACACGGGGTCAACTTCAACCATTCCCTGCACTCACACCCCTTGTTTTAGTCATGCAAGCCTCACTCATGTGCAACTCCTCAAAATAAAATACTCAGTACTTTTCTTCAAATGTCCAATCAAATAAAGTCCGGACGAAAACACAACAAAACAGTTCAAATCACAAGGCTAAAGCTTTTAGGTTGAGTGACAGAAGTGGATTGGAGTTAAATCGTAAACCGACGAATTGGCAACCGACCTGTTATAAGTGATAACAGAAGGTGATCTTTATAGAATCAAATTGAATCTAGCCCAAATCCTGAATCAATCGATCAAGAAGACCTATAATACAAGACAGACCAATCCCCAAGCTAAAATCATAAGTGTATGGAGAATACAACTCCATAACACATTCTCATCCAAGATTCTTCTACAAGCTAAGCCCGAGTCCGCCACTAAGTCAGTGTCCGAAGAAAGGTAGACCCTGACAGAGTCTCCTCTATATAGAGTGGATTGTCAGAATCACCACCTGTCGAAATATAACCTAACTCCTCTTATTTTAAGAAAATTTTGACAGCGCTTCCCATAATGAAAGTGCCTTCTCAGAATTTATAATAACTCAAATATGAAAACAAAAACTAACTATAATTATGAAAAGCCGAATTTTGTCCAACTCCCTGAACTAGTAAAAATTTCGGCAGCACTCCCTTTAGGAAAGAAGGTTTTCAAAATTTTTACTAAGCCAAAAAGTCTTAAAAACAGCACCCTAAAAAAGACAAAATATGACTAACTCCTTGGTTTCGTAGAAATTTCGGCAGCGCTTCCCGTAGAGAAAGTGGCTTACCAAAATTTATACAAGACGAAATATAATAAATGATCCTTGAAAATGCAGAAACCGACCTAAGTAAAAATAAACTTAGCCCAGAAAATGCAGGAATTGAAACTAACTCCTATGGCTCTAGCACGTGGCTAGTATATAAAGCAACTACCTATCAAACTGGAACTCAAACCAAGTAGTAGTCTCACTCAGCCACATGCAAGGTCAAACCACAGAGATAAATTTTCTCACCAGCCCCAAGTCACTTTATATAAGATACTTCATGAAACCCTCAGATGATTCAACCTTTATACCCAACTTACATATGGCACAATGCTAGACCATTCAACTTAGAAACAATGTTTAGCGTGCCTTTAAGATATACACGAACAAGTTGCACTACTACTTCTCTCTTCTTTGGGCATTTGACTAGACAATTTGGCTTGGAAACAATGCCTGGTCGCCCTGAAATGTTTAATATCCAAAATTTAATAACTTTCTGACTTTGTTCTCAAAAGAAAATGCAAATATGGGCAGGGGACTGAAACATTCGGCTTGGAAACAATGTTCAGCTTGCCCAAACTACTTTCAATTATACTTTGTAGTTTTCCCTCTCTTCTTAGTGATACGACTTAGCGCTCGACCATTCGGCTTGGAAACAATGTCCAACTGCCAGTTCACATGCTGTGACATGTAAATATAAGTAAAGTACTTTCTTTTTTACTCAGTTTATACTTATGTGTGTGGTTTTCAGACTAAACCAATCAGCTTAGAAATAATGTTCAACCTTAGACCAAAATCCTCCCTCATAATAAAACAAGAACTTAAACCCTTCACATCAGGCAAACCCTCAGAAAATAAACATAGCAACCAGGCCATTCAGCTTAGAAACAATGTCCAGTCCTTGGTTGACCCAGCCAAATGCATGCAGTCTGCCTTCCTCCCACCTTCCCCCCAGTTTCACCCCTTTGTCTGCTTTCAATCAAAATAAAACTGAAACTTATGCTTCACTCTCACACATTTCTTCCATTCAGTCTGGATAAGTCATGAAAGAAAGCAAAGTCATAGGGGCAATCTCATGCATATATAAGTCAAACTAAAAGGAGATAGGCAAACAGGGGTATAGTGGGGTCGTACAAATAGAAAAAGATATACCTGATAGTTCCCTACCTCCATAACCTCGCCTAGGTTCCGACAGAGCTCCCGCAATCGGTGGGTAGACTCCCCACAGAATCTTGATGCGGTCTTACGAGTTGCAATCCCACCTGCCGTCTTCCTCTCAGAATCAATAAACTAGACTTAGAGTGAGAAGGGCAGAAAAAGATAAGTTTGAGTCTTTCAAATCCAGGAGAGGTGCACTCAGACTCATGCGAGAAGGCCTTAAAATCTTGATGCTCCTAAGGGCCCTGCAATGATGGCCAAATAGCAGCAGCAGCCTGGTCAAACTGAAGCCAAACACCAGCCGTCGACTCACTGACGACCCTTCAGATCGTAGTCATAGACCCTCTTCATAAGGCTTGATCGTCCCCTTTATCAGACCATCCTCGCCTCCAGTCAAGGTTCCGGGCACGCGACCTTTAGCAAGGTTGCGATTAAGCTGCTCGTATCCCCTCTACTTCCATTCACGACACCGACAGATCACAATAACTCGTTGCTTTGAAAACCGCAGCAGTACTCCGATGCATTCTACAAGGACACAAGCTTAGTGACAACACACACAGTATTGGCTGGCTGTATAAATGCAGCATGCCCATCGACAACTAAATCTGTCACGTCACAGTTGACCTCCTCACTACTCCTGTTGTCTCACCTGATATGACGGGAAGCACATAGGCCAACAACCGAGTCTTCACCCTACGGATGGTCTTCTTGTTACTCAGACTGACCATATAGGTGGCATGCTGGTTAACAGGTAAGTTTCTAGCCTCGCTTCCCTGCTCTTGCTATCTCGTGTGGCAGAATGAGCACTACACCGACCGAAGTAACTGCGGCCTAACTGGCCGCTGCCCTGCCTACACCTACAACAACCTTGTCCAACCAAAATCATATATTCCTGCGCAACGGGTGCCAAACTCGCCCCGCGTACATAGAGCCAAAGGGGATTGAGACAAAGATCTCCCAACCAACTAAAACGACCATGCACCTTGAGGGCCAACAAGAGGCTGCCCCCCCGCCTCGATAGGATGAGTAACACATCGGCCAATGGGGGAAATCTCTGTTCTCACACCTTGCCCCTCTTTACTTTAGTCAGGCATGACAGTAGCTCATCGTTCGCCCAATAAGCCTCAAACCCAGGTCGCTGGGACATACATTGCACCCAAGTAAACAACGCTCAAGCAACCCAATCACGCCAACCAAACATATCGCAGCCCGATACAAGGAGCCCGACGACTCCGAACATACACCCGAAAAAGAAACAACAGAAATTGATCGATCCCCAAAACGCGAGGAGATACATTCTTGTTTCCACCCCTCTTATCTGCACGCCGCTTCCGCACCTCGTTCCTCTAAGTCTATTATTCTATCGCTAAATCCAACACTGTCATCGAATGCGCAGTGATCCGAACCTCGAGTTAGCACCCTCCCACACTGAGCCATATTGAGAAAACGGATAAGACATTCGTCTTCTGCTTCCACCATGCCCCTTGACATTCCCACGCAGCCTCATTCTCCACTAACCTCCCTTTCTATTAACCTTCTGCTAATTCTGACTATAGGATCAAGGTCGCCACCCTTAAAAACCTAAGATTCAAGTCCTTCCTCGCCCGACTCCGTCCTGAAACGAGGGAGATATACGTTTCTCATTGACTTTCCTCTTCACTCCTACCATCTTTCCATGCACCCGTTTCTCTTAGTAGTTGCTAATCTATTAACCTTTAGTTAAAACGAGCTTCAAATCTGAAATATTTTAGGTCCAAAACCCCTACTTACTACCTTCGTTTCTTCGATTCCATTGTATGTTGTGCGAGCTAAACAAAAGTCTCTTCCCACCATATCCATTCGTCTGCCATATCTCCGCGCGGTCCTTTTCTTCTCTATCTCCTCCTACACTAATCCTCTTCCAAAACTAACCTTATTTTCGTATTCGCGTCCTCCAAAAACTGGGGAAACGAGTCTTGGTTTGCCTGATTTCGTCGAGAATCGGGTGAACTACTCGCTTTTTACTCCTTCCTCTCTCCCTCGTTCAGCTCCGTGCACTAACTTCTCTACCTAGCTCCCTTCCTACTAACCCAACGGCCAAACTGACCCTATCACGTGATTCGTTTGGTGCCAAAACCCCAAAATTGGCCTTTACTTTGCCCGATTCCGTTAAGGAATGGGCGAGTTGTGTCTCCTTCAGTCAGCCATAGGTCCTTCACTGTCTTCTCAAACTTCGAATGCACCCGGCATGAATTCGTACCAGGTTCGTTTACTCCCACTCTTCACTGCGTCAACGCCTGTTGTTCTGCTGCCTCGCCTCACCTGCTACTGTTCGCTTAGCGCCCAACAGTCACTGTGGCCCGGTCCTTCTTGACCGATAGACTCAGCCACTCGCCTCCCCTCCTGCCAGTCCCCCCTTCAACACTTCAGCGCATGCCCTCTCTGTTTTACCGCAGTGCCTTCCCTTTCTCCGCTTGCACCTGACACAATACGGTGGCCAGGTTCAACCCTCTCTTTCGCAGCCTCCAACGATAGCGGATCCCACAGCAGCCCACTTCGTAGTGGCTGATAGTCTACTCGGGCACGCCAGCTATCCCTAGGAGGCTTCGAAAGGAACTGGTTGCCGGTCAGTTCTGTTTTCCCCTTCCGCGTCTGCAACCCTGGTTCGACAACCGTTTCGCACGTAGCATCGCTGCTGGCTTTGCTACGACCTTTCTCCAAGCTGCTCCGCTTAGGGGGAGTTCTCTACTCCTTTGGGCCCCCTAACAGCTAGTTTCTACCTAGACAACTTGTCGCGGCGCGGCCTACTCCAAAGCCTAGAGTGGGCTCCGGTGGACTGGGCCTGGCGCGACTTTCGGTGGTAGTATGAGATATTCAAATGAGAGCTTTGAAGACTGAAGCGGAGAAGGGCTCCACGAGTGGGCTGCCGCAGCAGCCTTCCCTCAGCACCCTGGACCACTCCTTCCGGGCATCGCCCATCCCTCTCTCGGGTCCCGACAGGCATGCACATACTCAAAACTTCCACGACTGATTCACAGTTGGCGGGCGGTACACATGCAAAGGCCCGCACCACCCAGGTTTCTTCCACCTCGTGGTCTAACCGCCCATCAGCTCGTATGCACATTGAACTCACCGGCCCACGTTTTAAAACGGTTAAGGTAGAGGAATTTTGTCGGCATCCCGAATACGCAGGAACTCGTAGGTCAACCCAAAGATGCACGCTCTCAAGGTCCGCGGCCGCCGTGACGATCTCTAAATCCAATGCCGCGTCTAAGTCAAAGAACGTCAGCGCATAAAATAAAAGTGATAATACGACGGTGAATAATAGAATATTTAGAAAATTTTATTTGTCAGTATATGACCGACTAGTACCGTTCTACGCTGCCGACGACAAACCAAGGGGGATAGCCCCGCCGGGCCCTCAACCCCTCGGTCTCTTTGCGCTACTCTGATATCCCCGCGCTGTCGCCGATCGATCATGATCCATGAATCTCTTTAACGAAAGTCCGATGCTGTAACCGCTAGTGGTAGGTCCAAGGCTGCGTCTAGCTTTGACGGACACCTAAATAAGTGGGTGTTGCGAGATGCGCCGATCTATCAAAACGTTTCTAAAATCACATTTATTGACGATGCCGTCCTCCGCATGGACGCACAAGTCGCAGCAAGCATACCAAATCACGAGACTGAACCTTTTTTAATCCTAGCTTAATCAGAAATAAAAATCCGGCCGGCGATCACGCCGGTTCTTCAATCATCAACAAATAAAAAGATCATGCGCGCCTCAACTTTGCGCGCCCACACACTCTCTACTCCAGTCAACCATCCAGCCAATGTAAACCACAAATGTAGTCGCGCCTCGCATGGTATACTTAACCTTTAAACCACGCTCGCTCTGTTGCTTGCAAAAACCAGGGCGGATACCCTTGTAAGGGTATTCGCACCGACAACGCTTTTCTCGAGAGTCCTGCTCAAAGTCTGACTTCGACATGTCAGCTCATGGCGCAAGTACCTTGCTTTGTGTGTCCAAACTATACTACTACATAGTCAAAGATTAGATAATGGTACGGATAGTTCAAGGAAGAAGATGACGACGTCAATAACAAAATCACGCAAAGTCTTTTTTGAAGTCTCACTTCTCTATTCCACGCGTCCTGCTAGTACCCGGTTCCCATGTGTCCACTTTCACCTCGTTCCACACATTTCGCTTTCACCTCATCGCAATAGAGATGGAACGCTCTCTGGTAGTTGATGTTCAGAAAGTAGGTGACATCAACCAAGGAGTGCAGGCATAAGCTCACGAGATTCCCAGATGAAGTCTCTCTCCGAAATGACACGCCCTCTCCCTCATATGCCATCTGCCCACTTGTCCTTGCTTCGACTGACTCTGACCCTCGACCATTGCTCGTAACTGCCTCGCGACCTAAGTCTCGTTGTCATCGCGAGCTGGCCTCAAAGACGTCCTCCACAGGTGCTGCTGTTGAGTGGTCCCTCCACCACTGGTCCAACCCGTGCCAGAATTGTGTAACTGCGTTGCTCACTTCAGACTCTGCCTCTTAGTGTCGGTTAAATTGTTGTTGTTCATGCTCAGTAGTACCAGTCGACATCTCTTCTTTGTGGTAAGTGACGATAACCTGCAGTACCGCGATCACACCATCCCGCTTACATCTTCGCTCAACCCTGTTACGGGCCTTAATAATGACCCTTTGCTGGCTTTCGTCCCTCCTCATCTCCTGCTGATTTCCGTTGTATATTTCGATTGTGTTTTTTGTAGCTCAGGATAACATCTGCTATAGCTCCTCTTTCATCCCTAGGCTCCCAGCTCCATAAATACTTCATGAGTCGAGGCCTATTGCCATGCAGTCTCTTACGGTATGCCATAGCCACACCTTCAAACGTAGCATGTGCCTTGGACTACTAGCAACTACTCGCCCTCTCACACGCGCAACGTAGATAGCCTATTGAACTACTATAGTTAGACAAACGCGGCTTGTGCGCCTCACCTCTCCGCACGAACATCCCGACTTACTTGGTGGTAGCACAAGTGCGTGCGCAGACTCACTAACCAATAGTGGAGTGGCTCGACAACTACCCTTTTTATAAAACTCAAGCGTCGTGGTCCATATGCTATTAACGAAAAGCGTGGGAAGTCCTTCAAAATACTTATAAGACAAATAAAGTACAATAATAATAATAATAATAATAATAATAATAATAATAATAATAATAATAATAATAATAATTTATCCCAACGAATAAGAGAGATAAAGTTAAAATCCAAACTCAACAGTCATTAAGTGGGCGTTTCCCTCTAAGTTAGTATTTGCAGTCCTTTCGACTTAGCTCAAACAGACTGCAAGATTGGCACGCAGTAGTCTCATAATGGCATACCGGCCTATGAATCCCCAGCGGCCGCGACCGTCAAAATCATGACTGCAGCCTGTGGTCGAGGCCGCAAGACCGCAGTCACGGTTGAGAATAGCCCGCCACGGCTGAGGGGAGAGGGGTGCTGCAAATCAGGGACGGCATTCTGGGAGCAGGACCTGGGTCCTAACCCCCCCCCCGCGTTGAAAAAACAA
>BFEA01000343.1:278730-291862 GCA_003427395.1 Chara braunii
GGGGGTGTGTGAAAAAATTGTGGATCCCCCTTTCCGAGTTTAGACGGCGTAGGGGTGTTGGTCGGGGGCTGTATTTCAAGGATACACAAAGAATGTTTTTTTCATTTACCCACGGTTGGTTTGGGGGGTGATAGGGGCATTCGGGTGGGGGGGGAAGTTTTATTTTTTGTCGGTTGTCATTCCGATTTTCGTTTTCGGGGGCGAGGGGTTGGGGATGTATTTGACTATGGGCTTTGGGTTGTTGTGGTGTTTTGAGTTCATTGGGGGTGGGGCATGGGGATGTATCTGACTATGGCGTTTAGGGTTTTGCAGTGTTTTGAGTTCGTTTGGGGTGGGGCATGAGGATTGTTGAGCGTTTCAGCATGAAGGGGGGGGGGGGCTTTCGTGTTTTGTGAGTGGGACCGTTGTCGGGACTCGTGAGTCCCGAATGACTTCCCGTCACTCGAGAGGCTGTATAGGACTAATTTGTGCACGGCAGAGAAAACCGGCGGCAAGGATGTTGGAAGGACCGAAGGCGTGAGCGCAGGCGCAAGGGAGCTAGAGGCTGCCCGAAGTCACAGAGACCCTTGGGCTAAGAAAGAATTGACTGAACAAGAACGGCAAAAGGCCGCAAGATAATAGCAAAGGCGGCCCTTCCCCCGAAATGAAGAAGGACCTCCGGAAAAAGCAATGACGTAGGTTGTGCAGGTGCAAGGGAGGAATAGGACGTAAGGCACCGACACAAGGGAAACGTTGTCGGGCTAGGTGGGCTGCTAGGAAGTAGTGGCAAGAGGGCCAAGAGGGCCACAAGCTAAGTAGGGACCCGCGTAAGACCGAAAGAAGATGTGGTGCCGGCGGGGCAAAGTGTCGGGGACCACGTGAGACCAAAAGAAGATGTGGTRCCGGYGGGGCAAAGTGTCGGGGACCACGTGAGACCAAAAGAAGATGTGGTGCCAGCGGGACAAAGTGTCAGGGATCACATGGGGGACAAGCGAAGGTGCGGCATCAATGGGTTAAGTGTCGAGGGCCATGTGGCACCAATGGGACCAGTGTCGGGGACCATGAGGGGCTAAGCAAAAGAAATAAAATAATAAGTACGGAACTAGCACGGGACTAGTGTCAGGGACTAGTGTCGGTGCGAATACCCTTACAAGGGTCCTCGCACTGGGTTTTTGCAGTTGACAGGGAAATGGGTCGATTCATAATTTATGGGAAGACTGCGCGAGTTGCGGGGGCGTGCGGGTTAAAGGTCCGACGGTAACACCTAGAAATAGAGAGTGTGTGGGCGCGCAGGTTTGAGGCGCACGTGATTTTCTCCCTTTTTGGTCGCAATAGAAGGCACAGCGTGGATGTTCGTCGACGTGCTCTATCATAATAGTCGTTTGGTTTTGACTAAACTGACTAACTTAGGGACGCTCCGTTCTCTGGTTCCGCATAGTATGTTGGATGGTTCAGTGAGCCGGTGTGGACTTACATGGAATCTAGATGATGGGAACTGATGGATTCGGCCGGGTAAGGGTAGCCGCGACACGGTCGACACGGTCGGGAGGTCAGCGCGGCTTTTTATTTTTGTGGTCATGTGTGTGAGTACGGGTTAGGAAATGGCATGGGGTGGCTCCTTTGGCCTCAGAAGGCTGGGGGCTACCTCTTTATTAGGTGAGTCAGGCCTACTAATATCAAGCTTGGGCTTAACCTTATAGGTTATAGCATTGGACTGGTATGCAGCAGGCATAGGGATCGAGGCTAACAGCATGCAGCAAGGGAGTGGAAGAGTGTGGTGAAAAGGCTTGAGTTGTCGATGGGCTTGTGGGACTATCCCTTTTGCCTTTTGCTGCCGCGGGGCCGAGCGTAGGGCTGACGGGCAGGCTGAAAGGGGTGCCGTGGTCCCTGCCCGACTACCGCTCGTTTTTTTTTTTGTTTTTTTTTTTTTTACATATATATATATATTATTTCTAATTTGATTTAGTTATTATTATCATCGCGCCCGTATGTAGATGCGAAAACCAAATACAGTAGGAGCACACCATTGAATTGTTGAAGTACAGATCTGAGTTCGGAGCCAGATGATGGAACTCGACGAGCAAAACCAAATATTCTGAATTGCTTGAGGCCAGTCGTCCCCGCAGCCCAGGCTGTGTCCTTCGGGACATCCGTTAAAATAGGATCGATACAGAGAAGAATAGCATGACCCCTACGCAAGGTCGATATGCGTAAAACGGGGAAACACATCGGCACTCTGGCTTTTCCCCCTTCTCAGTTGTCGCCTCTTGTCAGAACTGGACGCGGTAGGAAGTGAATCGGGCTAGGCGCGGGGGGGGTGGGGAAGGCAAAAGGCTTGAATGGCTTTTGGGGTTGCCACAGGGCATCGCCCTGGCGAAGTCTTCGGGGCATCTGTTAGAATTGATACTATACGATACATAGAAGATTCGCCTGGCTTACGTAGGGGTGACGGGCGGAAAAGTCCGGGGATGAACTTAGACACGAACCTGGCCAGGCGTGAGCAAAAAAAAAATGGAGTAAGGAAAGGGGCCGACTGACCTTTGGGGGTGCCGCGCGGCGCCGGCCTGGCAGGAAGTCCTTCGGGACATCCGTAAAGTTGGAACGGTATAGCGACATTAGCATGGCCCCTGCGCAAGGATGGTACGCATATAGCGGACGAAGTCCTACAGTCAAGCGCTTTTTTTTGCACTTTGGCATTCGGCTGACTGTCGGACCGTATCACGTATCACGTTGTAATGCCGGGGTTGACGTCAACCCGGCTGGGAGTCGGAGATGACGGGGTAAGGAGGTAGAAGGGGCGAGTGAACCCAGACGCGGAAGTGCGCCGGGTGCGTGCGTGACGAAGGTGACGAGGGCAGCACGGCTGGGCGAGAGGGAAGGCAAAGGCGGGGCTGCAAGAATAGGCGGTGGGCGCAGAGGTTAGCAGGGACGAATCCGGGCGTAATCCCGACCGGGTTCGTGCAAAAACGGGCCGAGCGGGCGGAGGCAGTTGAGAGGCGGAGTGAGGAAGAAGGGAGTGGGAAGACACTTACCTGGCGACACTGGCGGAAACGACCGGGGCAGGCTGAAGGTAAGCCTCGACTGTGCGCCACGGAGTGAAGACAGTACCCAGGCGGATGCGGGAAGCAGGAAGGGCAGTGGAGTGAGCCGGGTCCGGAGTCACGTCCGGGTGCAGTCGGGGGTTATGACGAAGGAGGGGGCAGATATGGCGGAAGTCAAGGATGGGTACCCCGCTCGTTCCTTGATAAAAACGAGCGGGGAAAAACGCTAATTCGGGATTTTAACGGGAGGTGAGCTCGAATTTGTAGTTAGTTCTGGAAGGGAGTTAGTGGGGTAGAAGTTAGTAAGGGGAGGACGCGCGTGGAGGTATCGTGAGAAGAGACATGGCGGGAGCAAGAGTTTTGTATACCGCCCGACACTCAACGAAACCGGGCGAGTGAAGATTTGTTCCGGGGGCTCTCGGCTAGGGCGACTTGAACGGCAGTGTCGGATTCCGTAATGAGGCTTTGGGTTTGGTGCGGTAGGAGTCGGGAGCTGCGCGAGAAAGGGGGAGTTTCCAGATAGAATGTATCCTTCCGTGTTCTAGTGGAAGATTCATTCTTGATTTTTGCACATTTGGGGATGAGTACAGTTTTTGACCCCGCCTGATTAGTAAGGGCAACCTGCGGATTCGCGACCATTTGAGAGTCCTTGCGATTAAGAGTACCCCCATCGCCTCGCGCATCATTGTAACTTTTGTCGTAATTAGCATCCGGTTTTCGCTGCTCGTCGAACCGCTGTGACCAGTCTCGTTCCAGCGGAAGGACCATTTGGGCCTGCTCATGCCCCCAACGGTAGTAGCGGGAGGCCGGTTGCGGAACTGAGGATTTACCTGTTGCCTAGGGGTGCTGCTCGTAACAATGTTGGGAAACGATCTCCCCACTATCTCTCTGCAGGCATGCGTGTAAACTGGTGGTGCATCTGAGCACATTTTGGCGAAAGATTCAGGTGTTTTTTTCTTTTTTGCTCCTCCCATTCATGCAAGTAGCATGTCTCGGTCCCTTTGCGCACGCTGGGTATACCTCCGTATTCGAATGGGAAACTCGTACGGATTTTCATGCAGCCTGTCGAGCCCGCCTCTATCCTACCGTCGACACTCCTCTTCTGATGCGGATTGTTGCCAGGTACAATGAACCGGGACTGTGGTTCCTTCGTTCTGGTGCTGCTACGGTGTTTAACAACAAGAAGTTAGTTAACAACAGGAAGTTAGTGGCGGGCAGCTCGTTATATCATAAGTTAATATAGGGGTTGGAAGAAGAGCTCAATGGATGCAGTGGTCCAGCATCATTGGGGCTGAGTAAGCGGAGCTCTTGCACTACCTTACTGAGATATTTGTTGTGAGGCACTGGGCAACTGTGGCTGCTACTGGTGCTGCAGGATGCAGAGCTTGGCCGTCATCCATTTGAGTTTATTAGTGTCATACTATGACTACGAGTGACGTGAGGCTGTTACAGCAGCATTAGGAAAGAGCACAGAGGGGAAGGTTGGACTCAGCAAGGAGGTTGGCGCTACGGCCAGGAGGTTCGTTAAAGGGGCCATCGGTTTTGAGTTGGTTGCGGTCTGACTAGTTTGCTGCTATCATTCGTAGCTCCATAGCCTTGCGCTCTGCTGCTCGTCTCAACTCGGTTTATGCTACAACGCTGTTGCCGAGTTTACTGTGGACTGTTGTGCCACGCTGAGCACGACTGTTTGCAGCCGCATGACGGTAATTTCGTCAAGGGAGGCAGTGGCGTAGTGCCAAGGAAGGTTGCTGCTGCAGCAAGGTGGAACGGTAGCGGAAGAGAGCCAGTGCTGCGAGTTGGGACTGCCTCAAACGAGTCCATTTCGGCAGACCAACTTTGATTTGACCGAGCTGTTACTTGGCTGCCATTACGGGGTCCTCCGGCGTCGAAGATTTGAAGACCCTCTCACGCGAGTCTGAGCGCACCATTCTTGGATCTGAGAGTCTGAAAATCCTTCTCCTTCTGCCCTTCTTACTCTGAGTCTAGTCTTGATCTGAGAGGAAGGTGGCAGGCGGGATTGCAACCCTTAGGACCGCATCAAGAATCTGTGGGGAGTCAACCCACCGATTGCGGGAGCTTTGCCAGAACTCAGGAGGAGTTCTGGAGGCAGGGAAGTGACAGGTAACCATTGTACTTCCCCCTACATACCCAAACTATAGCCCCTATTTGTATTACCCAATGCATCTGTGGCTGAATATATGGTGTGCAACCCTACCTTATTTTTTATTTGACTTTCAGGAGGCTGAACCGGACTAAGTAAAAGAATGATTGTTAAGTTTCAGTTTCAAACTTCATTTGACTGTGTGAATTCAGACTGTTGAAAAGAACTGCATCTGGGGGAAAGGCAGGATGGGGGGTTTGTTTTGCTTGATGGTTGGTTGGGTCATTAAGGTTGGGGGGGTCCCCATAAGTTTGGGGAGACCCAGTGCTTTGATTATTTTGGTTTGCATGGATCGTCAGACCCTTCTATAAGTTTAGGGGGTCTGATTGCTTTAGAGGCTGGGATGTCCCCATAAGTTTGGGGAGACCCAGTGCTATGGCTTTGCATGGAGGGTCAGGCTGTTCTATAAGTTTAGGTGACCTGACTGCTCTAACTTGTGAAGGGTCTGATTATGCCTGATTTTCAGGGACTCGGGGCATTCAATAAGTTTTGGTGTCTTGGGTTGTCTTGTTTTCACTGGGGTTTTGTCTATTTTTTTTGTTTCTGAACGAGGAGGTCTGAGCTGTTCTATAAGTTTAGGTGGCTCAGCCTCTTCCTGATTTTTATTCTGAAGAAGTAATCTTGGCAAAAGGGCAGACCCTTCTGTAAGTTCAGGGGGTCTGACTCGATGCCACACACATGGTGATTCAGAGAGAAATGAAATTGGCAGAGAGTTAGACCCTTCTGTAAGTTCAGGGGGTCTGGCTCAAAGCCTCGCACATGCTGGAACCCAATGGTTATAACTTGGCTATACTTTATTACTATTCTATTTAAGAACGAGCTAATCAGACTGTTCTATAAGTTTAGGTGGTCTGACTATAGCCTATCACAACCTGAAGAGAGTATAATTAAGAATAAAACTGGTGGTAAACTGGGGCAGACTGGAGTTAAGTTAGTTAAGTCATATGCAACCTTAGAAGATAAGGGCAAAGACAAGTAACTTGGATACTTAAAACAGTTCAGGGTGACTAGAGTGGTCTAGTCATGTGCCCAAAGAAGAGAAAAGTAGTTGTGCCCTCTATTTGTGTATACTTGGCCAAGTCAGGACGCTTTATAAGTTTAGGTATTCTGACTCTAGGCCTGGCTAAGTTGGGCGCGCTCTGTAAGTTCAGGCGGCCTGGCCTATGCCTTATGTAAGATGGGTATAAAGAGTTAAATCATTGAGAGATCACGAACTATTGTTTGTTCAGGTTGACTTGGGACTGACGAGAGTACTTACCTTTGTGGTTTGACCTGCATGTGACTGAGTGAGGTTACTACTTAGTATGAGTTTCAGACTGATAGGTAGTTGCTTTAGTTGCTCGCCACGTGCTAGAGCCATAGGAGTTGGTGTCAATTCCTGCATTTTTCTGTAGTAATTTTTTTACTTAGGTCAATTCTTGCATTTTCTGGGATCTTTTTTTATACTTGGCTTTGTATAAATTTTGACAAGCTACTTTCTCTACGGGAAGCACTGCCGAAATTTTTACAAATCCAAGGAGTTAGTCGAATTTTGACTTATCAGAAGTTCGACTTTGTCTTTTCTTATATCTGACTTAGTAAAAATTTGGAAAGTCTCCTTTTCTAAAGAGAGTGCTGCAAAATTTTTGCTAATTCAGCGAGTTAGACTAAAATTGGACTTTGAGAAGTCAAAGTTACTTTCGAATTCTGGACTTAGTCTTGTATAAATTTTGGAATAGCTCTTTTCTAAAGGGAGAACTGTTGAAATTTCTGCAAAACTAAGGAGTTAGTTAAATTTTGTCTAAGTTGAACTCGAGTTGTCTTTTCAGTTCATGTCTGACTTTGTATAAATCTAGGAAGTCTCCCTTTCTAAATTAATGCTGCCCAAATTTCTACTAATTCAGGGAGTTAAGCAGAATTTGACTTTCCAGAGTTAGAGATCATTTCTGCTTTCATATCTGGACTTATATAAATTATGGAGAGACACTTTCTCTACGGGAAGCGCTGCCGAAATTTTCTTAGTTTAAGGGAGATAGTTATATCTTAATAGGTGACGACTCAGGTGATCCACTTTGTATGAGGGAGATTCTGCCATAGGCCTGCCTTTCTTTGGGGCGCTGGCTTAGAAGAAGACCTAGACTTGACTATCAGGAAAGTCTTGAGTGATAACGTGTCATGGAGATTTGATCCCCATACTTTGACGATTTAGCTTGGACTTTGACCTGTCGTATGATACAAGTCTCCTTTGATCATCTGATTCAAGATTCGGACTAGATTCAACTTGATCCTTTGAAGATCATCAATTGTTATCACTGATAACAGGTCGGTTGCTGATTCGTCGGTCTACGACTCAATTCCAACCCACCCTCCACACTCAACCTAAAAAGCTATAGCCCTGGTGATTTCATTTGTTTCATTAAGGTTTCACCCGGACTTTTATTGAATGGCTATTTAACAAAGGTACAAAGTATTTAATTAAGGTTGGTTGGACAGGAGGTTGGGGCTTGCATGGCTAAAGCGAGGGGTATGAGTGCAGAGGTTGGTTGGGGTTGACTCCGTGTAGTATGTGGACTGTTGTTTGACTCTTTGATGTGATTGCAGGTATGCGCTGTGACTTAGATCCTGGATTTGACTGTCTGCGATCACATATATACGTATGGTTATGAGGAACCCCACTGAGACTGTGAGAAGTGATCATCACATACTTACCCCTTTATATATGTATACATGGGTGTACTAGGGGTGAATGTCTGCATGAACTAAGGGCCCCCGTACTAAGAGCCTACTCAGAGGTTAGGACTGAGAGACATAGGGAAGACCTTTCCTTTTATTTGTTTTGCTTCTTGGGGGTTTTCCTAGTCGGACGTTGGTCCTGGGCCGGGATTCAAGGTCCTTGTCCAGGACATCCCAAACCCTAGGCTCCGTCGGGGAGGGATTCCCCCTCGCACAGAGCCTATTTGCATTGCCCATTGAGGCACCCCACCCTGAAGGCGGAAATGTCGCAAGGGCCGAACGGCATGTCCTTCAGCCGTTCAATATCGTGTGGGGTAACCCCTCACAATATATTCCTTCAGCCATTCAATATCGCGAGGCTGGAGCCGGGATTACCACATACGATTGGCATCATGGGTTGGTATGAGACTGGTCTGCAGTTGCGCGACTTTATATTAGAATCTCGCGCGCAACGTTTTGCCGCCCTAGTGTTTAACAGTTATGGGATCAAAAGGGGTCTGCACATATGCACGAACGCTTGGGATTTCTACAGGCCGCTAACACCACCCGAAAAGGGGAGGGTACCCCAAGATTTTGTTTTCGTTCGGGGTAAAGGGGACCTTCGGTCTATTTGTGTTTTTTAAGATTTATAGTAGGACGTTGTAGTCCGTGACAGCCGTCAAAGTCAATCCCCTTGACTTCTGTCCAGGCCTGGAGAGAGGCTCATCTCCAGGGCAGTAAGAAACGACTGTCACCACAGGTATGGACCTGTGTATCACCCACTTTGCACAGAGTGCAGAAGAGGGTGTGTGGTCTTCAACCGCACATGGCGGTTGTCCAGCGTCAAGAGATTAACCCTCAAGGCGCGTGTCAGCCGACACTTGAGTGTCAAATGCGACCCTCGAGATTAACGAGGACCGCATGAGTATGGGTACTACATAGTACGTCATCATTGCGACCGCTTGCGTACTCTTGCATTGCTAGTCGATATGAGTAGGCCCTGCGTCCGCACGATTTTGTACTAAGTCCCGCACGCGACGCCTATCCGATTTCCGCATCAGAAAGTTATGGGACGGCTACCGAGGGGCTAAGAGCGTTGTCGTGTTGTTTATATTGTGTCGTTTCGTATACGTGCGTGTGTGTATTTTATTTTTGTATCTGTTGGAGTGATGCGCGTGGTGTGTGGGATGCATCCTAGTCGACCGACGACGGGCCGCGCCTGGGACCTCAACCCCCCAAGATGTCGGTTCACGTGCGGGTCCGATAGAGGCGTATTACCGCGCGTACCCCCTATGCTACAGCGAACGAGAAACGCCCTCGACTGGTCCACCTGTGCGATTGCAACTGATTAACTTTTGTACTGTGGATTGGTAGCTCGGCAGGGATACGCCCACCGACGGGAGGTGACAACTCCCGTAAGGTGGAGGCAAGTCGTGCCTCGCGTAGGCCCTATCCTGTCGTAGGGGTTCGCGAGAGGTATGGCTGGCGCACTCGGCCGGAGCGGCTTGCGGAAGCTCCACATGTATAGTTGCGACGAAGGATTTAAACCAACTCCTGCGTGACGCGGCTGGGAGGGTCCCGTGCTACCCTGATGCGGTGTCGGACCGATGCGCTCGACAGCGGGACAAGCGGCGGGGACCGGTAACGTCCCAAGGAAAAATGGCGGCACGGTATGAAGTGTAAAAAAAATAAAACAAGGTGCACCGTCAAGATCGGAGATCTTGACGACCAAATTTATTAGCACCACTAGTGCAAGCACTAGTGAGAGCAAGTGAGATGGCAAAAAGAAAAATAAAAAAGTAAAGAAAACAAGGGCTAGAGGCATGAGAGCAATCCGAAAAATCTCAGATTAGCCTCCCCAAGAAAATGGGGCAAAAAAAGTCAGCATGAGGAAAATAGGCCTCCGAAAAAAAATCGGTGCAAGGGGACCCACCGTTTGGGAGAGAGGAGGACTAACGGTGGCTCCCAAGAGCATGGAAGGGCCACAACTGCAGTCCGAAAAATAACGGACTGACGCTTGGACATAGGAAGGGTCAAAACTAAGAGGGAGAGGCAAGAAAAGAGCCTTAACGGCTAGTTGACACTTGACAAGCAAAAAGAAAAAGAAAAAGAAAAAGAAAAAGAAAATGTGGGAGAATGAGACAAGGAGAGTGAGAGGGAGTGAGTGAGTTGGCCGTTAGTAGGGACTGCAGCAAGTAGGGATGGCCAAGTTCCAACTGTCCAAGAAAGGAGGAAAAAAAAAAAGAAAAAAAAAAAAAATTGAGAAAAGGGCCTTAACGGCTAGTTGACACTTGGCCGTCAATTGGGACTGCAGCAAGTAGGGACTGCCAAGTCCCAGATGCCCACAAGTGGAGGGAAAAAAAAAGAAAAAGAAAAGAAAAAGAAAAGTAAAAGAGGCAAAGTCAAAAGGGCACTAACGGGCGAAACCGACCACCTAGGAGAAGGATTTTGGACCAGGTTCACTTGGGCAATATGACAGTTACAAAGGACCTTGATTTTCTTTAATTTATGCTGAGAAAATTAAAGAAAATCAAGGCCCCATGCAACTGAAAAATAACGGACTGCATGAGGGAGACCAAAAACATGTTTTGAGTGCACCGGGAGTCAAAATTGAGACCGGATGCACTTGGGAAGTGACCGCTTGACTTTATTTTGGTAGGGGGCTAGTTGAGGGACATTGGGGCAAGGAAAACTACATTGGGGCAAGGAAAACTGCCCCTAATGCAGTCCGAGATGTAGCGGACTGCATAGGAAGGGGCAAACATAAGGTTTTGGGGCTCCGGGAGTTGAAATTGAGCCCAGATGCCTTATGAAAATTAACGTTTTATTTTCCTTAGGCATGAGGCATGATGTGGGGTTGTGGAACTGGTAGATTGGTCGTGGATGCAGTCCGAGAAATTTTGGACTGCACATGGATGGCCGGGCCAAGGGAAAAAGGGTCACGGCATGTCGAAAACATTAGAAAACGGCGCCGCGGGCCTAGGGGAGTGTGACGGTAAAACGACAATGGCACGGTGGGGGTCCCGCGGCCGGGAAATTATCAACGGCGCTTGGGGCGCATGAAAAAAATAATAAAACAAAACTGTCGGGGACATGGGAAGTCCCAAATAAAAATTGGACGTCAACCGGGATGACGCCGGGGGCCAAAGGGGACGAAACAAAAATTGTCGGAAAATGGGCCTTGTCGACGGCACCGCCGGCGGAGCGGAAAAATGGGACTAGTATGGGAAGCGGCGGGGACCTGAGGTGTCCCGAGGGGGAGACCACTAGACAAGATGAGGAGCGGCCGTGAGGAATAAATGGCGATGTCGAGATCAAGGATCTCGACGGTGGAAAATATTAGCATCACTAGTGTGAACGCTAGTGGGGCTCAAACGGGTGAAAACGGGAGCGAGGAGCAATACAAAAATAATAAGGGGGGAGGTTGCCCAGCAGTCCGGGGTATTTCGAACTAGCTATGCACAACAAAATAAACGCCCAAGGGGCTCCAAACAAAGAACAGGCTAGCCAAGAAAAATCGGAACCAAGGGGGCCCTAAATGGAGGCTAACGGGAGGGAAATGAGCTCCCTAGGGGCATGGGCATGCCAACCTTGTGAGCCGGGGTATAACGGCCAACAGTCGGTCATGAACTTGGCTACAATCAAGGCCCTCAGGCCCAGAAAGAGAATGCGCAGCAAAGTGACACATGTCACAATAAAAATAAAAGAAAAAGAAAAGAAAAAGAAGAGAAAAAGGAGGGAGAATGAAAAAAAAAAGGAGGAATGGGTGGAGGAGAGTGTGTCGGCCCATTGGGATGGCTGCAGTAGGGACTGCCGGGTCCCAATGATGACCTCACTCCTCCTAGATTCAAGCAGTGCAGGCCGGATTGCTGAGATATGACCCTTGGGGCCATATCTCAACAAAATCTGAATTTAAAAGAGCAAAAATAAAAGAAAATGCAAAGGGTGAAAATACAGTTTTCTTTTGGACCATGGATCTGAAATCAGATCTCATGGTGGAGAGAAAACAACCGTTTTTTGTGGACCAGCAAAAAACGGCTAGGTCCAGAATGAGGTGGCAGCCTAAAAAGAAAAGAAATAAAAAGAAGAAAAAGACGAAACAGTGCATTTGGCCCAAAAGGAGAGCCAGATGAATCAAAAATTGAAAAAATAGACTTAGGGGCTCAAAATTGAAGCATGGGCTACTAGGGGGTAGCACGGATTATTGCTGGCTTTGGTTCTCAGCCAGATCCAAGCCTGAGAATGTGCCGCCCTTTAGAAAAATATTCCAGCCTACCCAAGGGAGGCCGAAACCTGAAAAAATTGAGAAAAAGGCCCACTCGGTCGTTTTCCTTCAAATAAAATTGCCCCTTGGACACTAGGACCCAAGGGGGCAGCATTTGTGAAATGAAAAAGAGGCCGGAGTAGGCCAAGAGGCAATCCGAGTTGGTACCAACCAATCGGACTGCATGAACCTGGCCAAAAAGAGGCCGAGGTGCCCCCGGAGAGGCCTAGAGGTGAAAATTGGCCTTGGGGTTACCTCGGTTCACCTTGAGGCACTTGGGAGGGCCCAAGGGCTGGACGGACTGCTGTTCCCAGCCTATATAAGCTGGGGATTCAGTCCGCCACACTCACACTTGCATGAGGAGTACCTATGCTGCTCAAATGACCCCATGAGAGCTCTAGAGGCAATTGGAGAGTAGTGAGGGGAACCCTAGCCAGTTCGGGAGCTTGGAGGGGACTGTGAGCTAGTAGGAGGAGGCTCTACAAGCTAGTGGTAGTGGAGGAGGTAATCCGCCATAACTCCCAGGCTAGTGGAGAGGAAGGAAGGACTGAGAGGAGTCCCCTTAGCCCTCCTAGAGGGGAGGACTCCCTAGTCTTAGTGATAGGAGCCCGTGGGAACTTGGAAGAAGAAGGAGAGAGGGAAGAGAAGGTGTGAAGAAGGAGGTAGCCATAGCCAAGGAGGAGTTGTGCAAGGGGGAGAGGAAGCCTCATTGAGATCGATACTCCATCTCCAAGATATTGGTAAGGTGAGTGGGAGGAAGAAAATGTATCTTCTCCCCTATCCTCTTCCCCATCTTCCTCCTCACTCCCTTCTCCTTTTCCATCTTCCTTTTCGTCTCCTTCCTCATCTTCTTCTTCACGTTCTTCTTCACCTTCTCCGTCTTCCTTCTTCTTCTTCTTCTTCTTCTTCTTCTTCTTCTTCTTCTTCTTCTCTTTCTTTTTCTTCTTCTTCTTCTTCCTCTTCTTCTGATTCTTCCCCTTTTTTTTTTTTTTTTTT
>BFEA01000343.1:297196-318617 GCA_003427395.1 Chara braunii
TCTCTCTCTCTCTCTCTCTCTCTCTCTCTCTCTCTCTCTCTCTCTCTCTCTCTCTCTCTCTCTCTCTCTCTCTCTCTCTCTTTCTCTCTCTCCTCTTCCTCTCCCTCTCCCTTCTTCCTTCCTTCCCTATGCACCTAACCCTTACCCTTCTCGCCCCTCCCCCTTCATGGCATGTGACTAACCTCTCCCCTCACCTGTTACATTGTCAGGGAACGAACGGCAGAGAACTTGATCCTCACTTGGTGGAAAGCGAGGGCAAGGGGAGGGTTGCCGGTCCCTTGTGCCACCAAGAAGGAGAAGGTACCGGACTTTTGTGAGCATCTGGGAAAGCGGAAAAGAGTGAAGTTTTTGCGGCAAGGTCAGTTTGACTCAACCATCTTCCCCGACTGCATGACTAAGGTGAAGGCATGACTTGCTTGAGTGAAGGGAAAGATAACCAAAGGATCATCAAAGGCAGAGGAAACTTAGGCCTGTGGGAAGGGGCGATGTGTTGACCCCAATGGGGATTGTACTTGGTCCTTTGTTTTGTGTGGTTTTGCACAGGTGAGTAACCTGGGATGACTCGATCTGGACTGGATCCGCAGACGAGGGCTAGGGTGGGAAACTGGACAAGGGAAGGACTTAGACCCCGCATAAACTATGAATGCTGAATGGGTTCTGATGGTCAGATGCTTGGATGAATGGTAGATGCCTGGATGTGGGTTGAGTGATGATTGAATGGGATGGCTCTCTTGCGTGTGATGCAAAGCCCGGAAAGACTAAGGGCAGTCTTGGATATGTGAATGCAACACTAGCGACTCAAGCAAAAAAATATAGCGGCTAGGGGTCCGGGCGAAGCCACCCCACCCCAAGGATGCCGCAGGGGCTGTCTTGAGTCACTAGACTTAGTGAAAAGGTGTGTGGTCCAATGGACGGTGCTTGGCCTACACACGGAAAGAAGGCGAACTCTCAATAAACTCCCTGGACTGTCTGCGTATTGGAAGGAGCAATTGCCTGGTCAGACCTAAATGAATTGAGAAAACGCCACGAGTGATCAAAGAGCTACCATCTTGACGCGAGAGCGGAGCTACATCCCCCAATGTAAAGCCCTCTCGCAAATGGCCCACCACCATCCATCTCATAACACTAGGTGGGGGTGCCCCTGGGACGAACGACCCGCGCCCTGAGCGTGAGCGTGGGTGGGTCGAGCCAAATGGGACCCGCAGTGGGGTCGACCAAGGCTCGAAAGTCCTTCAGGGTACGGCCCCCACAAAAATGGTGGAGGCGTCGGGTATTGGGTTAAACTGACCCATACGGTCTCGAGGGGGGCGCCCGACGCATGACCGTGAACATAAACATTAAGAGAAGGAACGAGGACTTTTGTATGCTTTATCCCTTGAGTGAATCAGATTTGAGGGTGGCTGGGCGCATGGCAAGGCCAGGCCTGGAGGAATAACATGCATGCTCGCACACTTGATCAGGCATCTCCCTTGGAGGTGATTCTAGTCCTCCTTTCTTCGGGCTTATGTTCGTCAGACCGGGGAAGCCTTCGGCAAGCCGCAGGTCGACCCTTCCTCTTCGTGTGAAAGAAGGGCTCCAGTTACCTGGCGGGCGGTTGGGATTCCGGGCCAGTCCGGGTTCCAATGAAAATCCCACGGCGGAGCGATCCGACCGACACGGGTACCTTCTCCTCTTATTCGGAGCCCAGCGGGCTCAATGCACCACACTTAAATGTTTGAAGGAACAACATATGAACACAATGGGTAATCGAGAAGGAACAATCATGCCCTATGAACGGACACACAAGTGAAGATAAGGGGAATGAAGGGAGTTGCTAGACTCCAAGAAAACTAGCTCACCTTTGAAGATGCTCATGAAAAGGAGTCGGGCACTATGTATGGAAGTTAGGGGTGAGTGACACATGCTGTCCTGAGTGAAAACCTGTGAGCAATGGGTAGGAAGCGCTGGGTGCACCAAGGGAAAGGCACTTGTACTATGTGTGTCCCACTTAGGACTTGTGTTTGCATGTTGGGGATATTGGGCGTCCTGTCTTTCGGAAGGAAAGGAGGGGTCTGCATCGGCCACTGTGGGTTGCCAAACGCTGTTTTCTTTTTGCAGGCTGCAGTTTGTTCATATGCGGGGGTCAGGTCACCGAGCTGTCTAACGGGAGTTTGTCACGCCGGGTGCTTAGTAGCATCCTCATCCGCGCGGTGACGGGCTTCGGCTAGATTGATCTGTCGGGCGGGGTGTGAAACGTTTCTTTAGGCGGGGCCTAGCCTGTGGACTGACGGAGGGAGTACCGCTGCATGCGAGCAAAGATGGAGCCTCGGAGACGATTAGTAGCTTCTCGTAGTTTGGTTTGGAAAAGGCTGTTCCTTGTCGGACCGATGGAAGTGAATGCCTGGACGGCTGGCTCCAATGGCCCTACCGAGATGTGCGGGGTGATTCCCGAGATTAACGGTGGGTACACGAGCGGCAAGTCGGGATGGGGTATTCTGGGCAAGAAGGTGAGGGCGACCCCCCACTGGAGTCTGGGTACCGCGCTCGAGACGGTTGAGCTGTGCTTGAGGTAAGGGATAAAACTCTGCCGATAGTAACAGTGGAGAGACCACTTTTGGGAAAAGGCCGGTGAGGAGATGACCGGCCTGTGTGCGATGATTGCTTGAGTTTTTCTTTTTCCTGTGCCTCCCTCTGTAAAGTTTGCCTGATGGATGTTGGGATGGGAGATGAGCTTCTAGTCTATTCTTACCCCCTGTCTGAGTCTGTACGAGTGAGAGAACATGAGGATAAGGCTGGATAGGGGTCGGAAGGAAAAGGAACCATGAGATAGCAATGCCGGCTAAGGATGATCGATTTGAGGGGTGATGGGGCAACAACGTTAGGGGAAAGGGTAAGGAATACTAGGGAGACCCGGATGAGGGGTCTGAAAACCATTCTCGTCAAAAGAAAAGGGGAGACAATCTGATCATGAGGGGCCATGTGGTGCTCTATTGTGAAAACAGAACGGGCGCCGGAAAAACAAGATGGCGCGGTGGTTTTAATCTCCTGTCTATTCGAGTGGGCCGGAAATGCCAATAGACGTAAGGGAAGGGGTATCTGTTGTTATCCCAGGGGAAGGAACGTGGACGGACGTGGAACCATCCTATGAAACTGTAATGCTGGATGAAAAGGACGTGTTCCTCTGGATAGAGACAGCTTGGACTAAGGTCAGCCTGACGAGACTCTCACCAAGCCTGATGGACTTAGAATTCCGGGGAACTGTGGAAGCCCGAGGGTGGGTCTATCTGTCCCAGGAGATGGAAAATGCAGTGATAATAGGATTGGTATTGGGCATGGCACCGACACAACTGTTTAGACGAGCGGAACGAGAAGTGATATGGGCGGCCTGTCAGCGGGCAGAAATGGAAATGGACAAAATGGAGGTGCGAGTGGAACTTGGGGACACGGGAAATATGAGGCGGCTCCTTAGGACGATGAGGTGTGGGTTACACCCGTTTTTGGTGGACGTTGTCTTTGGGACCAGGGATAGGCTGGAACGGATATGCCGATCGATGACACACCTGGGGTTGTACCAGTGTGCTTGACAGGATTTCTTTAGATTGTTAGTAGAAGTCGGGCCGTTCGAAGGGAACTGGGCGGAGGAATTAGCTGAGGTACTAAACCTCCTCAGCACGGATGAAGTCTTTGTTTCTAGCCCAGTGCATTGGCGGATAATCTACCGGAATGTGGCGGTGGGTGAAACCTTCTTAGAGGGACTGAAAGAGTTGTTCTCAGACAGGGAAGGAGATTTCAGTGATGATGAGGATGGAGACGAGATGGAGGACTGAGACTTCTAAAAAAGGGGAAGAGGGCTTACCCAGGAAAGGGTTGTCGATTATGTGCAGGTAGGGAGCGATGGCCCGGGAGCACGAACTGTGGGATTGCACACCCAAAGGATGGGAATCGAGACGGATCAGAGGGGGAGTAGAAATGTCTATACCAGCAGATCATGAATGGAGAGGGACCACGTGTAACTGGGTAGGGTCTGAAATTGTGCCCGACCTGTCGTACCTATGGGTAGAACGTGTCTAGAACCCGCTAAGGGAAGAGGAAGGATGGGAGGAGACTGCGGAAGGAAGGGTGGAGTCGGTCGGAACGGTCGTTTTGTGTGAACAAGGTTGACACCTGTTTTGCACAACACTCGCGGCAAGGCAGAACCCGATGTGGCTTTTAGGGGATGCTGAGACAAAGGCTCGACGGGCTGGCGAGAGGTTCGCTAACAAAGGATGGGATGCGGTCAGTAGTAAAGTCGTGATGGAAGGGTGGAAGGAATTTGGGCCCCCCTGCCAACGAATCAAGACCTGGGTACCCGAGTTCGTAGCGGATTGGTTTGGGGGTTTCGACCATGTTGAGGAAGTAGCCAGCACTATGGGGCGGGTGCACGTGAATTGAGCTTGGCTAACGGAGGAATTCTATAGAACGTCCCTGAAATTTGGGCCCTTCCATGGCGATAGAGCCTGGGAGGTCCTCATCATTTGGACATCGAAAGGAATGACCGGCTGGAAGTGGCCCCCGAAATCAGAGAGGCCATAATCCGCCGCGAGGTAGCTGCCACACCCTGCTATGTAGATGATGTGTTTAAGCTGTTCGAGGTACTGTGGTTCGATTGAGAGTGGAGAAAACCGCGGGCCAGGCAAGCATGGAAAAATTTGCTAAGATAAGGGAATGGGATGTTTGGCCCTTGTAGGGTTCGGTGCGGATTGTGAGCTAGAAGACCAAGGACGAGCACGCGATGGCACGAAGGAGGACGTTTCTTGAAGATCGCCCCCTAGGCATTGAGCCACCCAAGGAAGTAGAGGGTGGGATAGAGGTTAGCCTGCCGACCATGAGCGAGGGTTGGCACCTGGTGGCGGATTGGGTCGGGGTTGAACTTATGGAAAATATGGTTTACTTGGTAGTGAGGGGTCGAGTGGCGTGCAGATGAACATGGGGAGTGGAACCCGGACCCGCGGGGGCATGTGCGTGCAGACGGGCGATTGTATGTGTCCGAGGATGGGTGGCGCGAGTTCGGGGTCCTGTTGGCATCAGGGGAAGATCCATTAAGTATGTTCGAAGGGGCATGGCAGTTAGTATGGGAGGCGGGATTTGAGTTCACAGATCCGGAGGCCGATGACATAACGACAAACCTTAGGGTAGCCATGGTCGGAAGTTTTGAACTGCCCAGTGAAAATATTCGGATGAGGCTGCTGCCTTTTCTGCTGGAAAGGCTAGGCGGCCTGAAACTTGTCAGAAGGGCGGTGGCCGACCTCGCCAGCCTTACATATGAAGAAACGATGATATACCTATAATACTATCGGGCCTTCCTAGAGATGAGGTCGTTCAGCGGAGAACAAAAGTATGAGGTGCTGCGAATCCTGCACGCCGTGTTTACCACTAGACCAAAGGCTCCGGTTGTAGGCAGTGAGGTTTTGTGGGGCGTCGTCCGACGGGAAATAAGCCGGGGGATGACGTATGTAGACGACCTACATCGATTGTACGAGCCAATGGAGGTAGGAACAGGCCGATAGAAGAGTCGAGGAAGGGGAAGGGGATAGAAAGGAAAGGGAGCGTCAAGCTAAGGACCAGGGAGTCGCTCAGGTAAGGGCCGAAGAATAAATGAAATAAGCAAACTCGCTTGTTGTTAAACTGTGCAGGGGACCGCTAAATCGAAATGGCGATGAGACGCGCCCGGATGTCACGACGGCCCACGCACCCCCGACCCCCCACGGAAAGCGGAGACGGATGGGAGGTATCGCTCCCAGCAAGCTCCAAGGTCCGAGGGATCGATACCGAATGGAGAGCCGTAACCCTGGGAAGGGACCAGGCGTTCATGATGGTGGAATGTTTGTGGGATGGTATGAGGATTAATAGGGGACCCGGGGATGATCTATACACGGATCTTAGGGTGACGGGGACCGCATACCTACCGGAGCTTAGATGACACATGCTAGGAACGGAGTTGGCACTTGGGCATGGGCTATTACCAATCTTCCAGAGGGCTACTAGGATATTGAACCGAGTAGGCCAGGAAGTGCGGGGAAGAAGGAACGTGGGCTTGAGAACCCGGGTGGAGGTAGGACGTTGGCGAGAGTTTAAGGCCCCAATGACAGGGTTGAGATGCCGAGTGCCTTGCTTCATGGTAGACCTGGTATTCGGCAGTCTCCCAAGGGCAAAGATCGGGGAAAAGCAGGGGGATAGCAAGGAAGGAGAAGGGACCAGCCCGACCGGTGAAGCAGGTAGCTTTGAGGGAGGTCTTAAGAAAATAGTAGCTACCCTCACCCGGGCTCTGAATAAGAATCAGGGGTATCTGGCCGATGCCAAGAAGAAACTCACTTTTGATGGGGCGGACATTACAGAGTTCCTGATAGACTATGAGAACCTGACAGCCTTGTTGAAATGGACTGAGGAAGAAAAGATGGACCACCTAGGCCAGCATGTATCGTTGAGCTTAGGAAGGGACATTATGGCTATCGTCTCCTCTAGTGGATCCTGGAAGGAAACCCGGAATGAGATGATGAGAAAGTACCTGAAGGCGGAGAAAATGGGGACAGAGGCCGAATTGGCGGCAGTCCAAAGGAAAAACTATGCTACTTACAATGACTTTCTGAGGGCGTTCACTCTAGTGGCACTGCGAATCCCCGGGGTAATGGATTGTATAATGAGTAAGTACTTCCTTAGGCAGTTCTCCGAATTCGACAAAGATAAGATTCTGTCGGCCTACCAGCAGACCAGTAAGTTTGAATACACAAGGGATGTGGATTTCAGTACGGTAACAGATCTTGCAGAGAAGACAGTGGTGACTGAGACCCTGACCCTGCTTAAGGAAGGGGAGGTTATAGACCTGACCGAGAAGACGGGGGATAAGGTCAAGAAGGGGATAGAAAGTCTGCACGAACGAGTGCACGGGGTTGATAGCAAGATGGAAAGAGTGGAAAATGCGTTGTTAGTAATGCAGGCGCAAGTGTCTACACCCGCCCTCCCGCCCCAAGAAGTCGTAGTTCCGGCAGCCGTAGCTAATCGGGGATTTGGCAGGAGGGATCCGGCCAACGAACGATGTAAGTACTGCACAATGGTCGGACATTTCGTGAGGGGAGCATGTAAATTGGAACTCGCCAGGAGGGATGCGGCGAGCCGTCATCCTCCTGAATAACTTAGAGATAGTTGTCGTAGAAGCAGAGCCGATAGCCGAGATTGTCTGGGACCAACCAAGGGGACGAGGACCACAGACAAATTTTATCCTAGAAGGCAATGAGCAGGATAGGGTAAATATCACCACTCGTCGGACCGGTGCAGAAAAGAAGCTTATTCAAGATACAGTAATGGAAGAACTCACAGGGACTAGCGCAAACCAGCAAGAGACCGAAGCCGCGGAACAAGAGAAGGTCTATGGGAAAGCAAGGGAGGAGGAACCAGTAGATAAAGTTACGGCGGCAAAGAAGAAGTTCAGGTATCAAATTCCAATCCTAACTTCGCCTGAAATCGATGGCACCCTGAGTAAGCTGCTGGGTACCATGGTATCAGTGTCCTTTCAGACCATGCTGCAAGCCAGCCCAAGACTGCTTAAAGGACTCAGGCAGTTGATAACGCGTAAGCGCGTAGAGGTAGAGGAGGCCCCGGAACCGCAGGAGCAGGAGACGGAAGAGGCAGAGGCACCCCAAGGCGTCTCCAACCTCCAAAGAATTCTCGGGGATCTGGAGGACCTGGAAAAGGCCTTTGCAGACATCCGCCTAAGCCTACCGGACCGAGAAGGGGGCGAAGTCATGAGGGCGTCACCTGGGACGAAACTTAGCTTCCATGCATTGCCCGTAGGGAAGCTGAAAGTCCAAATCGGAACTCACCACACTGACGCGTTAGTGGACGGCGGTGCAGAAATCACCCTCATACGACGAGATTTCGCAACAATCACAGGGTGCACAGTAAACAAGGAAGTAGCAGGGAGTATCCGGGGAGCCGGTGGTGAAATTCCTTTCACAGGGTATGTCACCAAATGTGCAGTCAAGGCGGGAATCCGGGAATCCATCTGGTCCTTTCAGCGGATGACCGTGATGGAGGAAATGGACCACGACATAATCCTCGGGAGACCTGGGTTGCCAATTTAGAAATGATAGGAGCAGACGACACATACATGGTAGACATAGAAGACCCAGTGACCGGCCGCGGAGAACTCCTCCGACTTCTCGGGACCGGAGGGGACCCTCCAAAGAGCAAATTGGCAACCTGGTCGCCAACATTCGAAGAGAGTGCGCGGAAGGGGGCATTCGCACGGATGGAAGGTATGAGGGAAAGAGTAAAAATCATGATTGAGGAGGCCTTCAGCAAAAAGGAGTGGATCAAAATGGGCCTGCCTCTGAAGAAAAGGAGGCAAGAAGACGAGGTCCTAGGGGTTATGGTCGCAGAAAAAGAGTTGGAAGTTGAACTTGGGGCCAGCCTGCCCAAGGCGAAGGAAAGCCAGAAGGAAATGTCAGAAGTAGTCCTTGAAATCCCAGACTTGCTACAACTTATCAAAACTATTAGATATCACAAAGTTGGGGTAGACCCGACAACACTTGCCAAGTTCGAGGATGAGGTCCGAAAGGGCTATTGCCTAAATGGAAAGATAGTTAGCATCCAGGCCCGCATCATGGAGGTAGCAAGGCCAATCCCGACCGTTCATTTTTTAGGAGAACGATCCCAGAAGGCAGTGTGCGAAAATACAAACCCGTAGGAAAGAAGGCTAAGCCGGTCTCGATTCTAGTGGAGACATCAAAGGAAGAGGCCTTGGAAAAGGAGGAGGAGGTCCTGCGGGTAATAAGGGAGAGGCGAGCAGCGGAAGGGCATCGGATACCTGATGAAGTAGCAGAAAACATGAAAATAGGGGTGGAAGGGTTCTTAACAACAGAGGAAACTCACTTGATAAGGAGAGCGTGTCAAAAGTTTCATCTAGCCTTTGCCTTCAATGATCACCAGAAAGGGCGGTTAGATGCGAAATTAATTTTCCCTGTTAGGATCTACACGGTAGAGCATGAGTGTTGGAATGATAAAGGACCTGCCTATGAGTTTGGGATAGCGGCAGAGGTCACCGACCTGCTTAGAGCCAAGATAGATTCGTTCGTGGTTGAACCCATCGCATCCCCCTACGTGAACGACTGGTTCGTTTTCCGGAAGCCCAACAAGACGCTCAGGTGGATCCAGGACTTGCAGAAGCTCAATGCGGTAACAATTAGGGACGCGGACTCGCTCCCACAGGCGGACTTGCTGGCTGAATCGCATGCTGGACGAAGTATTTACTCCCTGATGGACCTATACTCAGGATATGACCAGTTGCCGCTCGACGTGAGGGATAGACCGTATACCGCCATGCATACGTCGGTAGGGCAGTTGCAGATGCAAGTGACCCCTATGGGTTTCACGAACGCAGTGGCAGAAGCGCAAAGGAGGATGCTTGTCGTAGCAGGGGACATGTTCCCGGAAAAATGCGAGCCATATATAGACGATAATCCCGTAAAGGGCGCGCGAGACAAAGATGAAATCGAGGTCGAGCCGGGCGTACGGAAGTTCATCTGGAATCACCTGCAGGATATCAAGGATCTACTCCAGCGATTCTTGGTTTATAACATTACCGGAAGTGGACCAAAGAGCATTCTGGCCGTCCCGGAAGTGACCATACTGGGGTTTCGATGTGGGGCCTATGGAAGGAAGCCTGACCCGGCAAAAACTGATAAGATTTCTCAATGGCCGACGCCCCTGCGCACCACCACGGAAGTACGTGTCTTCCTAGAGGTGGTCGGATTCTGGAGGATCTTCATCAAAGGGTTCGCAAAGATAGCAGAGCCTATCCGCGCAATGATCAGGGAAGGCGACACGATGGAATGGACCGAGGACAGGCAAGCGGCAGCCCAGACCCTCAAAGACATCTTGTCCTCCGATCAGGTTACGTTAGCGGCACCCTGCTTCAATGATGAAGTAGGGAGGCCCTTTATCTTAGAAACAGATGGGGGACCGCTGGCAGTAGGAGGGGTATTGATACAGAAAAGCGAGGAGGGCAAGGAAACACCAATCAGATTTGAAAGTAGGACCTTGAATTTGGCGGAATGATGGTACTCACAGTTCAAGAAAGAGGTCTTAGCGATCCTGCATTGCCTTAAGACATTTCAGGCGTACCTATTCGGGAGGCGGTTTATCTTGAGGATCGATCCAACCAACGTCGCCGGGGCACTAAAGAACTATAAGCCTATAGACCCAACCGTCGGGAGATGGATAGGCTTCATATGGCAATTCGACTACAAGGTCGAGCGAATTGCGGGGCTTCAAAACAGGGCAAATGGGCTGAGTAGGGTGTGTATCACGCCGGAAGGGATAGAGGACTCGGAACCAATTGACGCCTTCCTGGAACACGAAGGAGGAACCCTTATCGTGGATAACGAAATGGCGGACACCGTGCCGACAACGGGTCAGTTGCTGATCTAGACTCTGGAAAAAGCGTGCCGGCGGTAGTTGCGGAACTCAGGGAAGGACCGCTCACTAGGTTTAGGCGCAAGGACGAGAAGGATTCATGGGGAGTAGCAATTGGGCCAAAGGAAGAACTGACGGCAATGGCTGTTGAAGGGGGTCGGGATGTTGTGATGAGCTTGGTAGAATCCTGAACGCAAAGGGAACTGCAATACCTGGTGAATCAAGCTAAGGTGGAACAGGGTACCGACCAGAAGGAACGGAAATTTTTCCGGGCATCTTCAGGGAAATCGGCTTACTGCTCATAGGAAACAAGCAACCCTTAGAGGTCAGCCCCAAGGCAAAGGGAGGAAGCCGAAAAGTATGTTTTAAGGAACGGTCACCTATTCAAGAAGGAGGAGGGGATGATGCCTAGACGAGTCGTGTGCGGAAGGTCTAGGCAGTTAGACATAATCCAGGCAATGCACGATGGACTAGCTGGAGGGCATAGGTCATCCAAATGGACCCTTGCGAAAATCGCACAACTCTACTTCTGGCCAGGAATGGCAGATATGGTGGCAACATACTGCCAGACATGCCAAGATATGCCAGAAAAGGAGTTCCGCACGTGTCTTCGAGCCCCTTAGACCTACCCGGGTACTAGGGCCGGGGCACCTAGTCCACCTCGACCTTGCGGTCATGCCGGTGTCAACGGATGGATACGGGTACATCCTTGATGCAAGGGATAACCTCAGTGGCTACGTAGAGGCGGTAGCACTCAAGAGAAAGACAGAAAAGGGAGTGGCCGATTGGATAGAGGATTTCTACCTAAGACACCCCTTTGTGCGCAGGTTCATAGCAGATAATGGAACGGAGTTCGTCAACCAGGAGGTATTGAGCAGGCTTAAGACCTTGCGCGTACCCATCAAGATCATTGAGCCATATCACCCTGAGGCAAATGCACCGGTAGAAAGGGGGCATCGGACTCTGAAGAACACAATCGTCAAGCTGGCAGTGGATGATTTGAGAAACTGGCCACGATTCCTTAAGCAAGCAGTTTTCTCAGAGAACATGACACCGAAAAGGACGACAGGGTGCATTCCGGCATAACTTTGGTATGGGAGGGAGATTGATTTTCCGGTGGAAGCCTTAATGCCCACCTAGAACAGGCTAGATGATGATCCACATCTGTCCATGGAAGAGTTAATCGATGCACGTTGTCAACAGGTCATCAGGAATGAGGAGGCACTCGAGGAAGTGGTTAACCGTGTGATGGATAGTCGGATGAGGGACAAAGCAAGGTGGAACCAGGTGAAGAATATCCGGAAGAAACCGCTCCAAGTAGGGGAAAAGGTGCTAGTTAGGAACTCGGCCCTTGAGAGCACGTGGTCTGGGCAGCTGGGGAAGAGGTTCAAAGGGCCCTACAGGATCGCTAAGCGGGTGGGATTGAACACGTTCGAACATAAGGACCTTGATGGTACTAATATAAGAGGGTCATTTCCGGGATAGAGGCTGGTCAGGTTTTTTAGCAGGGATCCTGTGGAACAATGGTTACAAGAAGCCCAGGACAAGGAAACAGGGGAATTGACAGCTTGAAAGGCAGGCAACTCGCTATAGTTCTGGACCGCCTCCCTGTGGAAGCGATCATGACCACAGGGATTGTTCGTTTGTGTGCCTTAATCTTTGTGGAACGTGGGGAGACTGCCTGGGCTGACTGTGACTGGGCTTGGGAATACGGGACAGTGTATTATAGTTTTTGTGGGGTAACTCTGGGGACTGTCTACATGAGGTATCTTTGTGTCGGGACAATGTACCATAGTTTTTGTTGGGTGATATTGTGGACTGCCTACATGGGGCATCTATGTGCTGGGACAATGTGTCAAGGGTTTTAAGGGATAATGGGACTACCAACTGTATGGGGGCAAGCAAGGATTCTAGGGAAGCCTCCAAAGCTGCAAATGGGAGTGGGAGGGAATGTGCGCGTATGAGGGGATGCGGTGACTGTTATGTATGGACAGGACCAAGAAAGAAGAAGAAAATCAAGAAAAGACAAAATGGAGTTTGGAAATGAGAATGAAAGCAACGCAATCAACAGGTCGAACGAGCAGCAGTCAACAAGACAGGCTGGAGAGTCAAGCTCCAGGAAAAGGAAGTTGTACGTGGGGTTTTATCGCAATCTGGTTGTGAACAGGGGGGGTAGAAAGCAAGGGACCAGGAGACCTTCACCACCGAGGGAGGGGGAGCCAATTGTCCTCCATCAGAAAGTGACACTAGCAGTGAGGAGGAAGGGAACCCGGGGAAAAGACAGAGATTGGGAGAGGAGGAGTCCGTTGAAGTTATAGACCTCAGCAGCGAGGAGGAAGAGGATGAAGTGACGACACCCACAAGGGAAGTACGGGGTAGAGAGGAGGATCCGGGGGAAGAAAATGACAAATGGATAAGAGAATTTGGGTCGTCTTTCACCGACTGGTTCGACCAATGGGCCAGCATCCTGCGATACTAATGGGCAATAAAAGGCACGCAAAAGTTGAGAAGGGGGGATGATATATCTCCAATGACTTTCTTCACGAAGGAGGAACTTTTTGGCCTACAGAGGTCAAAGAGGCTAATGCAACAAGAGATTGAGGCTCGTGCGAGGGAGGCTCGGCGTAGGGCGACTGGGTAGTAAAAGGGGGAATGGTCATAACAGGGATTAGTTAGAAACTGGGGAGGACTGAGAATTGGGCAGGCATAGCTGCCATTTTGAATGTTTTGCAGTTGAACTTTCTGGAAGCGAACTACAATGGTGTAAGACCCTATTTTGAAGTAAGCCTAGGACTAAGTATCTGGTACTACTTTGCACAAGTAGTTGCTCCTTCAGAAAGGGCATGGGGGTCACTGCACGTGAGACTGGAACTATGAGGGATTGGGGTTTAGATAAGACAAACCTGTGATGTTGCTTTTGCATTCAAACTTTGTCTCCTTCCTTTTTGAGAGAAACTACGACAGAACGGCCCCTGAAACTGGGGAAGTCAGTAGGGTTTGGGTAGCCGGTGCTACTTTGTATGAGTACTCGCTCCTTTGGGAAATATGGGCATTCATGGTAGTAAGAAGGAAACGGGGAACGATTGACTCTGTTTTGGAAAATGGGCGAGGGTATGTGGATTATTGGAGATTGGAAGAAAAAGTCGATGGCAAAACAGTTTCTTTTTTTGTGAATTGTGTACCCATGGTCAAATGAGTCATGGCATGTGTTTTTGTGAGAGGTTAGGGGACCTATGGGTAAAGAGGCATGAAGAACCCTCTTCCCTAGGAGCCTAATCCAATCGGTCCCACATCAGTCCAGAACAGCAAGATGTATGAGAACTCAGAGAAAGAGAAAACAATGAGGACACACACCCTTTGCAATGGTTGAACGGTCGGGCAGGCTAATGTTGCTTGGGGGTGCGAGCCCCAATTTGAGCACTAGACGCTAAGTCGGATGAATGGATGGACATAAGGGTGACAAATGGTATGAGGAAGAGGAAGAAGCATGCATAAAAACCCAATAAGTTGGCCGCCTTCTAGCCCCCGAGACGAGATAGGATCCATGTCCTCGAGGCCCACCCCCTCGGGTGCTAACATTGCAATGGACAAGGATGACCCTAACCAGGCTGTCCAACTGAAACGGATAAGGATGACCCTAACCAGGCTGTCCAATTGGAATGGATAAGGATAGTCCTAACTAGGCTGTCCGATTGCAATGAATAAGAATGACCCTAACCAGGCTGTTCGACTTGGAATTGGAAAGAACGACCCTAACCAGGTTGTTCGGAATGACCCCTGACAAGGGTCATTCTTTTGAATTGGCACTGGGGTCCCTTTGCATGGCTGTCTGAAATGGATGAGATTGGAAGAGTTGAGCATTGAAAAAGAGATTGGAAGAGTTGAGCCTTGGAAAAAAGATTGGAAGAGCTGAGCATTGAAAAAAAGATGGGAAGCGCTGAACTTTTGGAAAAAGACATTCGGAAGAGCTGAGCTTGAAAAAGATATTGGAATCAGCCTTGGAAGAGATATTGGACTCAGCCCTTGAAAGAATATTGGAATTAGCCTTGAAAGAGATATTGCATTGAGCATTGGACTGAGATTGAGCATTGGACTGAGATTGAGCATGGGAATGAGACTGAGCATTGGAATCGGATTGAGTATTAAAATTTGCACTGCATAAACAGGGGACCCTAGGCAACTTGAAATGGACTTGGAAATAACATTGAAATGAATTTCTCTTTTCTTCTAGTCTTTGGCCTCAGCAAGAGCGGGATACCGGTGCATGCACCGCGACCCCAAGAACTCTATCCCTTTGAGGGAAAAAGTCTCAGCGTGACCTGTTCCTCTTGTAAGAGGATGAGGGTTAAAGGACTAAGGCACCTACAACTTGGATCGGTACGGGACGTCCGAAACTGACCCCGACAATGAGCTCTAGTCGGGGAGTTCAAATCGCGCCTTCTGTTGAATGCCTAAACGTCAAAGGGCGAGAGAGCCAAATGGGCAAGGAAGTCATTCTCATCTAGTTTATTTTGTCCTCTCCAACCACACGCCATGTCATAGAGGGGTGCCATGGCTGTTTGGGTCGGACCTCGGTAGCCCGCACTAAGTTGGGCAGCACTGTCCAAGGGGAGGGGCTTGGCGGAGTACCGGGTGGAGTCCGCGGCCACCACGAGGCATTGACACTGCCCTACCGGAGCATTACAACCGCTTCAGAACTAATTGCGAGGTCTTCGTAACTGCACTCGTGAACTAATTGAGAACCCCAACTCTCTTGAAAGGAAGAGACCGGAATCTAGAAAATTACCACTCGGGGGGAACGATTCGCGAGGAACGCTCTTATGGCTAGACGAGGCCCTGGAAGGCTTGGATTGGACCTGCCTACCAGACATCGGGAGAAACCTCAGTATTGGTGCTCGCCACGTAAGAGAAGAAAGGTCGGACCGAGTAGAAGGATGAGGCGTCATCAGCTGGGGAGGAACTGATCACTCTTCCTTTTGTAAAGCGGATGGTTTTGTGTCCTTGACTTGCGGTTGGTGGGCCAAAGGTCTCGTGCCTCCGAGTGAGGACCAGTCGCGCGATGGGGACATCGCGTTTCGAGTGGGGGGAAGGTGTATCATCTACCAATGAATACGCATGGAAAAAAACATGTATTTGGCTTTGCATGAGCCTGAGAAAAGGGGTCTGGCAAGACACCCAGAAAAGAAAAAGACTTGTAATTGGTTTTGCATAAGCCGGAGAAAAGGGGGATTGGCAAGATGCCCAGGACAGCAAGGACTTGAGTAAGTGACATGGTATGAACTTGAGAGAAAGGGTCTGGCAAGACAACCAGGAAGGAAAGGGCTGGTATGACTGACTCTGCATGGACTTGAGAAAAAGACTGACCGGCTGGGGAATAGCTGTGGGATTGACTTGCACGGGCTTGAGAAAAAGGTCCGACAAGATGTTTGGAAATGAAATGCACAAGGGATGAACCGAGCATTGCACATGGAAAGTCAATTAAGTAAAGGGCATAAAAGGCAGAGGATGATATGCATGCAGAATTGGCAAGATCTGAGAAAGGCTGGGTAAAATGACCCGAGGGAAATGCATGTGGATTTGGCTAAGTCTGGGCCTCGGGGAGAGGAAAAGCCGCATCGATAATATGGATTGCGCGGGCCGAAAAACAGATAATTTGTGGATGTTCTAAGAGTAATGAATGAGACGAAACCAAAATGATTTCTGCTCAAGAATGTTTTCTCAATAAAATGGGAAGATAGATTTGAGATTACGAAGCACTTAGGGGGAATTGTGCCTGTGTTCATCGATTCGAAGTGGGTATCACAACAGCAAAGGCGGCGGTTGTACTGGATGAACATCCCCCTCCCGGAGCAAATACCTGACATTGAGTCACATCCCAAAACTTGCCTACAATTTGTTATCGATAATGCCAAAGCATATAATGAGAAAACCAATTGTGTTATGACAACAAATTGTTGTCCTGGGAATAAAACCAGCATGCCAGCAGTTAAGTGCATGAAGCGAGGAGGGCCTCGTCTGCTTCATGTTACTGAAGTCGAAAGAATTATGGGTTACCCTGCTGGGTATACATAGTTGACTGAAGAGGAAGGTCGTGTCTCGATTGAGTGAAAGATAAAGAGGCAGAGTTATGATGGAAATGAGCAACCTGGTCTAAGCTGTAGGGGGAAAAGTGAAGCCCGAAGAAGAACCTTTGACTCCCCCATACCCCCCTCCATCCCAAGGGGCGGAAGCCAAAAGAAACCTGGAGAGAGGAATGAAAAGGACAAAAAGAACCCTGGCAAGCTAACTACCCGTCTCACCCCACCTCCCTTTCCCGTTTGTCTATCACTCCAAAATCCCTACTGACTATGGACTGGTGCGCGATGAGGATATCGCGAATGAGTGGGGGGAATGTGGACTGGTGAGTCCCGAATGACTTCCCGTCACTCGAGAGGCTGTATACAACTAATTTGTGCACGACAGAGAAAACCGGAGGCAAGGATGTTGGAAGGACCGAAGGCGAGAGCGCAGGCACAAGGGAGCTAGAGGCTGCCCGAAGTCACAGAGACCCTTGGGCTAAGAAAGAATTGACTGAACAAGGAACGGCAAAAGGCCGCAAGATAATAGCGAAGGTGATCCTTCCCCCGAAATGGAGAAAGACCTCCAGAAAAAGCAATGACGTAGGTTGTGCAGGTGCAAGGGAGGAATAGGACGTAAGGCGCCGGCACAAGGGAAACGTTGTCGGGCTGGGTGGGCCACTAGGAAGTAGCGGCAAGAGGGCCAAGAGGGCCACAAGCTAAGTAGGGTCCCGCGTAAGACCGAAAGAAGATATGGTGCCGGCGGGGCAAAGTGTCGGGGATCACATGAGACCAAAAGAAGATGTGGTGCCGGCGGGGCAAAGTGTCGAGGACCACGTGAGACCAAAAGAAGATGTGGTGCCAGCGGAACAAAGTGTCAGGGATCACATGGGGGACGAGCGAAGGTGCAGCATCAATGGGTTAAGTGCCGAGGGCCACGTGGCACCAATGAGACCAGTGTCGGGGACCATGAAGGGCTAAGCAAAAGAAATAAAATAATAAGTACGGTACTAGCACGGGACTAGTGTCGGGAACCAGCGCGGGACAAGCAGTGGGGACCGGTGACATCCCAAGGAAAAATGGCAGCACGGTATGCAGTGTAAAAAAAATAAAACAAGGTGCACCATCAAGATCGGAGATCTTGACGGTCAAATTTATTAGCACCACTAGTGCAAGCACTGGTGGGAGCAAGTGGGAGGGCAAAAAGAAAAATAAACAAGTAAAGAAAACAAGGGATAGAGGCATGGGAGCAATCCGAAAAATCTCGGATTAGCCCCCCCCAAGAAAATGGGGCCAAAAGGGTCAGCATAAGGAAAATAGGCTCCCGGAAAAAAATCGGTGCAAGGGGACCCACCGTTTGGGAGAGAGGAGGACTAACGGTGACTCCCAAGGGCATGGAAGGGCCACAACTGCAGTCCAAAAAATAACGGACTGACCCTTGGACATAGGAAGGGTCAAAACTTAGAGGGAGAGGCAAAAAAAAAGCCTTAACGGCTAGTTGACACTTGGCAAGCAAAAAGAAAAAGAAAATGTGGGAGAATGAGATAAGGAGAGTGAGAGGGAGTGAGTGAGTTGGTCATTAGTAGGGACTGCAGCAAGTTGGGACTGCAAAGTCCCAACTGTCCAAGAAAGGAGGAAAAAGAAAAAGAAAAGAAAAGAAAATTGAGAAAAGGGCCTTAACAGCTAGTTGACACTTGGCATGCACAAAAAAAAAGAAAAGAAAAAGAAAATGAGTGTGAGGGAGGATGAGTGAGTTGGCCGTCAGTTGGGACTGCAGCAAGTAGGGACTGCCAAGTCCCAACTGCCCACAAGTGGAGGAAAAATAAAAGAAAAAGAAAAGAAAAAACAAAGTAAAGGGGCAAAGTCAAAAGGACACTAACGGACGAAAACGGCCACCTAGGGGAAGGATTTTGGACCAAGTTCACTTGGGCAATATGGTGGTTACAAAGAACCTTGATTTTCTTTGATTTATGCTGAGAAAATTAAAGAAAATCAGGGCCCCATGCAACCGAAAAATAACGGACTGCATGGGGGAGACCAAAAACATGTTTTGAGTGCACCGGGAACCAAAATTGAGACGGGATGCACTTGGGAAGTGGTCGCTTGATTTTCTTTTGGTAGGGGGCTAGTTGAGGAACATTGGGGCAAGGAAAACTGCCCCTAATGCAGTCCGAGATGTAGCGGACTGCATAGGAAGGGGCAAACATAAGGTTTTGGGAGTCCGGGAGTCGAAATTGAGTCCGGATTTAGGAAAATTAACGTTTTATTTTCCTTGGGCATGGGGCATGATGTGGGGTTGTGGGACTGGTAGATTGGCCGTGGATGCAGTCCGAGAAATTTTAGACTGCACATGGATGGCCGGGCCAAGGGAAAAAGGGCTACGGCATGTCGAAAACACTAGAAACCGGCGCCGCAGGCCTAGGGGAGTGTGACGGTAAAACGGCAATGGCACGACGGGTGTCCCGCGACCGGGAAATTATCAACGACGCTTGGGACACATGAAAAAAAAAATAAAACAAAACTGTCGGGGGCATGGGAAGTCCCAAATAAAAATTGAACGTCAACCGGGATGACGCCGAGGGCCAAAGGGGGCCAAACAAAAATTGTCGGAAAATGAGCCTTGTCGACGGCACCGCCGGCGGAGTGGAAAAATGAGACTAGTATGGGAAGCGGCGGGGACATGAGGTGTCCCGAGGGGGAGACCACTAGACAAGATGAGGAGCGGCCGTGAGGAATAAACGGCGCCGTCGAGATCAAGGATCTCGACAATGGAAAATATTAGCATCACTAGTGTCAACGCTAGTGGGGCTCAAACGGGTGAAAACGGGAGTGAGGAGCAATAAAAAAATAACAAGGGGGGAGGTTGTCCAGCAGTCCGGGGTATTTCGGACTAGCTAGGCACAAGAAAATAAAAGCCCAAGGGGCTCCAAACAAAGAACAGCCTAGCCAAGAAAAATCGGAACCAAAGGGGCTCGAAATAGAGGCTAACGGGAGGGAAATGAGCCCCCTAGGGGCATGGGCATGCCAACCTTGTGAGTCGGGGTATAACGGCCAACAGCCGGTCATGAACCTGGCCACAATCAAGGCCCTAAGGCCTAGAAAGAGAATGCGCAGCAAAGTGACACATGCCACAATAAAAATAAAAGAAAAAGAAAAGAAAAAGAAGAGAAAAAGGAGGGAGAATGAAAAAAAATAGGAGGAATGGGTGAAGGAGAGTGTGCCGACCCATTGGGATGGCTGCAATAGGGACTGCCGGGTCCCAATGATGACCTCACTCCTCCTAGATTCAAGGAGTGCAGGCCGGATTGCTGAGATATGGTCCTTGGGGCCATATCTCAACAAAATCTGAATTTAAAAGAGCAAAAATGAAAGAAAATGCAAAGGGTGAAAATCCAGTTTTCTTTTGGACCATGGATCTGAAATCAGATCTCATGGTGGAGAGAAAACAACCGTTTTTTGTGGGCCAACAAAAAATGGCTAGGTCCGAAATGAGGTAGCAGCCTAAAAAGAAAAGAAATAAAAAAGAAGAAAAAGACGAAACAGTGCATTTGGCCCAAAAGAAGAACCAGATGAATCAAAAATTGAAAAAATAGACTTAGGGGCTCAAAATTGAAGCATGGGCTACTAGGGGGTAGCACGGATTATTGTTGGCTTTGGTTCTTAGCCAGATCCAAGCCTGAGAATGTTCCGCCACTTAGAAAAATGGTCCAGCCTACCCAAGGGAGGCCGAAACCTGAAAAAATCGAGAAAAAGACCCACTAGGTCTTTTTCCTTCAAATAAAATTGCCCCTTGGACATTAAGACCCAAGGGGGCAGCATTTGTGAAATGGAAAAGAGGCCGGAGTAGGCCAAGAGGCAATCCGAGTTGGTACCAACCAATCGGACTGCATGAACCTGGCCAAAAAGAGGCCGAGGTGCCCCCGGAGAGGCCTAGAGGTGAAAATTGGCCTTGGGGGTACCTCGGTTCACCTTGAGGCACTTGGGAGGGCCCAAGGGCTGGCCGGACTGCTGTTCCCAGCCTATATAAGCTGGGGATTCAGTCCGCCACACTCACACTTGCATGAGGAGTACCCATGCTGCTCAAATGACCCCATGAGAGCTCTAGAGGCAATTGGAGAGTAGTGAGGGGAACCCCTGCCAGTCCGGGAGCTTGGAGGTGACTATGAGCTAGTAGGAGGAGACTCTACAAGCTAGTGGTAGTGGAGGAGGTAATCCGCCATAACTCCCAGGCTAGTGGAGAGGAAGGAAGGACTGAGAGGCCCGTGGGAACTTGGAAGAAGAAGGAGAGAGGGAAGAGAAGGTTTGAAAAATGAGGTAGCCATAGCCAAGGAGGAGTTGTGCAAGGGGGAGAGGAAGCCTCATTGAGATCGAGACTCCATCTCCAAGATATTGGTAAGGTGAGTAGGAGGAAGAAGATGTATCTTCTCCCCTATCCTCTTCCCCATCTTCCTCCTCACCCCCTTCTCCTTCTCCATCTTCCTTTTCGTCTCCTTCCTCATCTTCTTCTTCACCTTCTTCTTCACCTTCTCCATCTTCCTTTTTTTTTTTTTTTTTTTTTTTCCTTCTTCTTTTTCTTCTTTTTCTTCTTCTTCTCCTCTCCTTCCTTAGTCTTCTTCTTCTTCCTCTTCTCCTTTTCTCTTTGTTCTTAATCTTCTTTGGGATAATCAAACTCTCGTTTTTCATCCACATACTAGTAGGAAGTGCTCTGATTCTTCTAGGAATGATCTCATGGTGATTGCTTGTGTTTTGAGCTCTTCAAAACTTGTGTTTTTCACTCACACACTAGTAGGTATGTAGTGCAACACTCATGGATGCTTCTTGATGTATTCTTGGTGATTAAAGCTCTTCAAACTTGTGTTTTTCACTCACACACTAGTAGGTAGCATAGCGCAACACTCATGGATGCTTCTTGATGTATTCTTGGTGATTAGAACTCT
>BFEA01000343.1:356097-399769 GCA_003427395.1 Chara braunii
CACACACACACACACACACACACACACACACACGCACACACACACACACACACACACACACACACACACACAATTGACGTTCTAGCCACCCACACACAACACATATAAAAACTGCATCATACACCTCCCAGCGCACTCACTCTATATAAACAGAAGAAGACACACATCATAAGCACACAACACAAGTAAATAACACAAACAATACAGAGCCAAGATTTCCGACCAGTTATCCCCCTTCCCCCTAGCGGAAGAAGGCATACCCAAGCCATCATAGTCTCAGGCTTTTGGGACTCTGGGACTGCTGCGCCGTAGGATCAGTGATCTGTGTAGACTGATTGAGGGTGGTGTGGGGACAATCATGGTGGATATCACATGCTGTGAAGTTGGTTTGTGTTTTGCTGACTGGGTGCTTTGTCAGTTGTAATTGCGTGGTAGGAGAAGCACGTGACGACATCAGGATGTGCTGCAAGGTACAACTGACAGAGGACAAACAAGATAAGAGAAGAAGTGAAGAGGGCAGGGGCAACGGGAAGGTTGGATTGTGGATTCGGAAATGTCAAAGAGGGACGCTTACTAAGGGCAGGATGCGGTTGGGGTGGGGGGAGGCAGGTATGCTGGTGTCGGGATCGGGGCCATGGTAATGGAAGGTGAAAAGTTGTGTGAGGTGGACATCTTGCCACCCCCTGCATACCTCTTTTTCTTTCGGCCTTCCCGCTTGCTCCCACTAGTGCTCATGCTAGTGGGGCTAATATTTTTGGCCGTCAAGATCCTTGATCTTGACGGTACACCTTGCTTTAATTATTTGCGCCTCAAGGCGCGCCACAATTTTTCCTTGGGACGTCACAAGTCCCCGCCACTTGTCCCACGCTAGTCCCCGGCACTAGTCCCGCTAGTGGTCCCACCGACACTTGTCTCGCCAACGGTCCCCGACACTTTGTCCGTCGGCACTTGTCCCGCTGATGGTCCCCGACACTTTTTGTCCCGGATACCATTATTTTAACTTAGTCCCACGTGGCCCCAGGCGCCTTTCCCCAAGGTGTCCCACATTCCTTGGGAGTTTGCCACCCCACGGTGAGCCCTCTCCTTTGTTTTTCATGGGCCTTGCGTGCGCTATTTTCCCCAGTCACGGCCTCCATCCCGCGACTCTCATTATTTGTCGTAGGAGGCCCCCATGTCGGGCCCTTATTTTCTAGCGTCCACGGCCTCCGGGGCCGTCCTCCTTTCGACTTCCTCGTTCTTCTGTCGCCACCGTGCCGTCTCCGCTGGTTCAATGGCCCCTTGACCTTAGTCTTGCCGAATTCCGATGACCTTCCTAGTCTCATGCTACGTTCCATGTGCCCCTGTCCTTGCGCTTACTTGCTTGACGTCGCCGGTTCTTTTCCCGACGGTCCCTAACCCAGGGCATCATTCCTTCTGATGGCCTAGTCCTTTGTCTTTTATCTATCTTTCCTCCTTACTCCGTATTTCTCTATCGTGCACAATTCCGCGGTATACCGCCTCTCAAGGGTCAGGACTTATTTCGGGACCCACCGGTCCCCACACATTCCCCCCACTCATTCGCGATGTCCTCATCGCACACCAACCCTTAGTCAGTAGGAGGTTTGAAGGAGTAAACGGGGAAAGAGGAGGTGGGGTGAGATGGGTATTTAGCTTGCCAGGGTCCCTTTTGTCTTTTCATGTTCCTTTCTCAGATTTTCTTTTAGTTTTCGCCCCTTGGAGCGGCGAGGGGTGTGCTGAGGGGATCAAACTTTCTTCTTGGGAACCCCTTTCTTTCCCTCATTCATCACTTCTCAGTACATCAGCCATCTCATCTCATTCATGACTCGTAGTACATCATGCCTGATTTTGTTTTGTTTCGTTATTCGCGGATTATCAGTCCCGTTTTTCTTTGATTATTACAGCCCACGGCTCGCTCGTACTATCCTCACAACCATCCCGGTCCACTCCACCTAGTTATCCCGTGGGGCATTTCCAAGCTCATCCTTATTGATTCTTCAATCAACTCCATGTTCCGCTCCCGGTTTCTTCCCCAAACACATCTCAAAATCCCTTTCCAAGGTCGTTTTATGCCCATTTCCAAATTCATCCCAAGCCTGTTTCCAAGCCTATACTCAAGTCAATTTCCAAGTTCATGCTCAAACTCATTTCCAAGCTCATACGCAAGCCCATTTCCAAGCTCATACTCGAATCCATTTCCAAGCTCATACTCGGATCCCTTCACGGGCCTATTTCATGGTTCATTTCCCACCTCATTTCTTGATTTATTTCCAGCTCTCATCTCATTGTTGCATTGGCCATATCTTAAAACATTCTAGTTCCTTCTAATTCACCCCCTCTGTCATATTCTGAAACGTTCTCTCACCGAAGTCTATTTCCAGTCCCGCACAATTGCATCCTCAATCAATAGCTATTTCAAGTCCATTCTCAGGTGCCCCTTTCTTTCTGAGGCCTTTCCAGTTTTCGTTCTTGACTGTCTTTCAAAAATATTTTCAGTTTCATACCAGTTTACAAGTAGATGGCTCACCTTCCCCCCACTCAAAATGCGATGTCCCCATCGCACGACAGGTTCTCACTCGGAGGTACGAGATCTTTGGCCCGCCGACTGAGTCAAGGACGCAAGCCCACTCACTTCACAAAGGAGGGGTGATCATTCCCTCCCCAGCGGGTGGCGCCTCATCCTTCCACTTAGTCCGACCTTTCGCTATCACGCGACAAACACCAATACTGAGGTTCCTCCTCACCTCTGGCAGCTAGATCTAGTCCAAGCCTCCCAGGGCCCCGTCTAGTCGTAAGAGTTTCCCTCGCGAATTGCTCCTCCGGAGTGGTAATTTTCTTGGATCCGGCCTCTTCCTTTCAAGAGAGTTGGGGCTCTTTATTAGTTCGCGAGTGCAGTTATGAAGACCTCGCGGTTAGTCCCGGAACGGAACGGTTGTAATGATCCGGCGAGGCGGTGTCAATGCCTCGTGGTGGTGGCGGACTCCACCCGGTACCTCGCCCGACCCCTCCCCTTGGACAGTGCTGCCCAACTGAATGCGGGCAACCGAGGTCCACCCCAAACGACCATGTCACTCCTCTATGGTGTGACGTGTGGTTGAAGAGAGCAAAAGAGACTAGAAAAAGAATGGCACCACGCCCATTCGGTTCTCTCACCCTTTGACGTTTAGGCTCTCAACATGAGGCGCAGTTTGAACTCCCCGACCAGAGCTCGTTGTCGGAGTTGGTTCTGGACGGTCGACACCGATCCAAGGGATAGGTGCCTTGATCCTTTAACCTTCATCCCTTTCTTATGAGGGACAGATCGCGTTGAGACTTTTTCCTTAGAGGGACAATGGTCCTGAGGTCACGGTGCAAAGCACTGGTATCCCCCTCCTGCTGAGGCCAGAGACTAGAGGAAAATAAATCCTTTCTCAATGCCATTTCCATGTCTATTTCCAAAACCTAGGGTCCCCTGGTATGCAATGCAATCCTCAATTCTTAGGCAAAATGCTCAATCCAATGCTCTTTCCAACTTTTTCTCAAGGCTGATTCTCATGGCTGATTCTCATGGCTGACTCGGAGACCCCTTCAATGGGCCACTCCTCATGAGCGACCCGTCGGTCCATCTACTGCCTCCCGATTTTCAATTTTTCAATAGCCATCCCCTGTGACCGTCCCAACGGTCCACGTCCTTCTCAGTTTTTTCGCCTTCCTTTATTTATCCCGCCCTCCAATTCTCCTCCTCATTTTACGACCACTTCAACGATCATCCCCCTGGTCTCTTCCTCTTACATCAATCCTCTTCATCCTTTTTCATGGTCAATCAAATGGCAGTCTCAACGACGTTCAATTTTTCTCTTTCAATCCTTCCCATGACTCTTTTCAATGGCCGACCCATCGGTCTTTTTTTTTTCTCATTACCTTTTCCAGCTCATTCTCAATCAGCCTTTTTCAAACAACGTTTTCTCAATCAATCATGCAAGGGGACCCCAGTGCGCAATTTCAAGGAATGACCCTTGTCAGGGGCCATTCCGAACAACCTGGTTAGGGTCGTTCTTTCCATTCTCAGTCGAACGACCTGGTTAGGGTCGTCCTTATCCATTGCAATCGAACGGCCTGGTTAGCGTCATTCTTATCCATTTCAATGTTAGCGCCCGAGGGGGTGGGCCTCGAGAACATGGATCCCATTTCTGTCTCGGAAGTTAGAAGGTGACCATCTTCTTGGGTTTTTATGCGTGTTGTTTCTTTTGTCCTTATTTATTATTCACACATACATTCGGCTTAGCGTCTAGTGCTCGAATCGAGGTACGCAGCCCCAAGCAGCGCTAGCCCACCCGACCGTTCAACCATGGCGAAGGGAGTATGTTCAATCCATGTTTTTCTCTGTCTTTATGACCTCACATGCCTTTCACTGTTGTAGACTTGTTCACGACCGGTTGGATTAGGCTCCTAGGGGAGGGCATTTTCATGTCGATCACCCCATAGGTTCCCTAACCTCTCTTATACTTAGATGACATTCACTGCTTGACTTTGCTCAACAAGCCAAGTTCATAGCCTCTTTCCCAAAATACAATCTTTGTTTTTCTCATGATCCATAATACACCCCCCCCGGCTAATCCTATACCAATATTTCCTGTCGACCCTTATCTTGCAGAAACCTTTCAAGGTAGCTTATTAGTAGAAGGTGACTCGAAAACCTGCTCATCCGCTCTAAGTCTCGACTAGTCCCTGCCTCATTCACTTTTAACAACCTGATTCCCATTGGCCAAGCCCTACCACTAATGTTTCTAACAAGCATTTGTCAAACTCACACCATGCCTATTCTCTTTTGTTGCCACCAGTCCTTATCCCAGTGTCTCAGCCAGTACCGAATATTTCAGAATAACTTGCGCGAGAGGTARCGTCTAGAGATCAACATCAGTCTGTCTTGCCCTTGTCAACTTTTGCATAATCCAAACCACACCCCAAAAGACGACCGAGATGACTAGTTCATCATCTTCTATCCCACATACAACCTGTATACACAGTTTCTCTTGCCGCGGCTCAATTTTCCTTCTTGGTCCCTTGTCCCCTAACCTCTTCAAGTTTCTTTAATTGCGGGGGTGTATCCCAGCTTAACTTATAAGCAAGAACATTTATCCTTTCCTTCCTGCGGACACCTCAAGTGTTCTTTCATCGTGGAAAGTCGGCACTGTGAGCAACTCGCCCCTCCTCATCTTTCTTCCGACCCTGATGGCCCAGGTGTTACATTAACTCATTGATAAAACCACTGGCTGCGTAATTGCCCAAAATCCTTATGCCACTTTGTAACGTTCCCTTACGGTTATCAACCTAAGGTCCTCCTTCCCCCTTCCAACTTGACTACTTCCTCTGCCTATCTCTCGCAATAGGTATTGATAGCTTGACGATGGTCTCCTCAAACCCTTTTTTGCTTTCCCGCTTCTCGTCCTCGACCATCTTCGCCCTCACAACTTCCGGTCCTCACGTCGCATCGTTCGTCTTGGTGCCCTCTCGCTGTTGAGGTCCAGTCGTGTCCCTTTTTATTTTCTCAAGCGGCGGTCCCATCCTATCCATGACTCCTCTTCTCCTTCTGGTTACATGTGGGCCCTCAAGAAAGCTCGCCTACTTCCTCTTTCTCCATTACCGAAAAGTCTAGGTTGTTTAATGTCGCTATAACGCGTCTCATCCCCCCGTGTGAATTTCAGTCAACCCTTTCTCCGTTAGGACCCAGGATCTGTCCCTTGAGGGTCCGAGAACAGCGCCCTCCTATGATGTCATGGTTAAGCTTCGGACAAAGCCTAACGAAGTGTCCCATCAAGGTGCAATATCGACATGATTCCTTCGAAGGATCTCTCCGATCGGTCAAATGCTCGGGTCTTGAGGCTAGAACTTCTTGGGGTACCAACGGAGTTCGAGATACTCGGGCTTGCACCACCCGGAGGGTATCCCCTATCCTTTGTCTCTGGTTGTCCGCCCCTTCGCCTTGATCATGCCGCTCCTTCGGCCCCCTTTTTACTCCGTACCCGGTTGTTTCTAGGAACTCGGACCCTTCGTCGTTTTGCTGACGACTTTCTATTCTGACACCCCTCTCCTGGTCGAGCCAAACTGTCAGTCTCTCCCTTAGATTCCACAACTCACTATGTGTCTTCATTTGACAAGGATTGTCCCCCTGTTTGTGGACTCATTCCATGGTCTGCTTCTGACTTCCTTATTTCCTTCGCGATCCCTACCTCGGAGGGTAGCACCCCCCCTTTTTCCGTTCGTCCCCCATTCACCGGGCTTTCCAATCATGCATTCTCGTTGCATCTAACCTTGCCATTCATCATTATGTAGCTCATTGTCATTCTCAACCTCAATGTCCTTTATCATTTCTTCAATTACACTAGCCTTGTAGGTTGCCATCATCTGCTCCACTTCCTTAAGTCTTCGTAGGGTATCCGCCACCTTCCTTTTCTTCGTCAATCCAACCCCCGAGGTTTGTGACTTTTCCGTATTTCCGACTACGACTGGCCTTATTCCCTGAGATCTTGCAGGCCTCCTCCCGGTATGACTCCCTTTTTCCAAAATCCCCCTCGCGTTGTCTTTGACCCCCTCGTTGTTGAACCGCCGGTTGGTATTTATGCTACCGTCTTGTTCCCCCGGATTCCGACTATCCATGTTGTCTATCCGGTCACGTTTATTTCTTCAGCTCTTCCTGTTGTTTGCGACGTCCATAAGGTATCAGACCTGCATGCCATACAATCGAAGGAAGAAGAACTTGCTTTAGACTCTACCTTTTCCCTTATTCCAACAATGTTTTCGCCTTCAAATTCAGCTCACTCTCTTTTCTTGTCGAAGGGAATCTCCTACTTTCAATCCCTCTCTTGCGGCCAGACCATTTTTCGAAAGTTGGGCTTAAACTTCAACGAGGGTGTTAGCGCTATTGCAGGGGACGTTCGCAACGTCATTGACAGACACCTCCGCCTCCTCACGTCCCGCCCTTGGGTGGCCCAACTCGTCGGGGTGCAGCCCTCTCTTGGTCCTAAAAACATCGCCCAACAATGCCATTGTGCCCCCTTACGCAACTTAATACTATCACACCTTTCAATCCTTGGGCTACGAAAATAACTCTCCCCTCGATCTTCACCTCTCACATGATCATGAACTTGTACTCGTGCTTCCTTCTTGATCTAGAAGTACTAGCAGACCAAGTCTTTGGCCACGCTAACTCCAGACGTCCCCGCCCGTTGCCATGTCTTTCTAATCCTGCGCATGAATTTTTTTTTTTTCTTTCGACACGGCAGATAGTTCTCAGCCCTTAGGGTTCCCCCAGTCTTAGGGTTTTCCCTGCCGACTCACACAATTTCCTCCCTTTTTCCTCTTGTCGTCTCATTTTCTCGGTTTCCGCGTCCATTGCCATAGGTCATTTTTCCCTTCGCATCGGTCTCAGCGGCTGCGGCTGGTGTCTTAGCCCGCCTCGCCCCGGCTTCTGAGACGGCGTCCTCAAGGTGTGTAGGCCTCCCAGTTCCCGTAGCTGGTCCTTTTTTTCTTTGTTCTGTCCGGCGGTTTCTCCGCACCTTTGGTTGCGGTGGCCATCCTCGTCCTCCTTGCTGCGCCCTTAGCTATAGAAGGACTCTGGCTGTTACCCCTAGCCGGTTATTAGCCCTGTCCTCGTCATTCCTTAGGTAGATCTTTTCCTGCTGCCTTCCTCGACATTTTTCTCATGCCGGTTCCTCAGGCATGCCGTCTTCATCCGGATCCTCGAACAATCGCGCCACCCCCGCAAGGTAGCTTTCCCCCATCTCTATTTCTCTGATAATTATTGATTCATATTCTTCGAACGCCAAGCCTAGTATCCCGAATATCAGAATTTCGATGAGTTCGAGTAGTTCACGGGCCCGATTTTCCCAAAACGGTCCGTGCCTAACTGACACATCGTAAAACATTCCCGTCGTTTGCGGTTGGAAGTGGTGGATCCAGGCTAGGGTCGAGTCCACCAAGTCTCTTGCCCTCAAGAGGCTGCCGAATACCAGGTCCACCATGAAACGGGGTACTCGACACCGCAATCCTGTCATCGGGGCCCTAAACTCTCGCCATCCTCCTACCTCCACCCGAGTTCTCAGTCCTTCATTCCTTCTCCCCCGAATCTCCTGGCCAATCCGGTTCACTATGCTGGCAGCCCTTCGGAATATTGGAAGCAACCCATGTCCTAGTGTCATCTCAGTTCCTAGCATGTGTCACCCAATCTCCGGTAGGTATACGGTCCCCGTCACCTTCAATTCAGCATATAGATCGTCCCCTGATCCCCTATTGAACCTCATACCTCTCCATAAACATTATACCATCATGAAGGCATGATCCCTTCCCAAGGTCACAGCTCTCCATTCCGTGTCGATCCTTCGAACCAAGTAGCTTGCTGGAAGTGACACTTCCCATCCGTCCCCGCTTTCCGTGGGCGGTCGAGGGTGCGTGGGCCGTCGCGACATCCGGGCGCGTCTCATTGCCATCGTTGGTTAGCAGTTCCCTGCACAGTTTAAACAGCAAGCGAACTCTGCTTATTTCATCCATTCCTTCGACCACCACTTGGGCAACTCCCCGGTCCTTAACCCGCCCTCCTTTTCTTCCTTACTCCTACTTTCTTTCCTTTCTTTTTTTATTGACCCGTCTCATCTTCTGATGGCTCGTACAGGCGGTACAGATCGTCTACGTAAATCAGCCCCCGGTTTATCTCTTTTCGGACAACGCCCCATAGAACCTCATCGCTAACAACTGGAACTCTAGGCCTTGTGGTGAACATGGCGCGCAGTATTCGCAACACCTCGCATCTCCGCCCCTATCTCTAGGAAGGCCCGGTAATATTCTCGGTGGACCATCGTCTCTTCAAACGTCAGGTTGGCGAGGTCGGCCACTACCCGCCTGACAAGATCCAGCCCACCCAGTTTTCATAGTAAGAAGGGCAACAATCTCATTCGAACATTCTCACTAGGCAAATTGAAACTCCCGGCTATGGCCACCCTAAGGTCCGCCGTTACATCGTCGAACTCAGGGTCCGCGAACTCGAACTCTGCCTGCCACACCAATTGCCATGCTCCTTCGAACATGTTTAGCGGATCCTCCCCCGACACTAGCAGGACCTCGAACGCGCACCATCCGTCCCCTGACATATACAACCTTCCTTCCACACGCACATGTTCCCGCGGGCCCGGGTTCCACCCGTCATTTCCATCCGCACGCCATTCAACCTTGGTCACCAGGTAAACCGTGTTTTCCGTAAGCTCAACCCCGACCCAATCCACCACCGAGCGCCGGATCTCATTTACAGTAGGTAGGCTGATTTCTACACCGCCGGTCACTCCCCTTGGCGGCTCAATCCCCAGCGGGCGACCCTCGAGGAACGTCCTCCTTCGTGCCATTGCATATCCTTTACCCGCCTTTGATCCTTATCCTGCGACGCCGCAGTGACCCCCACAATAGCCGGACACCCCATTCCCTGTCTTAGTATCTTTATCACTGGTTGGTCCGCATAGTATACATGTTCTCCCATCTACATCACCCCCTAATTTTCCTCTTCCTTCTTCTTTTCTCCCCTTATACCCTAGCTTACCCCGCTAGTTTGGGTTTTTCCTGCTCCTAATCGGACCACAGTACTTCAAATAGTTTGAACACATCATCCACATAGCAAGGTGTTGCCGCTACCTCTCTGCGGATTATGACCTCCCTGATCTCTGGGGCTACTTCTAGCTGGTCGTACCGGTCCATATTCAAGATGATGAGGACCTCCCAGGCTCTGTCGCCGTGGAGGGGCCCGAATTTCAGCGATGTTTTATGAAACTCTTCTGATAGCCATACACAATCTACGTGTATCCGCCCCATAGTGTTGGCCACCTCTTCGACGTGGTCAAAATCCCCAAACCAGCCCGCCACGAACTCGGGTACCAAAATCTTGGTTCGTAGACAGGGTGGTCTAAACTCCTTCCATCCCCCCATCACGACCTTACTATGAACCACATCCCATCCTTTTTGGCAAACCTCTCGCCTGCCCTCCGAGTCCTTGCCTCGACATTCCCCAGAAGCCACATCGGACTTTGTCCTGCCGCAAGCGTTGTGCAAAATAGGTGTCACCATTGCTCGAAGAGGATGACCGTCCCGACCGATTCCACCCTTCCTTCCGCAATCCCCTCCCATCCTTCCTCTTCCCTTATTGGGTTCCAGATGCGTTTTACCCATAGGTACGATAATTCTGGTACAATCTCGAATCCGATCCAGTCGCATGTGGTCCCTCTCCATTCATTATCTGCTGATATAGACATTTTTACCCCCCCTGTTGACTCGTTTCGGCTCCCATCCTTTAAACGTGCAGTCTCTTAGCAGTAGCTCCTTGGCCATTGCCTCCTTCCTGCACAGAGCCAAGCACCCATTTCCTCGGGTAAGCCTCCCTTCTCAAAAGTCCCAATCCTATATCTCGTTATCGTCCCCGCCGTCGCTGAAATCATCCTCTTCATCGTGGAACAATTCCCTCAACCCTTCTAAGCAGGTTTCCCCTATTGCCACATTCCGGTAAACTATCTGCCAATGTACTGGGCTAGGGACATAGACGTCGTAAGTGCTAAGGTAGTTTAACATGTCGGCTAACTCTTCCGCCCAGTTTCCTCCGAAAGGCCCCATTTCTACCGACTCCCTGAAAAAGTCATGTCGAGCACACTGGTACAACCTCAGGTTTGTCATTGACCGGCATATCTGTTCCAATCTATTCTAGGTTCCAAAAACCGCGTCCACCAGAAATGGGCGTAGTACGCATCTCATCGTTTTGAGGGGTCGCCTCACGTTTCCTCTATCCCCGAGTTCCACTCGCACCTCTACTCTGTCCCTCTCCATTTCTGCCCGCTGACAAGTTGCCCATATTACCTCCCGCTCTGCCTGCCTAAACAGCAAGTCCGATGTTGTCCCCAATACCAATTCTATTACCATCGCATTTTCATTTTCCTGGGATAGGTAGACCCACCCTCGGGCTTCCACCGTCCCCCGAAATCCCAAGTTCATCAAGCTCGGCGACAGTCTCGTCAGGCTGACCTTAGTCCATATCGTCTCTATCCAGAGGAACGCGTCCTTCTCATCCAGCATCACAGTTTGATAGGCTGGCTCCAAGTCTGTCCACGTTCCTTCCTCCGGGAGAACGACGGATACCCCGCCCTTTACACCTATTGACATTTCCGGACCGCTAGAATAGACTGGAGACGACAACCACCGCGCCATCCCATTTTTTGGTCCCAGTTCCTGTTTTTCATAAGAGAGCATCACACGGCCCCTCTGGTCAGACTAACTCCCTTTCCTAGATGAGAATCATTTCAGACCCCTCGCCTGGGTCTCCCTAATTTCCCTCGCCCATTTCCCGAGTATCGTCACCCCGTCGCACCTTCAATTGGTCATCATCAGCCGACATTCCTTTTCTTGGTTCCCTTCCTTCTGACTCCTATTCTTGCTCCTCTCCATCTTCTCTCACTCATGCGGACTTAGATAGGGGGCGATAATAGACTTAGAAACTTGATCCCTTTCCAACAATCTCAAGCAGCTTTACAGAGGAAGGCACGAAAAAGAAACAAAATCAGGCAATCCCCGCACACAGGCCGGTCATCTCCTCACCGGCCTTTTCCCCAAGTGGTCTCTCCACTGTTACTATCGACAGAGTTTTATCCCGTACCTCAAACACAGCTCAATCGTCGCGAGCGAGGTACCCAGACTCCAGTGGAGGGACACCCTCACCTTTTTGCCCAGAATACCCCATCCCGTCTTGCCGCTCTTGCACACCCCCGTTGGCACTGGGAATCACCCCGCGTACCCCGGTAAGGATAAAAGTCAACCGTCTGGGCATTCACAACCATCAGTCCGATAAGAATCAACCTTTACCATGCCGTACCGCGAGAAGCTACTAATCGCCTCCGAGGCTCCCTCCGTGCCCCACATGCAATGGTCCCCCTGCCGTCTGCCGACAAGCAGCCGCCCCGCTTGAGGAGACGTTTCACACCCCGCCTGGGAAAGGTCCCGATTGATGCTCGGCCCCCCCAGGATGGAATGCTACTAATCAACCGACGAGACCAACTCTCGCCTGACAGCTCGGTGGCTCGACCTCCGCACATGGGACCCGGCGAACTTCAAAGAGAGCGACGTTTCGCAACCTGCACCAACTGGTGCAGACCCACCCTTTCCTTCCGAAGTGGCAGGACGCTCAATTCCCCACATACAGATCACAATTCCCAAGCGGGACACATATAGAACAAGTGCCTTTCCCCTCGTGCACCCAACGCTTCTTACCCAAGCCTCACAATTTTCTCTCAGGACAGTGTGTGTCACTCCCCCTATTGTCCATACACAGTGGATGGTTCCTTTTCGTGAGCATCTTCAAAGGTGAGTTAGTTTTCCTTGGAGTGTAGCAACTCCCTTCATTCCCTTATCTTCCTTCGTCTGTCCGTTCATAGGGTAGGATTGTTCCTTCTCGATTACCATTGTGTTCATGTTGGTTCCTTCAAGCATTTCACGTGCATAGTGCATGAGCCCGCTGGGCTCAGAGGAATGGAGGAGAGCACCCAGTCGGTCGGATCACTCCGCCGCGGGATTTTCATTGGACTCCGGCCGAAGCCGAAGCACCAACCGCCTGCTAGGTAACCGGAGCCCCTCTTTCACACGAAGAGGAGGGGTCGACCTGCGACTTGCCCAAGGCTTCCCTGAACTGGCGAACACCAGCACCGAAGGAAGGGGGGCTAGAGCCACTCCACCGAGGGGTAGACTAATAAGGTGCAGCATGCATGTTATACCTCCAGGCCTGGCCATGCCATGCGCCCCGCCACTCTAAAGTATGATTCTCTTAAGGGAAATAGCATCCACAAGTCCAAGTTCTTTCTCTTTGGTTATGTACACGATCATGCGTCGGGCGCCCCCTCCGGAATCGTAAGGGTCAATTTAACCCTATACCCGGCACCTCCACCATTTTTTGTAGGGCCGTACCCTGATAGCCTTTTGAGCCTGAGTCGACCCCTTTGCGGGTCCCATTTGGCTCGACCCGCCCACGCTCATGCTCAGGGTGCGGGTCATTCGTCCCAGGGGCACCCCCACCTAGTGCTTTGAGATGGATGGGGATGGGCCATTTGCGAGAGAGCTTTGCATTGGGGGAAACATGAGTTAGCCTAGTAGGTTGACATGCCAGATTCTCACCCAGCAGATACCGGGATTGAACTCAACAACGTGTTACTTGGGCTAGCTCCTTTTGGAGTGGCCCATTCATAAGGTATGTGGCGCGGTTAATTTCGACCGCGTGATCATTTAGATCACGCGACCGAAATTTGCTGCGCGCAGATTAGCATAACCCCTGCGCAAGGATGACACGCATAAATCGAGAAGTCCATATTTTCTTAAATTTGATTCCTTGGGGAATCGAACTCCGGTTAGTTTAGTGGTGGGGGGGTGAGACTGGGAAGAAGCCGTTGGTTGTAGGCCAATGCCCAAACAAAAAAGGAAAAAAAAAACAAGATGTAAAAAAAAAAAAAAAAAGGAAACCACAACCTAAAACCAGATGCCAAGTGGCGCGCGTGGGAGAATGGACTCCCCAATTGGCAGCAGGCGCCCATTTTAATGCGCTGACACACTTTTTTTTTAAAGGTAAGGGTTTTTTTTTTTTTTTTTTTTTTTTTTTTTTTTTTTTTTTTTTTTTTTTTTTTTTTTTTTTTCGATTCCCCCCCCTCCGTTTTTGCAGCGTGCTTGGCATTGTTCTTGGGAGTGACGGGCGCCCCTTCAATCCCCACAACTGTCCTCCATCTGCACAAGAGACAAAAATCATGACGGTGTATCTTTCCATGTTGTAGGAGAAGATTCACCCCTGTAGAGCAGTGGAGTGAAACTCCACGACGTGCAAATGGCACGTCCCTTCCTGAGCGCATCAAGATTTGAACTTGCGTCCGCATTTCAAAAGGTTGTGGTTATACCGGCGGCTATGTCATTAAGGTAAGTTTTTTTTTTTTTTTTTTTTTTAATTCTCCCCCTCCCCCCCAATGATGCAACGTCACTGCTGCTTTTTCAGGCGCAGTGGGGAGAAAGAGAACAACCATGATCATGACCATGGTGATGGATAGATACATCTAGGTAAGTTCTAGTGTGAGTTAGGTGGGTATTTGGGGATAAGAAAAAGATGGTCGACGAGGTAACAGTATCTCGTGGGGTGCTGCCCTTTCAACTCCAGGGTAGAGGATGGTGGGACCAAGGCTCTCACTCTTTCGTGAGGGTGCGAGATCGTAGATCCCTTGGCTCACGACGCACGCGAGGGGGTTAGGAAAGTTAGAAGAGAGAGAGAAAAAAAGAACAGGGGAATTGGGAGAAGGAGGTCCTACTCCTTCCAACCTGCCAACTGCCCTCCCCGTTTTTAGGGGAGGGAAGAAGGAATGGGGGAGGTGCTAATGAGTTCAACAACACAAACCTGGCTGAGTTAAGGGTTAGGTGTGTGTAGTTAGAGTAAGTTTTTTTTCTTCTTTTTTTTTTTCCGTTTTTTGTGCATTCTCGTGAGGACACTTGTCCTCATAAGGCAGGCTCCCGTTTTGAGAGGGAGCCTGAAACTTAAAGGTCATAAAAAGAAAAGGCTAAGTACAACCTTTTCCTCGACGTATCTGCCCGGGGAAAAGGGGCATGATACGTCAAACTGAAACACATCGTATCTCTCCAACCCCTTATCGCAAAAATAAAAGAAAAACATTTTTTGAAATGTCAGTCTCAGTTATCTTGTGAAATTCCGAGAAAGCTGAGACAAAGAGATAACATTAAAAATACAGCAGCTAAGGAAATTGCCCCCACTAAGGTTATAACTGTCCTGCGGCCATAGTTGGGATTTGATCTTGGACAGATCAAGGCAACACTCCTCAACTACTATGAAAAAGGCAACTGTCCCCAACTGCCACACAGAAGCACCCATGCTGCCAGTGTGTGACAACACACTTGAGTGCTACCGGACTGTTGGGGAGGTTGTCGGAGTCAACGTGGGAGGAGGTTGAAGGTCTGCCTTGGAGCTTTAGAGGAAGAGGACAACTATAGCCGAGGTAGGGAGCACTCTACTTCATTTCTCTTTGGCTGGTGCTGGTCTTGTGGGACGGTACTTAGGACTTTGTGGGACCAAGGCGGCACGGCGGAGGTATACTTTGGGCCTGAATTTTGTCAAAGGCCCATATTTTATTAATTTGACGGTGAGATTTGAGTGGCAGCAACGGACGTCAGGGCCACGTTGGCGGAGGTACCAACAGACTGGGCCGCGACAGACTATTTTTTTATTATTTTTTGGGGGATATGTTGCCGATTTTTTTTGGCGTCGACGACAATAATTTTTGTAGTGTTGTACTGCCACAATTGTGGATCGTTAGGTGGCACTAAGTGGAGGGAAGATTCTGTTTTTTTTTTGTGCGTTGAGGGGCTTGCCATCAATGCCATTGGAAGGGAAATATGTGATGAAACTGTTGTGGTGGTAAGGTGAGCAACGAAAAATATGGTTTATTTGTGCTAGTGGACTTTGTGAGTCAAAATGGAGGTGTCGGCGATAGCCTGCGTGTTGGATCAGGCTTGTCAAAGTAGAACGACACGCAATTATTTTTTAATGTATATGCGCGTCAGCGGTCTTAGAGCCATTTGGCTTTGACCAAGTGAGACCTTAAGGGTCAGTGAAGCACGTGAGCGGGATTGGTACTGCAGGCGAAAAGGGAACTTGTGTGTTTCATTTTTTTTTTTTGTGAGGCCTAGTGGAAACGGTTATAGCGGGCGAAGTCTTCAGGTGTTGAAAGGAATAGTGCAGGACCACCTAGGACCATCTGGGACGAGTTGGGACTTGTGTGGGAGTTGTGTCTTCTTTTTCAACAAGACGTATGTATTTTTCTTGGCTTTCTTGAATAAGCCGAGGCACGCTTGCTACTACGTTTACTCAAGGTCAGTGGTTGGCTCGGATCCTCTCACACTTTGTGTGCGCCCAACGCTGTTTGACCCTTCTTTTTTTTTTTGGTTCTCAAGGAAAAGATAAATGAGAGAAAAGTTTACTTGGACATGCTTGTGTGAGACACTGGGTCTGGCTTGAGTTGGGGGTTTCCAGGTTGAATCCTCAGATTGTTTGTTTGCTTGACATGCAGGTAAGTAAAAGGGAAGGGTGTAGAAAGAAAGCTCGAATCTCGTCGAATATGGAGATGAGAAAAGAAAATGTTTCCTACCTTCTCTCTATTTTTTTCACCTGCTGGTCAAGTGAACAAACTGACTTTTTGAGGGAACAGTAGCGAGGGTTGAAAAAAAAAACTCGATAAGAAAAAGGAATGACCGAGCCTAGGCTAACCCCGAGGTTCCCTTTTCTATCATGAAGGCCTTCTCGATCTGTTCCCGTCCAAACGAATGTTGACTTTCCTCTTTTTTTGAACTTCTGTTTCATCGAAGTTGTTTTACCGCGTAAGGGGTTGGGGTAGTCAACTTGGCTTTAAGTCTGAAGGATTCCTCACTCTAGGAGGAATTAAGGGGTAAGGGTTCATTGCTTTAGGAGTCGGCCCTGTTATCGACCTAGAGTGGACCGTTTAACGGGGGGGTACTCTGCCGGTTCGATGGAGACGGCCCGACTTCTGCGATCCGAGCCCTCGGCTCGGGGGAGGAGGAGGAGTACTCCAGACAACTTCCAAGAGGGTGGGATGCACAACGATGAGGAGTCAGTGGTGGTCTCTCCACACTCGTAGACGGGGAAAAAACCTAAACTAGTAGACCCTTCAGGTGGATGTTCTATGATCCATCTTCAACTTGAAAGGTTGATGTCATAAGATTAACACAAGTTTCATAAGGAGCGTAGGTAGGCGTTTCCATCGGGAGAGACTCATGCCATAAGAAGCGTGAGGTCATGGCAGAGGCTCAAGGGAGATAGGCTTCTGAATTACTAATTGAAGGCGACCGTTAAATTGAACATGCCGAGAGTTGTAAAAAAACAAAAACCTGTGCAGGCTTGTCTAAACTTAGCAACTTATGATAGTCACTGGTGTTTTTCTTTTTCAGATGTCTATGGTACTTGCGGTCATTATGTTATTTCCAAACAGAGAGGTTGCCACAAGTTGCGTAGTTCAGGCAGGAAGACGCATGCTGAACTTAGAACGGGTTGGCCGTATGGTTTACAATTCAGTCGTGGTGTTCCCTTTTAGAGAGAGTTGAGAATTGATCATGGCACGACGAGAAACCCACCATGAACCTATTTATTTATTACCTCAACTCATCTACAAATTTTTTAGCCCTGTTTTGTTCGAACCCAGCGATCGGATTATGTTGATCTGCGAATTATCTATGGGTTCGAAGATGAGGAATTACGGGCACAATACAATAATGAGGTTAGATGTTTGTACCTCAAATTTATCATGTACTATGATATGCCCATGTAGGCCCGTTCGATGACATTGAGTTTCTCGAACGGATCCGTGCTAATCGCTTCAAAATCGTCGATAGGCAAACCTTCAATGGAATCACCTATTGGCTCGAGGTGCGCAACTTGCGATGACTTTTCGGGGCATAAAGCAATTTGGTTATGGCAAAGCAAGAGAAAAAAAAGTGTAAGAGGAAAAAAACTTGAGGATACAAGTATTCACTGTTTAGACAGGAGGGATGTTTACTAATGGGATTATTGGGTTCGTTCAGATGGAAGATAGTGCGGTGGTGGCGACGTTTTTCTATATGCACGACGAAGCAAGTGAATGGATGTTAGAATTGGGCAAAAAAGGAATTAACATGGTGAGAACCGACCCGTTGATTTATGATTCGTCTATCGTTTTCCCCGCTAGAGATAAACCACAGTTCTGGTAAAGGAGTTGAGAAACCTCTCTCGTTTGTGCCCTTTCCACACTTACGTTGGGAGACATATCATCTGTTACGGGTTCACGCCTCGGAGGAGTGATGGATTATCTCACCTTTTGGTTCGACATAGCGATGAGTGCTTTCCGTATGCCGGGGAGACTCCAGAAGTGAGGTGTTTTTTCCTTTTAATGTTCTTGCGCCATAACAAGATGCATGGTTCATTCGCTTATGTCCATCATTGTAGTCAAACCGACAATAACAAATATCGACGATTCAGGCGAGATGTTTCTCGAGACAAAAAATTGAGAGCGAGGAACGTCGACTTTTGAGCTGATTAATGTTTGATGTGTTTTTCTTGTGGATAGATGAACGACGGTTGACGGGATCTTACCATTGCAAGATATCTCATTTTTTGCGATACACCGAACGCTAGATTGATCGAGGAAGCGGAGCGACTCTTTATGGTTTGAGACAGTACACTGACTCAGTGGATTGGCTTTATCAGTATGCTTCGGGATGACCAAGGGGTTTTTCCAAACTCGCACTCAAATATTCGGGCCAATGTGGCTGGAACGACAAGACAATTTCATGGTTACACTTTCTATTTCCATCGCGTAAGTAATCTCCTGCGTCTCTCTCGAGTCATTGTGAGTGTCAAGATTACCTTGTCCGACGACCGCTTCAGCGTCGCTCAGATCCAAGACACTGAGACGCGACACCTGTTCGGGATGAGCAAACCATTTCGAGCCATAGTATGGCGGCGCTGGCCTACGGATGACCGTGCTCTATGGTACTCAGAGGGCTAAGGTTATGCGAGGCAGGCGCGTCATGAGTTTGATTTTCGACGACGACGAGCTTGCAAGTCTTTTTATGCGTCCGAGGCTCAAGGCCGCAAGGGGCGTCAATTGTATCAGAACTAGGTACGCCGTCCCCAAGGGATAATTTTTTGGGCGTAGGTGGACGACAAGTTATCGAGAACGATGGATGCTTTCGACTCACATGATAAGTCATCAGTTCTACCATTCCAGGAGTTGCACAAAGATGGTGCAATGTAACCGAGAGCAAAGAGAGAAAGATGAAGTACACCTTTGAGCTAATTATCATACGATAATGATTAACCAACTCACATCATGCGACAACATCCTACAGTTGAACAAAGAGGAACACCCTAATTAAGTTAGCATTCCTTCTGAAACCGTCCGAAGCGCGACTCACGTATCTCACAGATGAGTCTTGTCTGTATGTTTCAATTAGTAGAACTGTAGAAAGATCAATGAGTTGCGTCGAGGTTCTTCCTGTTAGGCAGGAGGTTTCGCTGGCGTTTTGTTTTCTTTGGTAGTGCTGTGCTTCTTACTTGGGGCGCAACTCAAAGTTTTTGGCCACATCAAGGACAAGGAAGGATGACTTTTGGCAATTCAATTCATGAAGTCAAGTCAAATCATAATCAATTCAGCATTGCACTGATGTTTCTTGCCATGTTGAACCAGCTAAGTATGAGTTTTTTTTTTGAATTGTTCATATCTCGACAACATCTGTCTCTTATACACATCTAGATGTGTATAAGAGACAAGGACAAGGAAGGATGACTTTTGGCAATTCAATTCATGAAGTCAAGTCAAATCATAATCAATTCAGCATTGCACTGATGTTTCTTGCCATGTTGAACCAGCTAAGTATGAGTTTTTTTTTTGAATTGTTCATATCTCGACAACATTGGTTGTCGGCGTTCTGATTGCGCAAAGACCTTGAAGACCAACGTTTGATATATGTGTCCTTTCTTAATGTCTTGTGTATTTTGTTTTTTGTGAGTTATGTGCAAGTGGCTAGGGTGAATGATGGGTTTCACGATTGGTTGAGACCGTCCTAGTCGACCTCCGCACGTCTTGTAGTTGGGAGATCAACGTCCTGAGCAACGAACGACATTTGGGTTAGGTTGGTGGCTTTACCCATGCATACCTATACCACAACGAAACGAGCAAATGCCATCAACTAACCTGCCTTTGAAATCGCATATAAAAACTTTCGCATGTGGGTCAGTAGTTCGGTAAGGATACGCCCCTAAGGGTGGTGACAACCCCTTAGGGAAAATAAGTTGTGCCCTGCGGGAACCTATCCTGTCGTAGGGGACCGCGGGAAGTACGACTAGCGCACCCGGCTAGAGCAACGAAGGGATGACCAACCACATCTGTCTCGGCGGTTCGTGGGATTACTTACGTGTCGTCTCTAAGTTACGTCAATTTTGTTTTTTTTACTCCTGCGTGACATGGCTGGGAGGGCTTTCGCTTTTTGTGAAAAATGTGAGAGCCGGTGCACTCCACAGGTGGTGCCGTTTCTGGGGATAGCGACTATCTACCGTTGTCCCTCGTGGAACGACCAGGTAAGTAAGCCTTATTATGAAGTTATGATTCAAGTATTACTTTTTGTTTGTTTCCCGATGAGAAGTCCGTAGTAATTTGCAGGCTAGAAACAGTAAAAGAGTAAAAGAGAAAGGAATGAAAGGTGAATTTGCACAATGTATTCAGGATCTGGTTCAGGGTGTCCTAGATAGCGTCCAACTTGCTGTCCATGTATGCACGCAGGGACAGGATGCTTGCCTTGATGTGGCATACTGCGTAGCCACATGGGCCCTGCAGGGCCCGTCCCGCACTTTCAGCCTAAAAGCCTAAAAACTTAGGGCTTACAGGCCCCCGTCGTTCAGCCTGAAAGCTGAAATACGAGGGTCTGCAGGCCCTACTCCATTTCAGCCTATTTCTGGGCCTTTCAGGCCAAGAGTTTTTCCAGCCTGAAACGGAGGGCCTTTTTCAGGCCCTCATTGTTTCGACCACCCCTAAGACTTAGGCACGAATACAGAGTTTCGGAACAGGCCAGAAATAGCCTGTTCCTCACGAGCTTGCAGGAGCTGCAGCTGCAGCCCCTGCCTCCCTTCGGCATTGGCAAGAGCAGCCTCCTGGACTGCTCGCACGAGTCAGGAGGCACGCCCGGCAGTACATAGGAAGTTCCCATGCACTTCATGGGTAGGTAGTTCTCAGTAGGCACGAGTAGTCTTCAGTTTTCGGCCGCAGCACTCAGGAGGAGCGCTGCAGTAGTCTTCAACGCTAGGCAGTAGTATTAGCGCTAGTAGTAGTCTTCGGCGTTGGGCGCCCATAGCCATAGTGGTAGTCTTCATCGCTGGGCGCTATAGGTGGTAGATCGTAGAGTTGGAAGAGATGGTTGGCGGAGGCCAGCGGTACTTACCTGTGGCGCCATAGCTCCAGCTCCATCTTCGAGGTACCTGCATCAAGGCGCCAACTTCACAGGTTAGTACTGGACACAGAGAGAGAGAGAGTTCTTCTTCTTCCTCTTCTAAGTCCACTATCTCTTCTCACCCTCTCGCCACCTGACTTCTCAGACTACGACAGAGAGAAAGAGTTGTGACTTGAGACTTGACAACATTGGATCCCGACTGGACATTTGGGATTCAAACATTTCAACGAGGGACTATTTGGGCCTGTGCCGGGACTTGGTGTGACGACATTCCCATCTTCCCCTCCTCTTCGTCTAACCCCTCCTTCTTCGTTTGTGTATGGTTGGGGCGGGCGCAGTCTTCTTGTGTGAAGCGCCATACCCCCTTCACACCGGATAACGATGATGATGATGTGTGTTCAGGGCTGCATTGCAATATTGATTGTTCGGATCATTAGTATCTAAGTCTTCCGCTGTGTTATCTTGTACTTTGTATTGAGAGGTCGGTTCTTGTTCTGGTCTGCACGTTACAGTATGCAACAGTTTGGTATCGGAGCGGACCTCTCATTCAGAGGACCCGCTCAATCAAGTAGCCAGCTTGCTGATCTATTGATCACTCATTAGTAACGCAAGTAGGACTTCGTCAAATCTTTGGAAAAAAAAATAATAATAATAAAAAAAATTATCGCAACAACTATCTGAAAATTTCTGATATTCGCATTTCGTTTTACCTGAAAATTTCTGATATTAGTAGTTCGTTTTTTTACAAATATCTGAAAATTTCTGATAAATCGCATTTCGTTTTGTCTAAAAATTACCGATAGTAGCTTTTCGTTTCTCTGATATTTTCGCATGCATAGCTGAAATTTATGAAGTTAGTATTTCGTTCTCTAGTAGGCATATTGGGATAATGATAGAAGTGGTCATATTCTCGGAAACTAAAATTATTCTTTTCTGAAAATCGAATTTCCTTTCTATCTCGCAATTTTTTTTTGAAACCGGAATCTTGCGAAGCCTACCAATATTGCGTTAGGCATATTCGGAGGTTGCCATATTCTCAGAAACTGGATTTCGTTCTTTTCTGAAAATCGCATTTTTCCTCCATTTCGCAAATTTTTTTTTTTTTCAAGATCGCAGTTTGTAAAAGCCGGAACTTTGCGGAACCCAGCCTAGATCTCATTCATAATACTCTTCTGACATGTCCTACTCATAATAGATCGACAGATATACAAAAAAAAAAAAAAAAAGGAAGTAGTCCTCTTTTATTTTTTATTTTATTTTATCTGTTGATTAGGGCCGGAGGAAAGTATTGTTGGGTTGGTTTCCTACCTGCGTTTTCCCTCCCACCCACCCCTTGCATGCATTTTCCGGGTTGGTACAGTGCCACGTCAGACACAGTGACACGTCAGCTACAGTGACACATCAGCAGGCCACGTCAACAGTGACACGTCAGCAGTGACACGTTAGACACAGTGACACGTCAGCTACAGTGACACATCAACAGGCCACGTCAATAGTGACATGTCAGCTACAGTGACACGTCAACAGCGCCACGTCAGACAAAGTGCCATGTCAGACATAGTGCCACGTAAGCAGTGCCACGTCAGACACAGTGCCACGTAAGCAGTGCCATGTCAGCAGTGCCACGTCAGCAGTGCCACGTCAGCAACATGACGGGCCTGCCAGACCAACTGGCCGATGAGCCCATTGCCGACTACAAAAAGCGTTTCCAGGCTCAGCTCGCTTTCATCGAGGCTGAGGAACAACGCCAGCTGGCAGCTGCGGCTGCCCAACTACAGGCTGAAGAAGCGGCAACAACAGAGAAGTTGCGGCTACAGGCCGAAGCAGACACAGATGCCCAGGCTCGCCGTAAGGAAGCCCAGGATCTGCTGCAGCGGCATGAGGCCAACAACATCGACAGACTCAAGTTCTGGCACTTTGAACCGAACTGCGACGAGGCAACACCGGAAGAGCAGCATAAGGAGGTCATGGCCAAGCTCGTGACCAGGTTGGTTTACACTTGTAACCACCTACAATCCGAGCTGGCGAACCTCCAGCGGGCCGTGCGGAACCATAAGGCTCAGCACGAGGATGCCACACGGGCACTGGACGCCCGTGTACAGGACTTGAAACAAGTTCCACCAAGACCAGATGCTGGGGCTTCCAGCAGTGCATCCTCTAGTCGCCAACTGGAGGAACTCGTTGACCACGTAGTGGCAATGCTAGGAGACATAAGTGCCTTCAAAGAGTCGGCCACCATCAGCCAGCGGTTCGAGTTGCTGGACACCAAGATCAGTCAGCAACAGCAGACCGACCACAGCCACAACAACAGCTCGGCGAGGCCATACAAGATGCCGACATTCCGGATCGAGAAATTTGATGACTACACACATCAAGACCCGGTCGTCTGGTGGCAAGGATTTACAACGGAGTTGGGGATTCACGAGGTCCTTGACCATCTGTTCATCAGTGCTCTGTTCATCAACACCAAGGGAGGATGTCAGATCTGACTCAGCCGCATGGAAACCATCCACGGCGTCCAGGTTTCAGACCTATACAAGAAGGTCTCCTGGGAAGATATGACAAAGGAATGGAAGAAGCGGTTCATCGTTGACGACCCCCCGGCACTCGCCATCAACCGCATCTTCACGATGGCTCAAGGGAGCACACCGACACGTGACTGGCTCACGGATTGGCAGAAGATCGTGGCAACGCCCGATTTGGACTTGCCATTTCCGCATCTGCGCCGTGAGTTCTACAACAGGTCATGCGTCGCTCTCAGCCTCGCACTTGTTGATCGCGAGCAGTACAACACTTTCGCAGAGATCATCAACAAGGGGAGGGAGATCATCAAGATTAACAGGGCAGCTGCACACGAGAAGTCAACGTGGCAGCCAACCATTGTGGAGAAGGTAAGAACTGGTCCGCGACAGCAGCAGTTCGCTGCAGTCCAATCGGACAGTGGAGAAGACCCAGCAGCCACTCTAGCATCACATGAGGGAGATCAGGTGGCTGCTGTTCAGCCGCGAAGCAATAAGGCCCGAGTGAACGGACAGCCAGCACCACCATGGGTCAAGTTCGGCTTGACCGAGGCCGAGTACAAGTACCGCAACCGTTACGGCTGCTGTTACTGGTGCAACAGCACCAAGCACAAGACCTCCATTTGCCAGGATCAGGCCAAGGAGGATGTGCGGCCTCGTCTTAACTCGGAAAACTGAGTTGCGCAGGAGGTGAGGCGACTCCACCTCTCACTCCGCCAGATTCGGCCGCCTTGCTAGCGGCCTCCTACACATCTGGGGAGGATGCGCATGTTGCAAGTCCTCGGTACACTTACGAGGATTATGCTGTCCACTTGGTTCCACCGCTGGACCAACCGCTCCACGTGCAACAATCTACCGCATGCACGGTTTCATCACCATTGGCAACCGATTCGGCAGCTTCGCCGTCATCTACCGCCGGGGATTCAACGACATGGTCAAGTCTTGAAGAACTCGACCCGTTGACCTTGGAGGACTTCCAATGGATGCCCCTGCCCCGGTCCGGTCGCTTGCCGAAACCGCATTGCAACGCGCTCAAGGCACAATTGCGAGATTACTTGCACACTGCAGTACCGACTCCGTTGATGGACGCCGAAGTAGAGGTTGTCGACCTTCACGCCTACATTGCGAAGATCAACAGCGAGTTCAAGACGCAACGGTACGACGACATCGATGCACCATTGCTATATGTAAACATTCAGATTGGAGAGGCGACCTGCAGCGCTTTGATTGATTGCGGAGCATCTCGCAACTACATGAGTCAGGACTTCATGGTACGCGACGGCCTTGGCCCACGAGTCCGAAGGAAGTCCCAGCCCACGCAAGTCACATTGGCGGACGGTCACACGCACAAGTCAATCGACCGGTGCATTGACGACGTCCCAATGTACTTTGCCCCTCACGCAAGTGAGGCGGTGTCCTTTGACATTCTGGACACCAAATTCGACATGATCTTGGGCATGTCATGGCTGCGAAGCGAGGATCACCCGGTGAACTTCTACCGCCGCACCGTTCACATTCGTGATCGGAGCGGAGTACTAGTCCCATGCACGGTAGTTCCTCCTCACCCTTCAGTCAGCTGTCACGTGGTATCCGTCGCAAGCATGCGAGCCTCCATCATCAGAGACGACATCGAGGAGATGGGGGTGTGTTTTCTCCACGCCCTCCCGCCCCAAGACGCGTCATCGACGGACTCATCTTCGGATCCACGCATCACCGAACTTCTCGACACCTACAGCGACGTGTTCGAAGGCCCGCACGGAGTTGTACCGGATCGACCCATCCGCCACGAGATCATCCTCGAGGACGGGGCCGTACCTCCACGCGGTTGCATCTACCGAATGAGCGAGGAAGAGTTAAGTGTGCTTCGGGCACAACTCGACGACCTTCTGGAGAAAGGCTGGATTCGGCCTAGCTCATCGCCATACGGTGCTCCTGTTCTCTTCGTCCGGACGAAGAACAACGATTTGTGGTTGTGCATCGATTATCGCAAGCTCAACGCACTGACGATCAAAAACGTCGGCCCTCTCCCACGTATCGACGATCTTCTCGAGCGATTGGGCGGCGCCAAGTTCTTCTCCAAGCTGGACCTCAAGTCGCGATATCACCAACTCGAGATTCGGAAGGAGGATCGCTACAAGACCGCGTTTAAGACACGATATGGGCATTTCGAATGGCTGGTCATGCCATTTGGCCTTACGAATGCCCCAGCCACTTTCCAAGCGGCTATGACAACGGAGTTTTGACACATGCTGGATCGTTACGTACTTATCTACCTGGATGACATCCTGGTGTACAGCCAGAGTTTGGAGGAACATGTGGAACACCTGCGCACCGTTTTGGAGCGGCTACGACAAGCCAAGTACAAAGCCAACAACGACAAGCTGGAGTACTTGGGACACTATGTGACGCCGCAAGGCATCCGTCCGCTTGCGGACAAGATCGAGGCCTTACGAGTATGGCCCGAGCCCACCAACACCACAGACGTTCGTTCATTCATGGGGTTGGCGGGCTACTATCAGCGATTCATCACCGRATACTCCAGGATTGCTGCACCTATGACGAGGTTACAGTCGCCAAAGGTGCCATTCGTATTTGATGACGACGCACGCCGGTCATTCCAAGCACTCAAGACGGCCATGCTCGTGGCACCCGTCCTTAGCATCTATGACCCCACCCTGCCGACGCGAGTGACTACGGACGCTTCCGGCTATGGCATTGAGGCAGTCTTGGAACAGCACGACGGCGACGACTGGCACCCTGTGGAGTATTTTAGCCACAAAGTGCCTCCCATCAACTCGCTTGATGATGCAAGAAAGAAGGAGCTGCTCGCATTCGTCATGGCTCTCAAGCGATGGCGACACTTCCTCCTTGGGCGTCGTAGGTTGACATGGGTTACGGACAACAATCCATTGACCTACTACAAGACGCAGGATACGGTGAGCAGCACGATCGGACGATGGATGTACTTCATCGACCAGTTTRACTTCACACCGAAACATCTTCCCGGCCTCTCAAATCGCGCAGCAGATGCACTGTCGCGAAGACCTGATCTTTGCGCTATGACACATCATGCCTTCGCATTCGACGAGGAGCTTCAGCGACACTTCATCCGGGCATATGAGTCTGATCCGGACTTCACCACGCTGTATGCACAATTATCTTCGGATCACCCGCCGGCCAGCCACTGTCGCATTGCCGACGGGTACTTGCTCCTCCACTCGAGAGGCAAGGACTTACTATGTGTCCCACGTGACCGCCGTCTTCGGACTCGCCTCCTCGGCGAGTATCATGATTCACGACTCGCCAGCCATTTCGGAGTCAACCGCACTATTGCACAGCTTCGACAACGATTCCGATGGCCCGATCTCATTACCGATGTCACTCGGTATTGCGACTCTTGCGAAGTTTGCCGACGCAGCAAGCCCCGCAACCGCAATCCCTACGGCGAGTTACGCCCGATGCCTATCCCACGGGAACCCGGACTTTCCATTGCCATGGACGTCACCCGTCCATTCCCTCGCGACCGGCTCGGGCACGACGACATCCTCACGGTTGTGGACCGATTGAGTAAGTACGCGCGGTTTCTTCCTTGCAAGTATTACTCCACGGCTCCCGAGCTGGCACGCCTCCTGCACACCGGTTGGATTTGTGGCCACGGTGTACCAGAAGACATAGTCAGCGACTGCGACACTCGCTTCATGTTGGCATTTTGGACTGCTCTCATGCAGGAGTCCGGCACGAAGATGAAGCCAAGTTCAGCTCGGCATCCACAAACAGACGGGCAGACGGAGCGGGCACATCAAACCGCTCAAATGATGCTTCGTACGCTCATCCGTCCGGACCAGAAAGATTGGGTTGACCGCCTCCCCGACATCGAGTTCGCCTACAACACTTCGGTGCATCCGGCGATCGGCGTGACTCCATTCGAGTTGCACCACGGTGGACGGAAAGGCCGGATCTTCGCCGACCTTCTCCTCCCTCGACCAGCCGACATCGATGCTGCCTACTCTCCCGCTTCCGTCCGGAAGTACAGGGAATTGCTGACTCAAGCCCGCGCGAACATGCAAAAGGCTCAAGTCCGCATGCAGCAGCAAGCCAACAGGCGTCGCGTACCATGTCCCATCCGCGCCTGTGATCTGGTTTGGGTCTCCGCGGAAGAGTTTGCACTGGAACAGGATGTTTCACGCAAACTGCTTCCCAAGTGGTTTGGACCTTGGTCTGTGACAGCAGCCGTGGGCGATGAGCCCGATGGCCCTTCATTTGTGATCAACATTCCCGAGCATCTAACGGTCCATCCAGTCTTTCACGCCTCGAAGCTGGCAACATATACACCAGCTAAGAGCGACGACTTCCCGGGCCGACGATCGCAAGACCCTCCTTCTATGGATGGTCATCAGGAGGTTGACCGCGTCATCTCGGATCGCAAGCACGGCAGCAAGCCGCGACAATACAAAGTTACATTGAGAGCATGCGATCCTGACGACACTTGGTGGATTTTAGGAGCAGATTTGAAAGCATCCGCACCGCTAATCTACGCTCACTACGAGCGTCAAAGGTTAGCCAAGGGACCCCCACGAGCTGCCCCTCCCACCCGGACTGTGGTCCCTCCCTCAGACAGACAGCTTCGCCCTCGCAGGTAAGCTCGGTCTTTCAAGGAGGGGGGGGTGTGGCATACTGCGTAGCCACACGGGCCCTGCAGGGCCCGTCCCGCACTTTCAGCCTAAAAGCCTAAAACTTAGGGCTTACAGGCCCCCGTCGTTCAGCCTGAAAGCTGAAATACGAGGGCCTGCAGGCCCTACTCCGTTTCAGCCTATTTCTGGGCCTTTCAGGCCCAGAGTTTTTCCAGCCTGAAACGGAGGGCCTTTTTCAGGCCCTCATTGTTTCGACCACCCCTAAGACTCAGGCACGAATACAGGGTTTCGGAACAGGCCAGAAATAGCCTGTTAGGAGCAACTATCAAGGAGAAGTTTCTGACGAACTTCCTATAATAACTAGCAAGTCCTAGGAAAGATCTGAGTTCAGTTATAGTTTTAGGTTGTGGCCAATCTCGGATTGCTGTATTCTTATTTTCTTCTGGTCTTAGTCCTTCTTCATTCACTATATGCCCTAAGTATAGCACTTCAGGCTTATTAAATTCAGATTTCTTAGGATTCAGTTTGAAGTTACCTTCACGTAACTTCTGGAGAACCATTCGCATATGTTTCTCGTGGTCTTCCAGTGTTTTACTGTACACTAAGATATCATTGAGATAGACAATTACGAATTGGTCCAACCATTGACGAAACAACTCATTCATAGACCTCTGGAAGGTTGCAGGGGCGTTAGTCAGACCAAAAGGCATTACCACAAACTCGTAGTGACCATACCTTGTTCGAAACGCCGTCTTGTGTTGATCTTCAGGAGCCACCTCGATCTGGTGGTACCCTGACTTGAGATCAATCTTGTTGAAGTACCTGCATCCCTGTAGTTGGTCTAATAGATCGTCAATGCGCAGAAGAGGTTCCGCGTTTTTCACAGTGACGGAATTCATCCCACGATAATCAATACACAAGCGAAGTTCACCTTCCTTTTTGGGTACGAACAAGACAGGTGCACCATAAGGAGATGAGCTAGGGCGAATCCATCCCTTGTCAGTAAGTTCCTGCAACTGTTTTTGTAATTCCTCAAGTTCCTTGGAAGACATACGGTAAATGAGACCTTTGGGAATCTTGCTTCCGGGAATAATCTCAATAGTGTGCTTAATAACACGCTCAGTGATTCCCGTCGGCTCAGTCTGCAAGTCCTTGTACTCGTCAAGAAGTTTTTCAATAGAAGGTGGGTAGGATGAAGAACACTCACCTACACGCTTAACAAGCACCATCATCACCTCCTGGTCCAACTTCTTCTTTGTTACCATCGATCGGAAAGTTGGGTAACTCATACAACAAAAAGACAGAATAGAGTCAGAGTCAGACTTATGGTACAACTTTATCACACGCATTTCGGGCTTATCGTCCTTAAGTTTGACAATTTTATCTTTGAACTTGACTTCTGGGTCGGCTTCCTCATGCCAATCCATACCCAGAATTAAGTCAAAGGGTAAAATCTTTTCAATTAGGAACGATACCTCGTGTAGAATTCTCTTACCTTCCTTTGTCCTGAAATAGCACTTGACACGATCGACATATTGAGAGACAGTGATCGTGCTCTTATCAACCAGTATAGACATGATAGGTCTAGGTAAATCTTTTAGCTTCATTCCCAGATGCAATTTTCGAATTGCCTTCTCTGAAATATAAGACCGCGTCGATCCCGGATCTAACAGAGCACCTACTCGCGTGTGCGCAATCTCAACATCCGCGATCATTAACTCACCCTTTGATTTTGCTTTCTTCGCCCACGAACTCCGTAGTGCTATCAGTTCATTGTCAAGTTCGTCAAGGGAATCGTCAAGTGAGACAGAACATAGCACAGTGTCAGGGTGGTCTGGACAACGGGCGGAAGAAGAACCATCCTCTGCCTTGAGAGTCGAAGGGGTAGAAGGGGTTGTAGGCGCCTTACCTTTTTCTTCGTCTATACCCTTCGACTCAGTAGGAGCAGATGCTACTCCTACTGGCTGCTCGCTTTTGGGTTACGGATAAGTGGGCACCAAGCGATCACATGCCCCACGTGCCACACTTGAGGCACTGGCGGTTGTCCATCTTGGACTGCCATTCCTCCCTACTCATGTTCATCTTTTCCCAAGGTCTCCCGAACGCAATGTCGGGATGCTCGGGAAACGAGCGTGGCCTCTTCTTCTTCTTCCACTGGTTTTGGCCTCCCCTGTTGGCCATTACGGCAGTGACATCACCCTTCCCAGATTCACTGCCGCCGTTACCTCCTCCTCCCTCAGACTCATCAAGAGGTAACTTCTCTACTGTTTCGTCGTCGAACTGCACAAGCATATGGTCCTGGCGCTTTTGCCGCCAAAGGACCCGCTTGCCGTACCCACCAACCGGTCCTGACTTAACAACCGAAGCGTACGAACCTTTGACCTGTGCGGTCATCTGCTTTCTCTGAAGAGCAAGGTCACGGAACTGCCGATAATTATACTTACCAGATTTCGATTCGGCCACGAGCTGTCCACGAATAGGCTCGGGCAACGCTCGTGAGTAAATGTATAGGACCTGGTTATCCTGCAAATTCAATCCAGGTACCTGCAACAGACGATCAACTTCACGAGACAACGCATCGACARAAGTCCRACGTTTCTGGCTAATGGTGGTGAGCTCGTCAAAAGCCTTGTCGGCCGTCGTTTTGTCAAGGAACCTCTCCTTTATCTTTTGGAGAAATTGCCTCAACGTCAGGGTCTTTGCCCACTCACCAATATCCTCAAAGCCAGCGGCATTGGCCTCGGCCAGCACCCATTCCTTGGCCACTCCTCCTAAACAAGACGTTGAGAAAGCAACCTGACTCTCGGGTTCCATGGGTGCGGTACTACAGTAAGTCTGGATTTCGACAATCCACAGCAACAAGTTTTCATCCTTCTTGTTACTGTAGGTGAATGGTAACTTCATTTTCACCTTTTCCTTCTTCTTAGGCTTTTCCGCTTCTTTCGCCGGTTCTTCTTTCTTTCTGGTGGGTTCTTCTTTCTTCTCATCCGGCTTCTCAGGTTCTTTCTTGGATCCTTCCGGTTTCTCGGGCGTGACCCGTTTCATTGCATCCTTCATTAGTTTCTCCTGGGGTTTCTTATCTTCTTCCCTCTTGGCCACCTCCTCATACACCACCTTGTCTTTCCCTTTCATCATTTTGGTCATGGACTCAACTGCGGCGGTGTTCTTTTCAATCTTCTTTTCAAGATGCATGAGGTAGACCATGATAGACTGGAGAATAGATGCAACCTCACTTCTTGCTTCTTCGTAGTGAAACCTTTGCCTCGATTCTTCCACTACTTTCTCTTCTTCTTCTTGCTGTTCTTTCAATCTTCTATACTCTTCGATCTTTCTTCTTTCTTCTTTCAATGTGTTTTCAAGTTGTCTGATGTTTTCCTCCATCAATTCCACAGACAATTGTGGTTTTTTTCTTCCAACCCTCTCTTCTTTCTTTTCTTTTTTTTCCCGGTCTAATTTTTCGAGGCCCTCGGCGACATACCGATCAAGGACTAATCGTCCTTGCTTTATGAGTTCTTCGACTCTCTGGCCTATCTCCATCATCTGAACAGCAGTTTCAGCGGCCTGCAGATCTCCTTCTGCATCACGCAGATTGACCTGTCCGTGAACATGCTGTTCAACATCTGGACCGACACCATGTATCTCGCCACGCAGCTGACAAAGGAGACCCAACAAAGTTTGTCTCCTTCCGTCAATCTGTCCACGGGTTTTCAGTTCCACTCTCTCTTCATCAATAAAGACGGTGATAGGGATGGGAAAGAAGAAGAGGGGTATGAATCTAGTCAAGATAGGGGCACGCTGACATTTTCAAAGAGAATGCATTCTGCCAAGCGTGCAGATGCCGTACAATAAATAAAATTAAAAGACAGAAATAAATTCCATGACGCACACAATCTTTCACAGCAAGAGTTCACCAAGGCAAATACGAAGAAACAGATGATGATCAATAATTTACTAATCTATTTTGCTGTCTGTTTGTTCTATGTGATGACGTCCTACAGTATGTGCACAGGTACCGCAGCCATGGCCAGTGTGATCAAGACATCAGCACACAGGTGAGTACGCACGGACACCATAAAACAGCCAACAAGTAAGTAGGAAACCAACACAACAATCACAAACAATTGTCAGCCTCCTCTCTCCATTAGCTGTACTGTCGACAGCGACCAACACACTCGACAACTCACCGAACACATGCCACGTGTCACCCCTGGCATGCCAACACAGCAGCTCGTTGGAGTCTGCCAGGTCAGCACATCAAGGACCCGGAGGTATACAAGGGAGATGCCACGTCAGCAATGTGTGCTTGTCACACGCATACACTGGCATGCCACGTCAATGCCCAATCAGCGGGTAATCACGGCACAGATATGTGCCACGTCAGACCATATCCTGCCAAGGAACAATATGCCGCATTGCCACATCAGCGGTACCAATGCCACGTCAGCCTGTTGCCAACGCAGCTCTTCAAGCTTCAACGTAGCCTGGTCATCATCTTCAAGGGATGGTTGCTCGCAAGTGCACTACTACCGTGTCTAGACTTGTGGTATGACCGCGCGCGTTAATAAACGCGTTTCATATTGCACTTGCGGCACCTCCCACTTACCTGGGTGCCACATCAACACCTGACAGTAGACAGCAGATCGCGATGAAGAGATGCTCTGATACCAAATTGTAATGAACCCAGATCGTGAACACAGTTGTCAACAATGCAAGTCCAGATAGATGTCAACAGCTGATGAGAACCAATAATCAAGATAGTGTCCAGACAAAATAAGACGAGATAATCATTCACAGACGAAGAAGAGAGGAGGGAGGATAGACAAAGGAGAGGAAKAATGCCCACTCCTGCTTCGGGCTCCCTCCTCCAACTCCACTTTAGTAATCAACAGTCTGAACGAGTATCTGAAGTAATTTTAATGTGCTGGCACTTCTAATTAGTCCCTCTTCAGCGCTGGAGCAATGTCATCATGAAGACCACCAGGTACGTATCACGATCTCTCCACAGTCCTGATCTTACTCTCCCTCGCAACCAGTCACCTCATGTATGTAGTGTGGACAATGCCACATCAGCAGACAAGACAGGTGGCATATGCCACATCATCAATAAAGACCAAGAACAGCGCCACATAGACAGGAGCAGCGCCACATCATCATACCACGTAGACCATGGGCAGTGCCACGTATACCAGAGGCAGCGCCACATCAGCATGCCATGTAGACCACAGGCAATGCCACTTATACCAGAGGCAGCACCACATCAGCATGCCACATAGACCATAGGCAGTGCCACATATACCAGAGCAGCACCACATCAGCATGCCACGTAGACTATAGGCAGGGCCACAGAAACCAGAGGCAGCGCCACATAAAACAGAGGCAGCGCCACGTCAGCATGCCTGGCCCACAATGCCAATGTCGCCTCTCCCTCGTGTCGTCGTCCGCAGCTCTGATGCACAACCAGCGTCCAGCCAGCGTCGCGCTAGCATAATGCCAGCGTCTGTGATTGCTGTGCGCTTGCTATGCACTTAAGTCAAAGTCAAGCCAGCGTTGAATCAGCATAGCAAGACTGAATGTAGATTCCCTGTAGACCCCAGCTTATGTAGTGTTTGACTCGGAGATCTGGCGTCCAGTCCACGTGTCACAGTCGTCCAGATTGACCAGCCGTCGAAGGTCTGGATCGCGTACAGTTGCAGTTTTCCACTTGGCTTGGATGCTGTCCGGGTACCTGCATACAAACAAGTGTGTGTGCTTGACCGGCGGCCTGGGCTGGGTACACATTGATTTTGACCTTTCGAAATCCGGCAGTTGCCTACAGTCAACTGCCTGGCGTCCAGGCCCTGTAGCAGACTTAGGGCCTTTGCCCCCTTATGTGCCCTGGACTGAGGGTTGCCGCGTTCGCCCCTTAGACGACATATGGCATGGGTTATTGCAAATTTAAATATTCTTGATTAAATATTTAACTTTTGCGAAATTAATTATTGCAATTTTAAATATTGTTTAATCAAATATTTAATCTTTTGCCAAAATTAAATTTTATTAATTCATATTTTCCGATTAAATTTTATTTAATTTCTCAAAATTTGAAATTTCGTCGGGGGCGGGGGGAATTTTTTTCTGTTGATTAGTGTTAGACTTCGAGGTCAGGGAGAAAGGGACTGTCTGTGCATTGTTTGCTTTCTGCCCCTCCTCCCCACCCTACCTTCTCTCTCCTCCTCTCGGTACCACGGACGTCAGTCTACGGCCATGTCAGCATTGTGCCACATCAGCAGCGGGCCACGAAGGCAGAGTGCCACCTCAGCCACGTGTCCCCTCAACGTGCCACGACAGCCGAGTGCCACTCTGCAGCGGCCACCTCAGCAGTGCCACATCAGCAGGTGCCACCTCAGCGGTGACACATCAGCAGCAGACGAAGGCCAGAGTACTTGATGCTCCGCAGCCAACGACTGGCCGAGCGCGGATCCGCAGGAGCCAAGCCTCAATAGGGACCTAGGACCCCTCAGATTCCGCGCAGGCCACGCATGACCATGGCTGCTACCGCTGACGACAATGCACAAGCCAGCCCCAAGAGGCCAGTTACCCCTCCTATCCCAGTTCAGCAGGCCGATGAATCGCTTCTAGTGTTTCTCAAACGGCTCCAGCTCTACTCGGAGACCACGGCAGCTGAACTCAGCAAGTGGGAAGAGGAGGAAGCCGCCCGCCAGCAGGAAATACAACACCAGCTGGCAGAGGCAGAGGCAGCACGTCAGCAGGCCGCAGCAGATGCTGCAGCAGCCGCACGGTTGCAACAGCAGCAGGTCGAGGCACCAAGCTCGTTACCAAGCCACGATGGACCTTGCACACGACGAAGCCACATATAGCAGGTTACTTCGACGACAACATTTCCAAGAAACCGAAGAACGAGAAGAGCCGACCGAGGAAGAAAGTAACAAGGAAGGTACAGCAGTACTGATGGAGAATCTGATGTACACGTGCAATTGGCAGCAACGTGAACTGCTGGCCATGCGGCAGGTCTTCATCCGCCATGAAACAACATTCAAGGCATTGGACAAGAAGATCGCGACCCTGCTGGCCGAGATCAGCACACTACACGCCGTCATCAGCCAGCAGCAGACACTCAATGACCAGCTGCAGACCGATGTCAGCATGGGGTTGGCACAACCGTCAGCAGCTGCGTCAACGGGCAGTGCAGTGGTAGACTGCAGCCCAGCTTTGGCTGCGCAGGCCAAGCAACTCGAAGAGCGGATCAACCGCGCGGTGGCATCCCTCAACGACATCAGCAAGTTTGCTGGAGCATCGACAGTCAGCAATCAGCTGCAGACGCTCAGCGACCGCGTTGAGCAACGACCAGCCGCTGCCGCCAAGGAATGGAAGATGCCGAACTTCAAGATCGAGAAGTTCGATGACTATCACAAGACTGATCCGCTGAAATGGTGGATGGCTTCCAACGCGGAGGCGGATGTACATCACACCCCCGCACATCGGCGGCTTGACGCACTCTACCTCCAACTCATCGGAGGGGTGCAGGCTTTTATGACACACATGGCCGTCACGTTGGAATGCACCATCGCCAACCTCCACACTAAGATTACGTGGGAGGAATTCGAGAAGAAATGGAAGATCCGGTTCATGGTCAACAACGACAAACGGCACGCCATGAACAAGATCTTCTGCATATACCCAGGCCAGCAAACGTCATGGGAATGGCTGACGGAGTGGCAAAGACTCGTCGCCACCCCGGAGTTGAACTTACCGTTCGACTCAATCCGGGCCGAGTTCTTCGCCCGGTCATGCGACGCCTTGACAGCTGCTTTGGGCAGCGAATTCCAGTATGAGACCTTTGATGACATGATATCAAAGGCAAGGGAGCTCATACAAGGTAACCGGCGGGCGGCCAACGAGACCTGCCAACAACCCGGTTACGTGGAGAAAGGCAAAGGTCAACGGACGCCGCAAGTAGCAGCAGTCCAGCAAGGAACAAGTGAGGACCCCACAGCCGCATCTACATCAAGTGACGGACATGCGGCGGCAGCGATACCACCGCTACGCTCACGACCCCGAGGGGGAAAACAAAAGGCGAAACCAGCGTCGGCGGATGGAGCACGACAGGCACCATGGACAAAGTTCGGCATTACCGAAGATATGTTCAAGTTGTGACATAAATGGGGATGCTGCTTTTGGTGCAACAACACCAAACACATCACTAGCGCATGCCTCGACAAGGACAAGGAGAATGTCAAACGTCCAAGCTCGGGAAACTGAGCACCGCGAGAAGTGCAGCGACATCACTTCCAATCGGTCGGAGTCGGCTGCCTTGCTAGCAGTCTCTCTCACATCCGGGGATGACGCGGTAGTCACAAGTTCTCGCATTGAATTTGAAAACTATGTTGTCGAGCTGATCCCACCGTTGAACCAGCCTCTCCACGTGCAAGATTCAAGCGCATGCGCGGTAGTTCCGCCGTCGGACAACGAAACGGTTGCTTCGCCAGCCCTTCTATTGGAGGATCAGTCAACTTGGGCGAGTCTTGCGGAACTCGACCCGTTGACGGTTGACGACTTCCAATGGTTGCCTCTTCCCTCCACCGGTTCTTTGCCAACTCCGCATTGCAATGCCTTAATGGCACATTTGCGCGAATACTTGCACGTTGCAGTACCACCTCCGTCGACGGACGGCGGAGTAGCGGTTGTTCATCTTCGTAACTATCTAGCGAAGATTGACCGCGAGTAGGCAACGCAACGGTACGTCGACATCGACGGGCCGCTCCTCTGCATCCGCATTCAGATCGGAAAGGCGACCTGCAGTGCCTTGATCGATTGTGGAGTGACTCGCAACTACATCAGCCAAGACTTCATGGCACGCGCCGGGCTTGGCCCGCGCGTTCGAAGGAAAAGTCAGCCTACGCACGTCACGTTGGCCGATGGTCACACACAAAAGTCAATCGACCGATGCGTTGACTCGGTGCCCGTGTACTTTGCCCCGCTAGCATGCGAGGCCGTGTCTTTCGACATATTGGACACCAAGTTCGATATGATTTTAGGCATGTCGTGGCTGCAAAGCGAAGACCATCCAGTGAACTTCCATCGACGCACCGTTCACGTTTGTGATCAGCGTGGCGAACTAGTCCCGTGTACGGTGCCGCTTCCTCATCCTTCGATTGGTTGTCACGTGGTATCCGCGGCGAGCATTCGCCAATCCATCCGGCGGAACGACATCGAGGAGATGGGCATATGTTTTTTTCATGCCCTCCCACCCGGTGATCAGCCCAAGATGGATACGTCGGACCCACGCATCATTGAGTTGTTGGACAACTATGAGGATGTCTTCCAAGCTCCCGCCGGAGTCATACCGGATCGGCCCATACGCCACGGGATCACTCTTGAGGACGGCGCCGTACCTCCACGCGGATGTATCTACCGCATGAGCGAAGAGGAACTTCAAGTGCTTCGGGCACAACTAGACGACCTCTTGGCCAAGGGCTGGATTCGCCCTAGCTGTTTGCTGTACGGTGCTCCCGTTCTCTTCGTCTGGAAGAAGAACAAGGACCTTCGTTTGTGCACTGACTATCGGAAACTTAACGCGCAAACGATCAAGAATGCCTGCCCTCTCCCTCGGGTCGATGATCTTCTCGAGCGACTAGGCGGCGCCAAGTACTTCTCAAAGCTTGACCTCAAGTCCGGATGCCACCAGATCGAGATCCAGCCAAGAGATCGGTACAAAACCACATTCAAGACGCGGTATGGGCTCTTTGAGTGGATCGTCATGCCTTTTCGTCTCACCAATGCCCCGACTAATTTCCAAGCGGCTATGACGGCGGAATTCCGCGACTTGCTCGACCGCACCGTACTCATTTACCTTGATGATATCTTGGTTTATAGCCAGACGCTGGACGTGCACCTCGAGCATCTTCGTGCCGTATTGGAGCGGCTCCGTATCGCCAAGTACAAGGCGAACCGCGACAAGTGCGAGTGTGCCCAGCAAGAGCTGGAGTACTTAGGCCATTACGTTACGCCGCAAGGCATTCGTCCGCTCGCGGACAAGGTACAAGCCTTTCAAGATTGGTCGTACCTCAAGTGTACTACTGACATCCGCTCCTTTCTCGCCTTAGCATCATACTACATGCGCTTCGTCAAAGGATTTCAACGCATCGCTGCACCATTGTCGCGACTTCAGTCCCCCTTGGTGCCCTTCGAGTTCAGCGACGAAGCCCGGCATGTGTTTCACACGCTGAAGACGACTTTGCTTCAAGCTCCCGTCTTAAGCATCTATGACCCGACCTTGCCTACTAAAGTGACTACGGATGCTTCCGGCTACGACATTGGCGCGGTTTTGGAACAGCATGAAGGCACAGACTGGCATCCGGTTGAGTACTTCAGCCAAAAGTTGCCGCCCATCAACAGTCTTGATGATGCGAGGAAGAAGGAACTGCTAGCTTTTGTCACCGTACTTGAGCGTTGGCGTCACTTTCTCCTCGGGCGTCGGCGATTCACGTGGGCAACGGACAACAATCCGTTGACGTATTACAAGATGCAAGACACGGTGAGCAGCACGATCGGTCGATGGATGTACTTCATTGACCAGTTCGACTTCACCTCCAAGCACATTCCAGGCTCCTCGAACAAGGCAGCGGATGCTCTCTCGCGAAGACCTGATTTTTGTGCCTTGGTGCACTCGACATTCGGCCTCGATGAGAACCTGCAACAGCATTTCATAAACGGCTACAAGGCGGATCCGGGATTATCCACACTCTATTCGGACTTATCATCGGATCACCCGCCGGCAAGCAACTATCGCATTGTCGACGGCTACTTGCTTCTTCATATACGAGGCAAGGACTTGTTGTGTGTTCCCCAAGACCGCATCTTGCGCACTCGCCTCCTTGGCGAATACCACGATTCGTGGCTGGCGGGACACCTTAGCGTCGCACGCACACTAACACGACTCCGCCAGCGATCTCACTGGTCGAACATCATCAGCGACATCAACCGGTACATTCAGTCATGTGCAGTTTGCCACCGGAACAAAGGGCGCCATCAGGTCCCGTACGACGAACTGAAACCATTGCCGATTCCTCGGGAACCGGGTCTCTCCATTGCTATGGATGTGACCGGCCCTTTCCCTCGCGATCGCCTTGGCCATGACGGTATTCTCACGGTCGTTGACCATTTGAGCAAGTACGCTCGATTTCTTCCATGCAAGCATCATGCGACGGCTCCTGAGCTCGCACGACTTTTGCATACCGGCTGGTTTTGTAGCCACGGTGTTCCGGAAGACATCGTCAGCGACCACGACACTTGTGTCATGTCGGCCTTTTGGACGACACTCATGGTGGAATTCGGCACCAGCATGAAACCAAGTTTCGCACGGCATCCTCAAACGGATGGGCAAACGGAACGTGCGCACCAGACTGCGCAGATGATGCTCCGCACACTCATCCGCCCGGATCAGAAGGATTGGGTTGACCGCCTTCCCGACATCGAGTTCGCCTACAACACTTTGGTGCACCTGGCGATTGGCGTGACTCCATTCAAGTTGCACCACGGTGGACGGAAAGGACGTATCTTCGCAGACATTTTGCTTCCACGGCCTGCCGATATCGACGCCGCTTGCTCCCCCGCTTCTACACGGAAGTATAGGGAACTGCTGGCCAAAGCCCGCGCAAACATGCAAAAGGCTCAGGTCCGTATGCAGCAGCAAGCGAACCGGCGTCGCATCCCATGTCCAATACGCGTTGGCGACCTAGTTTGGGTCACCTCCGAGGAATTCGCGCTCGAGCAGCACGTCTCGCGCAAGCTCCTCCCTAAGTGGTTTGGACCATGGAAGGGCACTTCAGCAGCTGGCGACGACCCCGCGGGTCCATCTTTCATCATTGAGATTCCCCCGCATTTGACGGTCCACCCGATATTTCACGCTTCAAAGCTGGCGGTCTACACTCCAGCCTCCGCAGCGGATTCCCGGGCAGACGATCACAGGACCCTCCTGCTATGGATGATCATCAGGAGGTCGACCGCGTTCTCACGCATTGCAAACATGGCAACAAGCCTATGCAGTACAAAGTTACATTTAAGCAATGGGATCCGGACGACACACGCTGGATTTCAAGAGCTGACCTGAAGGCGACAACACCCCTCATCTTCGCGCATTACGAAAAACAGCGACTTGCTAAGGAAGCTGCCCAACCTGCCCGCCCTGTACGGACATGGGACAGACAGCTTCGCCCTCGCAGTTAGCTCGGTCTTCAAGGGGGGAGTGTGTAGCATTCTGAGCCACACGGGCCCCAGTTAGGGCCCGGTTCCAGGTAGGCAGGGTAAGCCTAAGGGGGACAACGGTTCAGATAAGGCCCAGGTAGGCTAGGGGTACGGCGGTTCAGGCAGGCCTGGGATAGAGGCCCAGCATATGACCTACCGGCGGCGCAGTTCCAGAGGCTGCCAATTTTAGGCGCCAAGTCCAGTTCAAAACTGGACCGTTGATTCAGATCAACGGTCCAGGCCGGTAGATACCAGCAGGTAGGAGGCCGGCCCAGCACTACAAAAGGCTGGGTACCAGCCTCAGTAGGGAGGTTAGATGGACTAGAGGTTATCTTCGGATTAGCACAGCGGTTCAGCGTTAGCACAATTAGCGCAGCGCTGCAGCACAGCGAGGAGCAGTGAGAGAGCAGGAGTTCAGCGGCGAGAGGATTAGCGCAGCACTGGGCGCAGCGCCAGTTACCGGCCCAGCCCCCTTGCAGCGCCATAGCTACTGTGCCAGGTACCAGGGAGGAAGGCTTCGCCTTCTCTCCCTCATCTCCTCCACCGCTCTTCTCTCCTCTCTCTCTCTCTCCTCATACCTTCTCAGTCTAAGTCTACTTCTGGGTTTCTCCTACGGGACTACTATGAGTAAGAAGGATGGTTACGAATTTTGGTAACATTGGGAACAGCGACATTGGGACTACGGGTTGAGGACTACTTGGGGATCTGATTTCATCTTCCTTCTGAAGATGTACTTGACATTGTGAGATCGATATCTGAGATATTGTGAGACTTGGTATTCGCGACATTTCGGATGTTCGTCACTTCTGGCATTTCAAGATACTATCTTTGTGAAACATCGAGTTGACGTCATCTTCCCTCTCCTCCTCCTTTCGTCTCTATCCTCTCTCCCTTCGTCCGTGGATGATCTCAGCCCCTGGCCTTTCGTCTATGTCTGAGGCCAGGGCTTTCACACCCCGATGTATGAATGAGAGTGTTCGATTGCAGTCCGAGTCAGGTCCGAGTCGGTCCAAGGTATCTCAAGTCTTCCGCTTGCATTTGTATTAACTCTGTATTATCTGGTTGGTTCTGGGAATCTGCGCCAAACTTATGACTGTGTTTCACGAGTATGCAACATTTCCCACATTGTCGCCACAACCTTCCAGCGGCCGGCCCCTCTACCTGGGCCCCGCTCTTTCAAGCCAGTGCCAAAGTATCCTTACTGCACGTGAAGCATCGTCAGCGCACCAAGTAACAATGTCGCCAGCGCCAGGTAAGCGGCGATCACGAACCAGCTCCAATACCAAATTGCAAGTAATATGAGTGTGAACGATATACAAAAAACCAAGTTGCAAAAACCACACAGATGTCCAAGTAGTCGTGTACAAGCAGAGAGCACAATTGCACCAAGAATCCATCCAAATAGAGCAATACAATGAAGTAATGAGCCAATGTTCAAGCCCTCAGGCCACACCAACACAGTATCCAAAGTCGCTCCTCTCTGTCTGGCGCCCAGCGCCTAGCCTACTACTCTACTCGACTATACTACCTACAGCTGTGTTCACGCAACAGGCTTACTTCTACTCTCGAAGACCAATGTACATGATGTCAACATCATAGCCGACCTCTCCTCATGCACCAGGTACGTATCTTGTCACCCTCATCAGACTTTGATAACCCAGACTCACCTCCTTCCCTGAAGACCACCAGATCGCCCCCTCTTACCCCCTAGCGCACAGCAGCTGGGCTATGGCTGCCAGCGCACCGCTGCCCTGCAGCGCCCCACTTCACCTCAACGCGCCCCGCCAGCGCCCTGGCCGCAGCGCAGCAGCGTGACCGCATTGCCTGCGTGGGCCAGAATGCCTGGCTTGGGCTGCCTCACTTCCTATATGGAAGTGGCAGCCTCCTGGATGCCGCGTGTGGCCTGGCTGGAAGCTTCCAGTAGCTTCCGGTTAGGCCTCAGTTCCTGCGGCCAGGCCCGAGACTACAGTTGAGGGCCTGGGCCCCTTACAGTTGGGCACGGGCTGAGTCTCCGGACTTGGGCCGTTTGCTGCATTTGTGCAGGACCCCGGGGTAGGTGCGTTGACAGTACTGCTTTTGCATAGGCTGATGTTACATGCCCAGTTGGGCGATGTACATATAAACCAAGGATCCACAATGTGATGAAAATGACTGAATGGACAATGCAGTGCAAGTGAAATCTCAACAAGCAGTGTACATCCTGATACATACAGAATGGTGTTTTTATAGCGCAGTGGAAGATTTAGACACAAGTCCTGACCTGACCGGGACTGACCCCTTTCACGTAGTACAAGATAGCGAAGCAGAAGGCTAGAATACTAATGACGAGCCCAATCAATGTCGCAATGCAGACTAAACATACATCATTCTCACCACGAGGTGCGAAGGGGCCTGGCACTATACACAGGAAGAGGCGCCAGGTCCAGCCATGCACAGACGAAGAGGAGGGGATCAGACGAAGAGGAGGGGAGAGATGGGAAAGTCGTCAACACCAAGTCTCGTTACAAGTCCCAAATAGTCCCTCGTCAAAATGTCTGAAGTCCAATGTCGAGTCTGGATCCAAATGTCACCAAGCTCTCTCTCTCTCTCTCTCTCATAGTCTGCTGATGCAGTGAAGTCAGATATCGAGAGGGTGAGAGGGAGATGCTGGACTGAGAAGAGGAAGAAGAAGAACTCTCTCTCTCTCATATGCCAGGTACTAACCTGTTAAGGTGGCGCTGTGCTGCAGGTACCTTGAAGACGAAGCTGGAGCGATGGCGCTGCAGGTAAGTCCCTCTGGCCTCCGCCCAATCTCTCTCTCTATGGTACTACTCTAGCTATGGCGCCCAGCGCTGAAGACTACTGCTAATGCTACAAAGCGCCCAGCGCTGAAGACTACTGCTAGCGCAAATACTACTCCTGCAGCGCTCCTCCAGAGTGCTGCTGCCGAATCCTGAAGACTACCTCCTGCCTCCTGAAGTGCACCTGAAGTGCCTGGGAAGTACCTACCGGCCTGCAAGGCGGGCCAGTCCTATATAGTGCTGGCCCGTCCAGGAGGCTGCTCTTGCCAATGCCTCAACGTGCCAGACCCTGGGGTTGAAGCTCAAACAAAGGTTGTCTTGAAAATAGGCCAGAAATGGCCTGAGCTAAAACCCTGGTCTGGTGCCTGAGTTTCCGGGCAGGCCGAACTCATGAGGGCCCGGAAATGGCCCTCAGTTTCAGGCTGAAAACACTCAGGGCCGGAAAGGCCCTGATTTAACCTGAAACGACACAGGG
>BFEA01000343.1:435261-452662 GCA_003427395.1 Chara braunii
CGGAAACGGCCCCACGTCGTCCTCTGCCTTTGCGCAACCCCATGGCGCGCGCGCGCTCTTTTTTTGACGAGCGCACGCCCCTTAAAGCGCTTTGAGCGCGTTTGAGCACGGCAGGGGGGTCTTTAAGCGCACACTTAAGCGCGCTTAAACAGTTTCATAGACTTGGGGGCAACACATAGATAATCCTGCGAACCACCGAAATGGATGCATTTGCGTTGTCCCTTCGCCGCTCTAGCCGGGTGTGCCAGCTGTACTTCCTATTATCCCCTACGACAGGATAGGTTCCTACGGGGCACAACTTGCCTTTCCTAAGGGGTTGTCACCACCCTTAGGGGCGTATCCCTGCCGAGCTATTGACCCACGTACGAAAGCTTTTAAATGCAATTGCAGAGGTAGGTCAACAGAGGGTGTTTGCTCGTTTTGCTACAATATAGGCACACGTGGTTAAAATGTCGTTTGAACCCGAACGTCGTTCATTCCCTAGGACGCTGATCTCCTAAGTACAAAACGAAAGTCGGTCGACTAGGGCAGCCTCACCCACGCGTGAAACCCACCAAATAACCCTAGCCCCTTAGACGTGTACCTCCAAGAGAAAGTCACAATGATCAAGATTCATCAGATATAATTATATGAAGACAAGTCTACCAATAATGTGTCACAATGACGTATCAGTGAGAGCATGGTCGATCTATCCTTTAGCGTTTTAGGACGTGGAGTTGGAGGGGCCACTTCGGAGAGCTGGTCGTTGCAGGCTGGCAGCCAAGCGTTCATAGCGACGTTGCTTCTTGATCCTTCGATGTCGGCTCTTCATATCGTTGAGAAACAGGGTTCATCAGGGGTGTGCCCGTACCTGGCATCTTTGTTGTGCCTAGTACAAATGTGCGACCAAGGGGGAAGGAAGACCCTGTTTGAAATTGGCTCTAGTTCGACTCCGTGAAATGACCGGAGGGCGCCGACCGTTCGTCTCAGAACGACGAGCTGCCTTCCCTCCCCAACGAGAAAACAAAAAGTTTTTTTATGGTTTTTTTTTTTTTTTTAGAAAAAAAACAAACAAAGAACGGAAAGGAACAACCACGTGAACGTGGCCGTAGAGTTGTCTGGGTGGACACCGTCAGAGGGTGAGTGTGACCATGAAGTGAGGGGCCACCTAGACCGAAAGGTCCCTATGTAGAAATGGCCTGGTGCAACCATTTCTACGATGTACCTGCACTGAAAAATGTGTCGGGTATGTCAGACTTTGAAAAACCATAGCTCTTCAAAGAAAAATAAGAAAAATAAAAGAAAAGATATTTTGGAAATGTCAGATTCTCAGCTATCTCGTGAAATTCCGAGATAGCTGAGTGATAGCTGAGTGAAAGTAAAGAAAAATAAAGGAGGCAGTTGAAAGTAACTACCTCCCGAAGTGTGTGGCTCAGGTGTGGCCACACCGAGCTCTTGATCTTACCTCAAATCAAGAGCTTGACCTCAGTGACGATTTTTGTCTGTGGGTAAGAGTGTTGGCCACCACCCTCTAGCAGCTATAAAAGTCGGCACTCCAACCAGTTGCCTCACAATTTCCACAAATGTAGCAGTGTTGTTGGTGCTCTCACTCATTTGAATGTTGGTCATATGCCACACTGCATTGAGGAAGTGTTGCTTGGAGGTGCTGGTGCGGGATAGTGAGACGGAGGTTTGCAGGTGGAGGAGAGGTACCGCTACTTAGAGGGAGCAGGTCAGGGCAGCCATAGCTAAGGGTTGGGAGTTTTTGCCCCACCTTTATGCTAGTGCTGCGGCGCCAGGCCCGTGCCATGGGCCACTCGTGTGGCAAGCAGCACCCATTCCAGTGAGGTTATGCTGCCGGATTGTCCACGCAGCAACGACGCAGAGCTTTAAGGGAAGATGCTGCCCCGATTGCCATGCTCGATCAGTGACACGACAACGACGGTACATATGGGGGGACCATGTTGCTGAAGATTTTTAGCGCATCAGCGTTATTATTTTGAGGAAAAGTGATATCGAAAATGTGGGTCCTTCTTTGTTGGACACGATAGGGTGGTGATCTTGAGTACTGGTTTTTGACGGCGTAGTGGGTGGTGGTCCCACCGTTATTTTTTTTGAAGTGATGTGTGGCGACCATGATACGGTTCAACGTGATCCGGAGGTGGTATGCGTGTTGGGGCATGTTTCTGGCCGGTTTGTAGTGTTGGTTTTGCACAACCGTGATATGGTTGAACGTGATCCGGAGGTGGTATGGGTGTTGGCGCACATTTCCAACCGATTTAGAGTGCCGGTTTTGCAGGACCATGGGTTTTGTTTTGTTTTTTTCCTGCGGTTCAGCGCGCGTCATTGACATTTGCGACAGATGGAATGACTAACCCTGTTTTTGCGGATATTGTGGCTCTATTTTTGAACCGCGTGGCAAAGTGCGCAGACCAGCGAGACTACTTGGAAGTGGGCGAGCGTAGTGGAGTGATCATTGTGACTCGCAAAATTTGCAATTTTTGTGCGAGGTGTCACATTTAATTTTTTTTTAGCGCATGGTGCGAACGGTTTCGTTGTTGGAATTATCTGATGTTACGGGCGATAATATGGGACCGCCCAAGACCACTTGGGACCATTTTGGGACCCACTGGGGCCATCTCGAGGGTCAAGATTTTGAGTGTGAGCGGCTTGTATTTCCCACGTTTGAAACTGTCTGGTGCAGACGCAGTTACTTGAGGTGATGTAAACTTGCGGTTCTATTTGGGACAGTCCTTGAAGAGATAGTGTAGTGAGACCACATGGGACTTATTATTGAGAACATCCTCCTTAAGGGTTATCTCACTTACGTCTTTTCAATGGATCCATTTCGAGTGCTTAGGGAAGGACGTGAGTCAATGCTCAAGAAAAAAAACACGACTTGTAGGACGGCAAGCGGCATATTTTGGACTTCAACGACGAATATATTCTATTCGATTGAAATATTAATTGACTTTTTTGAGTGAGCCGATTCAAACTTCACTCAAGGTGAATTGAATGACTCAGAATCTCATTCACAACCGTGTGAACCCACACTCTGGTTGATCTTGTTTGTTTTGAACATTCAAAAGAAAAGATAGAGAAAAGGGTGTGTAAGTCATACATGTGAAAGATGAGGTCTGACTTAGGTATGGGGTTGAATTGGATTCCTTTGAATTTGTTCGTTTTGCGTGATGTGTAGGTAGGTACAGAGATGCTTGAAAAGAAGATTGATTGTGCTTATTTGGGGATGAAGAAAATGATTGTCCTTCTTCTACCTCTCACCTGCCTGCATGTCAAAAAGGGAAAATTCAATGGACATCGTAAAAAGAAACTCGTAAATATAATGAAGATGAAGTAAACTGAACTTAGCATTTTCCCAAGGTTGACTCTTTCGATCCCGAATGACCTTATACGCCTATATCTGTCCAAATGGTTCTCATTCTCTATCTCCTCCGACTCTTTTTCGTCTAGTTACCTTAAACTTTGTGGCGTATACGTTCTCTCTCGAGGAAGCATCTGGGCGGGGGTTCATTGCTTTAGGAGTCGACCCTGTTGTTATCCCGAAATGGACTGTTCTACGGGAGGGTCCTCGGTCGATTCAGTGGAGACGACCCGACTTTTGAGATTCGAGCTTTGTGCTTGGGAGTACCCTATACCACTTCCTAGAGGGGGTGACATGCAACGCTTCAAGTAATGCACCTGATCAAGAATCATCTGTAAAGCAGTCTGTCCTCAACAAGACTAAAATATATGAAGACGGGTATGTGTGCCCAATCTCAGGTCGGCGGTAGGGTGAAATAAATGAATTTGGCAGCGCGTCTCATGAAGTCAAAACCAAGGCAGACCGACTATCTTGTCGACTGCATCGAGGTTATAGTCGGAGTCAGCTTCCCGTTGATAGTTTAGTATAATTTTTGTTTATCGAGTTCTACCCTAGGTGGTCGGGTTTTTATTTCGATCTTGCGTTATTGGTTCTACCACGTGATGCTCGGGTTCTTTCAGTTGTTGTTTCAACTCATGATTGGATTCGGATATGTTTTTCTATCAACGAATGGTCGATCCATTTTAGTATAAATATATTTGATCATGTTTTTTTTTTTTTTTTTTTCAGTTGTGCGTCTAAAATACTATGTTTATTTTGTGGGTTGAGATTGTCTTGGTCGATCGGCATACGCTTCGTTCGGATCCGGACAACGTTTTAACCACATATGTCAATACTATAGCGAAACAAACAAAACGTCATCGATTGATCTACCTCCGCAATTATATTTAAAAGTTTTCGCACGTGGGTCAGTAGCTCGGTAGGGATACGCCCCTAAGGGTGGTGACAACCCCTTAGGGAAAGTAAGTTGTGACCCGCGATAACCTATCTTATCGTAGGGGTCCACAAGAAGTATGGCTGACGCACCCGACTAGAGTGGCAAGGTGGCAACGCAACCGCGTCCGTCTCGGCGGCCCGCAAGATTATTTATGCGTTGTCCCCAAGTTGTCTCTTGTTTTTGTTTATTATTCAACTCCTGCGTGATATGGTCGGGAAAAATTTTGCCTTTTGTGAAAAAGCGGGAGCTGATGCGCTCGACACTGGGCCAGCAGTTGTGGATACTGTTTTCATCTTTTTCAAAATTCCTCCACCTTGGCATCTCCCCCATGTCTATAGCGGCGGATATCTGTCATCAAGGTTATCCTCATGTTCTCCATCACTTTTTCTTAATATGCCTTTAAGGCCGAAGGATGATTCACATAGGAGAATTGACTCACCTCATTCTTGGTGAACTTATAAATAAAAAATAGCACGCACGTGTCAGAATGACTCACACAAGGGCGTGAAGGCCACTCTGGCTTATTTATTTATTTTATTTATATAATAATTAGACAACTTAAGTTGAAGAGTCGTGTGATGGGCAACCATCTCGCACGGTTAGGAGAACACTTGTTACGACCGTCTATGCTCGACTCTTTATTCGAGCCTAGCGGTGAAACTTTTGACTCTATTCGTGTTTTAATGAAATTAGTACATCTTATTTCAATTTCAAATTAATCGTTTAAAGCACTAGTACTCCGCCAGTGTTGGGAAAATAGGGAAAAAAGGACGTTTTCCCAAACTCCTAAAATGTCGGAGGTCGGGCCCGACGATGACTGTCACTGATAAATCTGATCGGCGGTCGTTGCCGAAAAGGTCGGAGGCCCACCCGAGGCCTGCTATTTTCCCACTTGACAAAGGTACTAGTGGTTTAAACAATAACTCAACCAGTTTTTTATTGAATAACTATAAAAAAAATAGGATAAACTGTCGTGTTTCTATCATAAGAAAAATTAAAGTTAACAACAAAAAGCTAGTAAACATCAGAAAGATGAGTACTAGCATAGAAACGTGTATTGATATACCAAATTGGCTAAATCCCATTTCGGGATTGCAGCATTTGGTGGAATACTATAAGGTTGATGCAAAGTGTTCCACCAATTTACAGAGAATTTCATTATCGGTATATTTATGAGACMTATACAAACAAAAAAAGAAGCTACATCTGCAGAACATTATAGAAAATGTAATGTACCTAAATAGATAAATAACAGTATTAATACGGAAGTGTTTTGAGCATCCCAAACATAGGTTTTCCCCAAAGCGGTGCAGTTGCTCTTGTCTGCAGGCTGCCGCGTTCGTTTCACAATGTCCATAAACCCCATATAACCGCCGCTTGAGTCATCTCTGCAGACTGCAGATAACAAGTCTCTGAAAGTTGGCATGTCGACCTTCATCACTGTTCCCAGGAGGATGGTTGCGTCATCCGCTTTGGTGACATTCAAGGGCGTCTTGTCTGCAACTTCCTGACCCCACCATGTCCAAAAAGCCTGAAGTTTTGGACATCGCACAAACATGTAGGGAATCGTCTTCACCTGGTTACATTCTGCTGCGCATAACTGATCCTTGTATTGGCTCTTAGCGGTTGACCATTGCACCGTTGGGATTGTCAGATGAAAAATTTGCCACAACAGCCCCGCTTGTTTCTGGTCTGGCAAAGTTGTTAAGATAGTGCATGGCTGGTTCCATCTCCTCTGGGTCCATCGGTTGAAGCAAACATTCGGGAGTCAATCCCTCCTGGTCCACCTATTCTTTAGTTCCGTGCAGATGTTAATTGGTTACCTCAGCGAATCGTAGATGTTTTTCGTGGTCAATTCTTGCAGTAATGTGGCCTTAGTGTGCATCCCCTGGGATGACCATTCCCAGTCCTTTGGGTCCCACGTCAGATCCCGGAGCCTATGTGCCAGTCGGAACGGCCGCAATTGTCCCTCTGCATTTTTTCCTCCCTCACAAATTGCCACTGTCTTCACCATACTCCTTGCAAGGCTCATCAATCCTCCCTTGCGTCCCTGCTTCGTGTAAGGTCCCCCCCCGACCCTCATATGCTAGTGCCAACACCACCTTCCCTTCGACAATTTCTAGCGTGTCATCCTGTAGGGCTTGCTTTACCCTATATACCCTGTATGGCCTCCTGTTTCCTTTGATTCTCACCCATTCCCTTGACGTTATTTGGTCTTTCTTCAACAATTACTCATTGGGGGGGAATGACCGCCTTAACTCTGCTACGCTTTGTCTCCTTCTCATTTGTCCTTGCAGGACTGCCTCCATTTCGCCATCCATGCGTCAGTCCTTAACCATTTTTGTACCACAAGTGGCCCACATTATAGACTATTAGACTCCTTCCTCAACCCATTTCCAACCATATGCCCCTCGCGGCCCTGCCATCAGAACGGTTCCCAGATATATCGCAGACAAACCTGTTACCAAAGAACAATTGGTTAAAGACTGCGTCGGATCGTCTGCAGTTTCTGGCAACCGTCATCTCAGATTTACTTTTTTCCCTAGTGCCAGTTTCGTGGTCCATTCCGTGTCCCTGCGGAAATGGTCTATTGCCGAACTGTATAGTAAAGCACAAGTCCACTAATTCTCTCGATATATGGGAGCACGTAGACCAAATGGGGGTTTTGGGGGGTTGGTGGGACCGAACCTGTCGACTAAAAGCGTGTTGAAACTTTGGTTTTCATTCTGATGGAGGTTTTTGAGAGCGACGGGGGTCTCCCCTGCCTTCCCATATCCATCCTGGGGGCTGTCCAGTTGACGAGAGGTCCTCCACATATACCCACCCCTCAAAGCCAGGTGCACTAGGCAGCCATCTATTGGAACGGAGAGGGTCTCTTTTCAAAACGCCTTCCATTTTTGTTGTCTACTGAGGGTGTAGTGGACAGGCTACCTCAGTGCAGAGATGACCATATGCCCTACACTTATAGCACCAAGGTCTGAACTTGTTTGCTGTGTGGATCTGATATAGCCTTCCCCCCATTTTGAACGGGATGATGTCGTCTAGGGAGAAGGGCTGGTCCTTAGGGAGGTCCAGTGCCAGCATCACATAATCATCCCGTTTGGCCACGTACGTTGGCAGTGGGTCAATGAAGTCAATTATCTTATATTGTTGTCCAAAGTCATGTATGAAAGTTGCTTGTACCTCTATTGGAATGTGTCTTAGTTCAACCCAGTAGTAGTCTCTCATCAGTTGATCCCTTCTTTCTTCTGGGCCTATCGTTTTTGGCAGTCATGGATAGATATGGACGTCGGATCGTTCCCACTGAAGCTTTCGCCAACTGCCCATTTTTTGTTTGTCCTGTTCAAAAAGACTGAGAATGATGAAGACAGTCGGTGTCACAGGCTGAATCAGGAAAAATTCTTGTATAGCCTCCGGGCTATCCTTCATCGATCCTAATCTTTTGCACAACCATTTGATTTTGTCATTCACTGATCTATGTGCACTATCATCGTAGAAGATCCAATTACTTGCATGTTTGGTATAGATCGCGTCTCTTTGAGCCAATTTATCTGCCGGGTACGATTTCATCAGCATTTTCCTTCCTCCCTGGTCTACTACTTTCTGTTCAGAGGGTAGAAGGAAGAGTGAGAGAAAGTATGCACGTGCAGATGATAGATTCTTGAGAGGTACTTTGAGTTCTTCTGCTGGCAGTCCCGATTCACTGATTGATGGTCTCAAGATGGTTAGCGATTTTCCTTCAAGGGATTCCCTAACTCTCTTTGCCCAGGATGGTTTTCCTGAGGTTTGTGATGATTGGGTAGCCTATTGGGATTGAGATGAGTCAGTTGTGACTTGTACTCTTCTGCTTTCTTCTATCAGTCTCTCTTCCTCTGTCAGAACCCCTTCGTCTCCCTCACTCATTGTTTGATCCCCATCGCCTGTTGGGAACAAAGTTGGGGGACAAGGGCAGGGAAACAAAGGAAAGCATCCAAATGAACCACCCAAAGCAAAACAGAATGGTAGGATCGGGCCAATGGCAACTTCTTACATCCAGACCGACAATCGTTTCAGTCCCTTGAGTAAAGAAGGAAGGGAAGAGGAAGAAGAAGTGGAAAGTACAACAACGACCAAAGGAGGCAAAATTGCGAACAATAAGAGAAAAAGGTAGGATTCAAAGGCATCTGCGAGTGGGTCAGATAGTGAGCCAGGACCGGAACCAATGGACCTCGATCCACTGAAAGAAATATTCGGGCCACAACCGATGGATTTGGACCCGGTTCTGAGAGCACCACCCCCCCTGCAGAGGAATACCAGTCCTGATCTGTCTCAGACACAACCTGAAGTCCAAACAACAGACCTCCAAAATATAGCAGAATGGTTACTCGAGAATCTCATACTTAAATTTTCACGCCGTTCAGAGGACTTCTGGGACATAACTTATAGGGAACTGGTCCCTCTGTTAGAGACCAGTCCGACCCTGCGTATGCCAATGGAACAGGGTCTGCCAGAAGAGATAAGTTGGCACCAACTGTGCCTCCGCCTATTGCCAATAGTAACATTGCGATTCCCACCCCCCCCGGATCTGGAACACTCACAGGCTGAGAAAGAAAAGGAGGAAAAAGGAGGAGAAAGGATCACAACCCAATAAAGTGAGACCCAGACCTCAGAAACGAAAAAACAAATCACAGTTGAACCCAATACTATGACCAACAGTTGTAGTAAGGAGAAGACAAAGGTGACCCCAGAAGCAACCAATGGAAAAGGGGCACTAAATGAAGATCCCCTGAATTCAGGACTGCTCACAAAAGAAAGTATTTTTCTGACAGATCAGGTCACTGTCAGAACAGAACCAAGGGAGAGTCCCCCAACTCAAGCTGATGAGGAAACAAAAGAGGAAGACTATGTTGAGGATGGTCCCCCAAGAGTAGATGCAGAGCCTGCAATGACACATCAACTAAAAGAGGTATTCTCGGAACTCATATGGAAACGTCAGTTCCTTCTACTTATTCATGAAGAATCAGAAAGACAGGAAAAGGATAAGAATGAAGAAATACTCTCGCTCCTCCCCCAACCACAAATTGCCCCACTTGACTTAACAGACAATGAAAAAAAAAAAAAAGTTAAAATAAAAATAAAAATTCTGGCACAGCAGTAAATGAAGTCAACGAGGGAGGAAAAAAAGAAGAAAGAAGCTCAATTTCAGAGGACACAAAAGAACTCCAACTGAATGAAGTTGGAAATCTTACCTACCTTCCCCCCATATCTCCAACGAAGGGACCCCTGATCAGCAAAAGACAAAAACTGCACAGTCTGGTAGAGGAGGGATATGCAGAGCTAACATTATCAAAGCCTGTAATACTTCTTCTACCAGTGAGACAAAAAAAAGGGAAATGGGAGGTGGGTCTGTCAGAGCCTCAGGGAGCTGCATATGGCAAAGTGACTATTCAAGGGACGCAAGCAAGTTTTCTCTCCTCCCTACCAGACAGGATGACAGGGGAAGCCCGGTTTCAAGTCAGAAATAGTCAAAATCATTCAGACACAGCTGCCTTTAGGGGGATTTGCAGTACTCATTCTATCCACTGATTCTCTCAGGATGTCGGCCACAGATGTCTTTCTCAGATATGAACACAAGCGAGTAGTAAATCTGCGGTGGTTCTCTCAGAACATGCTGGCCGAACTCCAACAGCTGAAAGTTAAAGCGAGTGACTTCTGGTCTGAGGTAGATGTCATGATCCTACTCTCCCGCCTCCTCAAGAATAGACAGGAGCTCCTAGAACTAGGAGGTAAGTTAGACTTTGGTCACTGGCTGACCCTGTAACTCACTCAGGGATATGGGATACGAAATACAAATTGGATATAAATGGTAGGACTAAACGCCCTTGATGTCCTATATAACAAGGACAAGGAATGAGAACTCCTTAAAACAACAACAGACCTAGACCTAAGATCGCTAAATGTAAATGGGTTGGCTTTGGCTAAACAACCAAAACGTCAAGCCATACACGAGCAATTACGGGGTGTAGAAGGAAGAGAATGGCCAGATACAGTCTGTATACAAGAAACACACTTGATGGATAATGCGGATCACAACCACCCACACAAACAAATTTGGCCCCACCAAGCCTTCAGAGCCCACGCTCCTAGACCAGACAGTGCAGTTGTGGCAATCTGGTTACCCCCCGATTCGAAGATTGAACCGCTAAATTGGGGGGCAGACAAAGAGGAAGGCAGATGGGTCTATCTTTTGGCTATGTTGGAAATAGAGGTGGTTACTATCCTGTGTGTGTATGCTCCTAATGAGACAGGGGAGAGACGACGATTTTTTCAATTAAAAACCACCTTCCAGTAGGTATACCGATCATTATGGCTGGGGACTTCAATGCAGCCCCAAATAGGCAACTGGATCGTTGGCACATCCCCTCTCCCTGCCCAGTATATATAGAAACTGACGAACAAATCATTGAAGGCCTCTGTCAATCATTGAATATTTTTTATGCATATAGACGGCTTCACCCTACAAAAAGAACCTATACTTGTTTCATAAAGTCTCAATCTACCAAAGCCTCGAAGTCCCGAATAGACTTAATCCTCTTGTCAGAAGAGCTAGAAGGAGTGCTCCAAGTAGCAGAAATCTTCCCACAGAGTGTTTTTCCTGATTTTGATCACGCATGAACGTAGATTTACTCTCGTTCAGGAAAAAGTCAGATCAGGGCCAAGGTTTTTATAAACTTAATACTTCGGTCTTCAACATTAATCAGTTTAAAGTATATCTACAAGATGTATGGTCGTTCTGGAAAAAACAAAAGGATTATATTCAGGATGACATTCAATGGTTCAACATCGGCCTATTGTTTCTGGGCCGTAAATGCATTGAATATTCCAAACTGCTTGCCCAACAGTGTCACCTACAAGAAATTAATCTACAACAATAACTTCAACAATTGAAAAATCAAGAATCAGACTTGGTACAAGGAAACAAACAAAATGAGATCACTCAAAAAATAAATGAGCTAGAATCAAAAATCATGAACTGTATGGAACATCTGGCAAGGGATCATAATAAAAAGAAAGATGAAAGGCTACAATACAGAAGGGGTGATGGGCGCCAGATTCTTTGCTATGACAAAAGTCAAAGTCGGTCGATCTATTATTGAAGCTCTCTCTGATCCCCAAGGAGACCAATACTCTTTAGAGACATCTACAACAACATGTACAAAAATAGCAATAGATTATTACAAAACCCTCTTCACATCAGAATGCAACCACCAACTCCAAGACCAAAGAGTAAAAGAGATAGAAGACTTTCTTAAACCATTGACAAAATCTATATCAGACGATCAAAAGGAAATGATTGACAAACCGCTCTCGAAAGAAGAAATCGGAGCAACCTTCATAATGATGGAGGAGGAAAAAACTTATGGGATTGACGACCTTCCAAAAGAATTCTGGGAATTTATGTGAGACTACCTAGCTCAGGATCTTATGGACTACTATCATGCAGTATGGGTATTAGGCCAAATGAGAAAAATAGTAGGCCAAGGGGTGTTGACCTTATTATACAAAAAAAGAGAAATCAAACATACGTAACTATAGGCCAATCACCCTACTCACAATAGTCTACAAACTGGCGGCAAAAACACTTACAAATCGACTCAGGAAGGTCATGATAGACATCATGCATCCCACACAAACAGGCTTCATTGAAGGAAGGAACATCCAAGACAACATCCTACTGGTAAATGAACTAGTCAAACTCTCTAGGCAATCAAAGTATAATGCAACCTTCATCTTCATTGATTTTGAAAAGGCTTATGACCATATGGACTGACACTTCTTAGACAAATGTCTAGAAAAGTTCAACTTTGGTCCCAACTTCAGAAGATTGATAAAAATTCTACATGCAAATGCTACAACTCGTGTGATGGTGAATGAAAATTTGGCTCCTCCCATTGAATTAGAACGCTCAGTGAGACAGGGTGACCCCATCGCCCTATTCCTGTTCGTCATCATAATGGAGGCCATAACAACTAATTTACGATGCAATAAGGATATCAAACGTATTGATATTAGCTATATACCTAAAGAAGCCCTCCCAATATGCTCCTTGTTTGCATATGATTTTTCTCTAATGGTAGAAGCCTCTCGAGACAACTTGATGGAAATCCAAAGGTTGATGGACAAGTTTTGTTCCCTGTCAGATATGAAGATAAATTGGGGAACCAAAACACAAGGATGGTGGATACACCATCAAGGTGTAAGACTTCCAGAACAACCAAACATTAATTGGATGCCCCCTTCAGCTCCTATCAGAGTATTGGGCATTTCCCTGTCTGCTGAAGGAAAACCATCAATGAATAATGAAGCGATTTTCAAATCAACTTTAGTTAAAATGAAATTGTGGAAGGATAAGCAGACCTCCCTCATTGGATGATCGCTGGTTATAAACAATGTGATCCTAGCTTCACTTTGGTATAGGTCGGCGATCTGGGCTCTAAACAAATCTGCACCGAAACCTTTACAAAGACAAATAACAGCCTTTCTATGGAGAGGTAACAACGATCACCTTTCTATGGAGAGGTAACGACGATCATAAGAACATCATTAGTAGGGTAGCCTGGCAGGCGGTAATTCAACCAAAGACAAAAGAAGGGCTAGGTATTCTAGACCCCGCCACCCAAGCCATGACACTTGTCATCCAATGGATCATACGACGCCTTTTCATCCCACAAACCCCATGGATTGCTCTTGCAGAGCAACAACTCTCGTGTCTAGCTCCGGAGGTCCCAGAAGGGACAGACCCTTTGCTTTGGCTAGAAAACCGTAGTTGGTCTATTCCCAGAGGAAGAACACAACCCTCAGGCCAGATACCAGAAACACAGCGTCAGGCTACACAAAGAGATATAAAAAATGATCCATTCTGGCCACAACTTCTTAAGACTTGGCGCAAGTTACCTCTACCGGACAAGGTTTCACCCAATCGGTGGGAAGAGGTTTGTCAACAACCACTCTTTAACAACAGGTGGATCACCGACTCCCAAGGTAAGACGCTGCACTGTTTGGATTCCCCATGAGAGGGATGGATGAAAAATGGTATCCTCAGGACATGTGACATATGGAATCCAGAGTCTAGAGATTGATACTCTTTATCGGACCTCTCGCCTTCTCTACGTTATTGTAGAGGATCTGCAAGAGCACTAGAAAAGATTATAGAATCTATCCCCATTGAATGACTCAGGATCCTTAGGAAAGACCCTCAGCTCAAAGAGAGTGACTGGGTAGGAATCCAGGGGGACCCATTACATATAATGAACGGCTCCGTTTGTCTTTCCCTATTTACTATCAACCATAACAACTGGCTAAAGGAGAGTCAAACAAATCAAACAATTTTGGTCCAATCTGAGCAAGTGTTTAGAATCAGAGTATTGAAATGCAAAGAACGTTGGCTAGCCTTCGAGTCAGCATGTGCAATTAATAAATTAGCACTAGACCCTCTATCATGGGTATGGACAGTTCCACTTGGAAAACAAAGAGCCTGTACCCGATCTCTTCACACACTGACAGTAAAATCTACTTACCATCTACTGAGACCAAGAACTGAATTAAGAGAGAAAGTGGAAGCTAGATGGATGAAACATTTAAATATAAGCAAAGAAACACTAAGAAAGATCAAATGGCTCAAAACCACAAAATGTAAACACACAAAGGTAGCCTTGTTGCAATGGCAGATCGACCACCGATGTCTCCCCACTAACGATTGGATCATAGACAGGACAACACTAGAAGAGAGAGGCATTGCACTTCCTTGGTGTAAATCATGCTCAACAGTTTTCCCAGCAAGAAACATTCATGAAACCATTGAGCATATATTCCTTCAATGCCGAGGGGCGGACTGGCTATGGAGATGGTGGGAAAGGATCTGGAGATCCCTAAACCCCTCAGTAGACTGGCCTTGGGATCGGATGGCCATATTATGTGAGACATGGTCTCAGGAACAACTTGACGACTTCTCCCATAACTTAGTTACCACAGGGAGAAGGGCCATTATATGGGCCCTTTGGAGAAGACGATGTACTCTAGACATGGAAGGAGCAAAGCTGGAAGGACCAGAATTCACAGAATCTATCAAACTGCACATACAAACAGTTATTACAGGACAATGGGGGAAAACCAAAGAAAAAATTCAATTCTTATTTTCTAAAAAAGAGATCTTACATCACATCCAACAATTCAGTGGCGCTTGGCTAGGGAGACCTCGGGAGGGTAAGATAGGTAAAGTAAGTTGGAATGGGGGGAGGAGAGAAATCAAGGACGATCAAAGAGAGGTTCTTGAGAAGGACTATCGGCTGATCTTCCATGAATGGACTGAAATAGATCCTGCTTTTCCCCTTCGCCCGCTGTCGGACTTCCCTGACCCCTTCCCTCTACCTTCCAATTGTTTGGTTCCCTTGAGTTGGTTTGGTAATGATTAAAGGAATTTGTCCACAATTTTCGTCCATAACCAGCAGGAAAACAGCTACTAGTTTCAAAGTAAGATCTGGCGCCCCAAAGAAGGGTGAAGAGGTAGCACCACCAGAGATCCTTCTTCATTATGAAGGCTGGTCCTTAGTTTCCAGAAGATCTATGATACAATGGCATGGTCAGTCACAAAATCAATGTTCAGGGATGCTGGACCCGATTTCCAGCAGGTGCTGCTCCCACCAATAGATGGAGCCTCCTCGGTAGTGCTAGCGGTGTCTGCTCTTAGCCTCGTACCAGCATCCCTAGCATCTGCTCGAGTTGTCTGTTCTGAAAAAAAAAAAAAAGGCCAAATGGGGGCTGAGTAACTTGATGCCAGGTCTCTCCCTCCGTGCGCAGCAAGGCCCAGATCAATTGTCGCATTTGCAGTGCGATAATTTGCAGCCGGCGGTCCAAAAGACCAAGGCCCCCGAATCGCCGCGGTTGAATCAGTTTGGCCCATGCGACTCTGCAAATGGAATCTTCCGCCTCGGCATCGTTGGACCGCAAGTGCGCATGAACTGGCTTTTTTTATATATCTAAACATCCTTCTACCTGGCATGTGCACGGCCCCCGCGTCCGACACCGTGGCCAAGACTCAGGTCTTTATAACAATGGATTTTCCGAAGACGCCCATGCTCCCTCTTGCACTCCATACTTGAACACGGGTCACCGCTACCGTGGCTCGCATCGCCATCTGCTTGATTCCTCCGTTGCTTGGTGTCAAGTTTGCCCCCAAGAAAGTCATCCTCTCTTCTTCCTCCACCGTCACGACATCCCACTCCTTCGGAGGCTCTACCTTTTGTAGGAGGATGACCTTTGAACAATTGACACGCATTCCCAAATACCTGCAGAAGGTTGCGAGGTTTTCTTTTAAACCACCAGTACCTCGCTCAGCTATTGAATCGGAGCCTCCCAGCACGCTGCGCGCCAAGTCCGGCCGAACCGCCGCCGCAATTTTCTTTTTCGTTTTGCCTGCGGCCTCCAGCCAATGCGGTCTGGCAGGCCGAAGCCCAAATGGCGCGGCGCGTATACCGGAAGCGCCGCGGCCGATAGCTGGGCCAGGTACTGATAATGATCATGTTGGGATCATCATCATCATAGTCACCACATGAGGGACGCTGAGCCTGGTTCTCAGCAAGTTCGGTTCGGTTTCTCCGGGCAGACTGTGAGGACCCGGGCCTCATTCCTCTTTTTTTGGTAATATCAGCCTTGGGCACTGGGCCTTTTTTTTTTTTTTTTTTTTTTTTTTAAAGCTGTTGGGTGGTCGGGGGGATCACCGCTTCCGTGTCATCTGCGAGTGCTGTGGATCTCAACTCGGCTATTGGTTCCCCCTTCAAGCCTATCATCTGATTGTCCGCCCTCAACAGTCCATGCAAGGATTCGATGTAAATAACACAGATGGTCGAGGACAGTGGGTAACCCTGCCGTATGGAGCGAGTGACTGTGAGCTTGTCCGACCTCACCCAATTGACTTGCATCACTGCCGAGCCTCCCTTCAGCAGGCTCCTCACCCACCCACAGAAGATTCCGCTGATTCCCTCCCGTGCCTTTCCTTGCAATAGAAACTTCCACCGTACCCTGTCTTAAGCTTTTATCAGCACCTCTAGCACTGGAGGGGGCTGTTTTGAAAAAAAAAAAAAAAGAAAAAAAAAAAAGAAAGCTTTTTCTAGGTCTATGGATACGAAGGCCTGTCTGGATCTGTGCACTGGTCTTCTTCCAAGATTTGTTGTGCCAGCAGTACGCTTGACAAGATCTGTCAACCCACCATGCAGCCTTTTTTTTTTTTTTTTTTTTTTTTTTAACCCACCATGCAGCCTGTTTGGGTATGATCTATAATGTGTGGCAGGATCTCCTTCAGGCGGGTTGCTAATACCTTGACCAATATTTTACAGAGTGCGCTCAGGATGGATACAGCGCCCTTCTGGTCGAAAGAAGTTTTTTTTTTTGTTGGGGGGGGAGGATGGATGCGGGTTTTTCTTGGGGGGGGCGCACAGCAAACGCGTTCCCGAACACGGCGCACCCTCATCGTGGTCGTACCAGACCACAAAGATAACTTGCATACATTCGTTATCATGGTGCATTGTTTTCCTGGCAAGATAGCAGATGTATACAAGCCACCTTTCCGGTCTGGTGCATCCAAAATGTGGAGGCGGCGGGTTCCTGGTAGAGCCCGCCGGATCTCTCTCTCTCTCTCTCTCTCTCTCTCTCTCTCTCTCTGATTTTTTTTTGGCTTTGCCAAACTGGAAAGATAGCCTGTATACATTTGTTATCAGGGTGCATTATGTTAGTTCAAACATCGCAAATGTAGGGTGTGTTATGTTAGTTAAAACATCGTGAATGCATACGAGATAAAACGGGGGTGCGCCCTCTCTCTCTCTCTCTCTCTCTCTCTCTCTCTCTCTCTCTCTCTCTCTCTCTCTCTCTCTCTCTCTCTCTCTCTCTCTCTCTCTGATTTTATCTGCACCCAAACCGGAAAGATATCATGTATAGTAGTATACATTCGTTATCAGGGTGCGTTGTGTTAGTTGAAACATCGCGAATGTATACAAGCTCTTTCCAGTCTGGTGCATCCAAAAGAAGGGTACGCCCTCTCTCTCTCTCTCTCTCTCTCTCTCTCTCTCTCT
>BFEA01000343.1:489777-506723 GCA_003427395.1 Chara braunii
TGTTTTGGGGGGTGGGGTAGTTAGTTAGGGGTGTCTCTCTCTCTCTCTCTGGTGCGAGCGCCGTTTTTCCCTGGTTTTTTTTTTTTTTAAAGAACTCCCGATGGACCACGTGTCAGATATCAAACTGATCGAAACAGATATTACACTTGCTCGTCGTCGTTTTGGGGGGTGGGGTAGTTAGGGGTGTCTCTCTCTCTCTCTCTCTCTCTCTCTCTCTCTCTCTCTCTCTCTCTCTCTCTCTCTCTCTCTCTCTCTCTCTGGTGTGCGTGGGTCAAAGGAGGGTCCTCCCTCCTACGTCCCTGTTCCCTCCTACGTCCCTCTTCCCTCCTCCGTGCCACCTCCCTCTTTCGCCCCTCCTCCCTCCTTCGTCCCCCCTCTGCACGAAACACAGTTCGTTTTCCCCCCCCTCCTACCATCCCTCCACCCTCCTTCAGCCCTCCTCCCTCCTTCGCCCTTCTTCCGCACAAATTAAGTTTCGTTTTTGTTTTTCCCTCCTTGGTCTCTCCTCCCTCCTTCGACCCTCCGTGCGTGCACACACTCGTGCGCTCATTTCACAGGCCGGGCGCGCATTTCGTACACGCATTTCGTAGGTCGCGTGTTCAAGAACGGAAGAGGAGGGAGGAGTGAGAGGAAGTTTGGAGGACGGAAGTCTGCACAGAGAGGGGAAGTTGTGGAAAATGGAGTTGGTGACAGAGGCTCGGACAGGAGGGGGTACGGAGGCAGGCAAAGAGGGGGGCAGGAGAAAGCCAGAGAGAGGGGGGGGCGGAGGGGAAGGCATGAGGTTCTTGGGGGGCCAATGCTACTGACCTGTGTCTCCCATCTTGGAGCGGCGTTCAGGCGTCCACAATCCTCCAACGCATGCCAATCACCGGGCCCACCACAGCTCCCGGCCAACCACAGTCCACAGATCACCGGTCCCAGCACATCCATGGCCGACCACAGCAGAGAGAGAGAGACAGAGAGAGAGAGAGAGAGAGAGAGAGAGAGAGAGAGAGAAGAGGGTTTATCCGTGTGTGTGAGAGAGAGAAAGAGTGCGTGTGAGTGTGTCCGCGACAGAGCCTCAAAAAAAGCATGACTGTGCCAGACTGTTTCGTCGGACTTTCACCGACTCATCAGGAGGTTGAACCCCGGCAGTCTGCCCAGGATGCATTTGACTGACGGATAAGGACTCACCACATCGCCCAGAGTTAGCGATAACCCTGAGAAACGTGTCTGAGAGAGAGAGAGAGAGAGAGAGAGAGAGAGAGAGAGAGAGAGAGAGAGTTTGTCGAGCTCAGGGCTCCACGACACGGCGCAGGGTGCTTCACGACATGGTGTATGCGCTAGAGGGGCGAAGTAAAACTGCGCGCGACACATCGGCGAAAGTTGGCCTACACGCTTCGCACGGACGCTTCGCGACAGCCTGGGGCACCCACAGCACTGTCGCGGACTGAAACGGCCCGTTGAAACAGTAAAAACGTGCGGCACTCTACGGCGCTAAGATGTGGGCCTTCGGTCCGGTAGCACCCAATGGCCTGGATCTCGGCGCGGTCTTAAGATCTTAAGACCGCGTGGAGATCCAGGCCGTTGGGTCCTACCAGACTGACGGCCCAGATCCTAGATTTGTTACATCGTTCCGCAGATCTGGGCCGTGGGCCGGTAGGACGGACGACGGCCCAGATCGGCGATTTGTTACATACTGCGGGATTAGCAATTTCTATAGTGTAGGCGAAAAAAAAGATGCATTACCACAAGAAGGGAGATCAAAGGGCCAATATCCCCTGTGCATCCATCCTTGTGGCGGACTTGTGCAGGGCGTTATACCAAGTGTGGGGCCGTGTGCCAAAATGTGACACATCACACCAAAAATAGTAAATAAACAGAGAGAATTGCAAATGCGAGGAGTTTAAGCCCTCGGCATACCTGCATTTGGCCCTACGGCAAGCATGAGCCCGCCCTAAGTAAAGGTGGCCCCGCGAATCTCAATGAGGCCTGAATTTGTCAATTTTGCAAAGCCTTGGTGGGCGCCAGACAGTTGCCACGTGCCAGTTAGTTACATCCACCCTGCTCGTGAAATTCAGAAACATCAGAGAGCCTTCCGGGCTCTTCTGGCAACACAGTGGAAGCAGGGATCACCTCACGTTTGCGCTTGGGTGGTTGGGCAGGCCTAACCAATCTGGTCCGAGGCAACTGTCTGAATGGGACTGGGTGCAGACACTGTGGCCCAAAGTGAAGCTACTGGGCACATACACACCCGGTCCAGGCAGAATCGAGCCTGGCTGCATGTGGGGGGCACATGCATGTGCATGCGGCAGCACTGCTGGAGCTTTGGCTAGCGCGTGCTGCGTGCTAGCGCTGTGCAGAGGTAGTGCGCGGTCGTTAGAGAGAGAGCAGTGCAAGCAGGCAGCGCCATAGCTCAGTCCTCCATAGCCAGGCTGAGCTTGGTCGGTCCGCAGGGATCGACGGCGGACCTTGGTGTTAGGACTTGGAAGGAGAAGACGACGGTGAGCATGTTGAGGGCGAGTGGGGAGCGATGTGAGAGCACGTACCTGGTCTTCGCGGAGGTCTGCATCGTCAACATCTGCAGATGTACTTCAGTTGCTGCTGCTGACGTCAACTGGTTGCTTTGTCATTTCATAGGCTAGCTTCGTAGCTGTAGCATTGTAGTCTGGGTGCTGAGCGCCAGTAGGGAGGAAGAGCTTTGAATACTTCATTGGTGGTGGCGAGCGAGGGCTCTCATTGACAATTGAGTTTGCTGCCTTGGTTCTCCTTCAGTGTGATTTCAGTGCATTTCTGCCTTCTGGACAGCTTACGACTATCTGCCTTTCAGTGTGATTTCACAATCTGGAATTATGTCATTTCCATATTGCCCATTTTCCTTGCACAGACTTTGAAAAAAATAAAAAGCCCCCAAAAGCTTTAGAAAAAAAAGACATTTTTTTAACGACTTTTTACTAAGTTTTTAATTGACAAATTCAAGAACAAGTCTGAACCACATTTTAGAACATCATCCCAGCGAGAAGTGGTTCGATATAAGTCTTTAGAGTGTTCACACCTGTTCTGGCTTTCATCAATTGTATGTGTGTGTGGTGTGCCAAAAGCTTTCATCACTTTTACATGCACGTGATGGGCCAAAATTTTCATCACTTTCACATGCACACGGTGCGCAAAAAGTTTCGATCCCTTTTATGTGCACATGGTGTGCCAAAAGCTAATTCTGTTATCGGATAAACTTGCGATCTGTTAAACCACTAGTACCTTTCCCGCGTGGGAAAATAGGGAAAACTGGCTACTCCTGAAAATTCGGAGGCCGGGCCCGACGACAAACGAAACGACAGCCGCCGATCAGATTTATCAATGGCCGTCGTTTCGTTTGTCGTCGGGCCCGGCCTCCGAATTTTAAGGAGTAGCCAGTTTTCCCTATCTTCCCACGTGGGAAAGGTACTAGTGGCTTTTAAAAAAAAAATGGAATGATACAGAGAAGATTCGCATCGCCCCTGCGCAAGGATGAGAACGCGCAAGTATCAAGTCTACAAATTTTCTTTCTTCAAAAAAAAAAGTTGCTATCGTGTTAATTCAACCTGAAAATGGTGCCCCACAAATGCCAGCTCTGTCACGCGATCGTCCACCATACTCACTGTTGCACATGCTAGCATGCAGAGAACTTCAAGCTTCTCTACCTAGCCAGTAGTCCCAAACTTTTTCAGGCTTGTTTTCAGAAAGTACCCCTTGTTAATCCTTGCCCATTAAGCCCACCTTTGATCCCTTTTCGTACCATGACCATGCTGCCGACGGCACGTCTTGAATGCTACTCTCCAATCGCCACCAGATCTTCCGTCTGGGACCCAGCTCTTGCGAGCCCTTTGGCATGCGTTCCCGGGTTTTCGGGTAAAAGACATGACCCCTAGAAGTCGCAAGAACAGACAAGTGAGTGGTTCACAAATGAAATACTGCACCTGAATTTGTCAGAGCCCCCAGACAGGTATTGCGACCTTCCCTCGTCTCCCAACCAGCCCAAAGCTTCTGTGCGATGTGCACGTGTCCCATTCTTGCTGCGTGCCACGCTCACAACGGACATCGCATCCCAATCATCTTGAGGCGAATCTTCCCTACTGCAGACACAAGAGGCAGCAAACATTAAAAGCGCCACTTCAGTAATGGAGGGGATGTGAACTGGGTCGCGTACAGCATCCAGTGTTCAATCGCACTGCAACTGGCTACTTGACTCATCAAGGTTATCTTTGGCATTGATACACTTTTTTTTGTTGCCGGAGTTAAAAGCACGGTTCCAAGAGGTAACAACCGTAATATACATTTTACTTTTTTGGATATTTCCAGGAGTTGATATGACTGATTTTATTGCCATTTATTCATCTCAGTGCATGGTACCTGGCCTTGAAATTGTACTCCCACTCGGAGGCTGCATCCCTAGGGGATCAGACTGGCGGGAGAGGCCTATGCGGGGAGCTGCACTGTTTTCAGCAGGACAGTCTTGAATCGTGAGTGCAGAAGCCATTCACATCACAGTGAGAGGTTTCCAGCTGCCACTGTGCAGCAGCGGGGTAGATGCCATGACTACTAGTATGGCACCACTTTTGAACATCGCCTTACATCTGCCGCAAGGACATCTGGTAGTTAGTTGTGCCAGCGATCAGTGGTTTGATCCCCTGCCATGTCGCTAACAGATCCAACAGACTGACTGGAGCAGCATCCAGGACGTCCTTCACCATCCACAACCCAGCTCACCTGCATTGCATTGCATTGCACATTTCCTTTAAGCCGCCAGTACTTTTGACCCTTCCCTTGCCGAGCCTGGAAACACCCTGTGGGCCAAAAAAAAAAAACGAACCGGCGCGGTGTCGCACTTTTTTCTAGTCAAGCCTCTTCTGGCGACCAAAAAGCCAACAGGCTGTCACGCAAGATTTGGATGATGTTTGCAATAAATAAAATAAATTAACTAAAGCACATCCCTTCCTGTTGTGTGCGTTCAGCTCCAAGCGAGACCCTTCAATTGCAGTCTTCGTCGGTCCCCAGTCTTAGGAATCTTTTATTTTGATTCCGAATAGCAAGGAATCATGCAAATAATAATCATAAATTTCTGGTATATCATGCATGCATCAATTTTGCCAATTTTCTAATTCTGAGAATTGTGAAAGCATCATCAGAGAACATGATCATCAAACAAAAGCAGAATAGACGATACAAGACTGACTGACTTGAGCAACAACAAGGATAAATGAGGGAAGAATGAGAACTCATAATAATCTCAGAGAGTACACATGAAGAGAGAATGGCCAGCACTAGTCAAGAGTCCTCACTCATCCCTTTGAGTTACACACTCGACCTCTCATTTTGTCGTGCGCTTCTTGTGTTTCGAGCCAAGTCTTCGTACTCTCTGAGGTTGTGGTCTTTGAATGTAGAGCCACCTGAACCCTGCAAGCTCCGAACATTTCCAGCAAAGTCTCATGATACGGAAGTCGGCCATAGCACAGAATTCTTCCCATAGAGTAGGAATATATGGTTGAGAGAAGATCCCTCGTCTGAGATGTCGAAACTCTGAAGGCTCAGTCACTGCCTCATAATGAAAATCCCGCTGCAGAAGAGATGTACCTCTTTGCCAAATCCACCAGATCACCCCAATAAGAACCATCAGTGAGAGTAAAGGGAACTACTGGAGACTTGGGGTAGTCCGTGTAGAGCTTCGGTCCGAAGAAGCTGCAAATCAGCTTCACTCTGCTCTCGTCTAGCTCTCTCGCTTTCCCTTCAAGATATGTGGCTGTTGAGATTCAGACTGCGTCGAAGTGCTCATGGGTTTCTTTGCCCTTCTTCAAATAGACCCTCAAGTCATGGACGGTACCTCCTGCGAACTATGAGCTACATAGATGGATAGGTCCTCTTGTTTGAAGCCGACTGCACTGACATAATGGTGTTGGAAAGCATCTTTTGAAGCAATCCTGTTGAGCCCGGCGAGAACAGCCTCCTGGACTGAGAACGACTGGACTGCACTCATGTGCAGTTGCTGAGTGTTGAAACTGACTCTCGTACCTTTGGATGAATGCAATGTCTAATTGATACTGATCTCTGGCGTAGATAAAAATGACCAAGCGTTGACTAAATATTGATTGAACACTGATCGAGTACCGCTGCTTGAATGATGCTTGAAAATTGTTGGGGTAACAAGTCACTTAGTGTCGAAACGTTGAGATTACTGCAAACTACAGTGTGGCACTTGCTGATTCTGATGTCCGTGGGGATCTCGAGAGAAAAGTTTGGACATCTTTGTGTTTACCCGAGCCTCGCCCTGGTCTTCTCCACGGTCTCTAGCAGCGAGCCACTACTGTGTAATTTGTCATCGTGACCATAAAAATAGATTACATATTCAATATATTTTTCTCTTTTTACCATTCACGCTGAGCTTTCCTACGTGATTCCATATCTCGGCACGCCTCTTCCTTCCATCCCTCTTTCTTGTCGCTGTTTGATCTGTATCTCAACACGAGGACCTAATCCTCTTTCATAATTCCTTCAAACCCCGCTGGATTTAGGCAGTGAATAGAATGGACTCCAGATAAGCTTAGTGAGCTTTGCACACAGAGTAGAAGACTGTTCCAAAACTTGGGGTCGTGGAAGTTAGTCCAATCGTCCAATCGCCAAGTATTCCAAACGTTAGCTATGTGCCATCACCGTTTCAAATGTTGAAGCAGGCTCTGGTCTGCGGATTAACAACAGACAATATGGGGAGGGAATCCGACACGAGCGTACAATGCTGGTTCACAGACCGACCGTACCCACGCTCTGGTGTCGATATCTGAAGCTTTACTGGGTGCCAGGCAAGCTTAGTCCGATTGGGACTATCCTCGAAACAAATTAAAAGAGGGAGAGCAATTGTTGTCCTTGACAGTTGGTTCATGTAAATACAAGAGATAGTATTTCCTGAGGGCTGTCGTGCATAGGAAGGCGTCGAGTTCGCGATAGCTTTCTCAAGCTGATTGATAATTATTCAGTCGGGGATTCATTATGTCTCGTCCTGCAAAAAAAAAATAAGCGGATCTGTTACCCGCGGCGTCACCAATCATAACATTATCTGCTCCGGGAGATGTCCCGTAGAGGTCCGGAACGTGCTGCCTCAAACCGCACCTTTCACTCATAGGTCACTCCCTTCCACTTTCACGCAGTCTTTCGGGAACGAGTAGCGCTATGCAGTTCCCCAGAGGTCTGGACCTGGCAAACTTCTCGCCTGTCCCCAGAGAGACGTGATAAACGTGACATGGACCTCTATCGTGCTCTACTCAAGGGTACACACGTGCAGACACGCTCTGAATTGGGTGGTCTGGATTGCTCTCGAAGCCCTGACTGAAAGTTAATTGAGTGCCCATCACCAAGTCGCAGTAAATCGTGCCAGCCGTCTTAACAGGCGTCCTTTTCTTTGCCTCGTTCGCTCGGTACTTAGCAAGGTGAGTGTTTGATGTTCGTTTACTCGGCGCACACCGAATAACAATGTTATAGGGCCTCGAGTTTGTCTTCGTGCAGTGCGCACTTCGCTGATCACTCTCGTTTGTGTATATAAATTTGGAGCTGCTGGTCTCAGTTCCAGCTACTTACACAGTGCAGGCTTAGCTACTAGACATAGACACTGTTCATGTAATGTGCAGGTCAGCCCCAGCAGTAAGCCCCGATCGGATGAGGCACACGGCAGCCGCTATTTGGCGCAGACTCGGTTAGTGTCCAGCACAGCAAGTTTGAGTACAGACGCAAGTGGTTCCCGCTCGTGGACGGCGCAAGCACCGCAGTGTAAAGAGCTGGACTCAGCCAGATGTTCGGTTAAGCGAATCAAGCAGATTTAAATAGTGGTTAACAGTGAATAGACAAGTGAACGAAATGGCAGATGTCAGGAAGGCTTAGGATCAATCTGGTTTAGCACGAGAGCGCTACATTCGGAGTCTGTCTCTTCCATTTGAGTTGCACTCGCTGAAATTCAGTATAATCCTCACTCAGGGTTTTACGCAAAATGATATTAGCATCTTCCACTCAGATTCCACGAAGTCAGTGTACTGAACAAGGCATCAGAGGTGGTAGCATCACCGGAGTGAGTCTTTGACCGCCGCATCCAGCTGGCAACGGACCCGGCTCAACTAATACACAACGCATAACGGGTGGTGAACTCCACCCGAATAGTACGCCGGGGACTATCGATAACGAAACACATGAGGGTGACCCTCCCCCCTCGAATGCTGCTTGTCGACAGATCAGAGCTCCCATGAGACATTCAGGTAATGACCACGGCACAGAGTAACTCGGACCCGGTTCCTGCTCAGGGTCTCACTTTTCAGATCTGCCTTTGCATTGCTCAATCTCCACACAAGTCATTTCATAGAGCTCAATATGGCAACAAGTTTTGCTCTCGCACCAAGCAGGTTCTTAATCTCAACATACGTAAAAAGATTGTGGACTAGGTCAAGTCAACAGCCCCTTTTCATTGAACAGCCCAGTGTCTTGAAAGGGCAACACTAATCTCCGTCCATTAGGAACTCAGCGAGCAAGTATGCAACCTTCCTAAGAGTGACTCACTTCTTTCCCATCAGGCAACAATGGCTAAACGATAAATCAATAATGCTATTACTTTATGATCTACTCCGCTTCGAGGTTTTTGCACCTTCGGGGAGGCAGAAAAATCCAGACTGTTAGGCTAGAGCTTCATTAATAAGCAATATAAGGGTCAGTGCTTATCACGAAGCTCGCCGAAGTCGATCATCGACCTCTCGCTAGCGACGTTCAGAGTACAAGGCACTGACAGCTCATAATTTCCTCAAGCCAAGAATTCAAAGCAGGGAGGAGGAGTTCATGAAATGGACAAGGATACACGAGAGTATCTTATCTTCATGTATGCTTCCTTCAGTACCCTCGCCAAAATCCCATGGAGATCGACATCATTCAATTTCTCCAGGCCACCACTTCTGAGCCGAAGAGAAAGGAAAATTCGAAGAAGGTCGTGAGCACACAGTAGGGCCAGGGGAACTCGGCCGCAAAGAAGAAAATTACCTCACACACAAAACATTGGAGTGACCTTAACGACTCAGTTCAAAACCAGGCCAACCAGCGCTCGTCTGAAGAACTGACGAATAACGTTCACAACGTAAGGACGACACATAACGCGTAGAGATGCAAGGTGGCGTTAACTGCATGTACTAGTAATCACTTCCCATACGAGGTCACCAGACTGACCTGCTGTCGTTAGCAAACAAACCAAAACCAGATGAGAGTAATCGAAATCTTCCTTTATAACAGAATGACGACTGTGGTAAATCACCCGCACAGGTGAGAGACTAGAGCTAAACCTGTTCCGTTCACATTCTAAGACTCGCTCAGTACTCACGAGTTGCTAAGTATGCTCTAATCACAACGACAACAATGATAGGCTGCTTTACGGACTCTTAGTTGGCATGTTCATGTCAGCGCAGAGACAGGGTAGGTCAAGAGACTCCTTTTCACGCCAGTTGTCAGTGACTAACACAAAGCCTTTTCTAGTGGATCATTAGATAATGCTCTCAACCGAGAGGATGCGCACTGACCAACGAAGGCACTGAGAATGATGCTAAGAAGCAAACCTCAAGAGTGCTAACGCGCGAAGAGGGCGACAGCGGCAATTAACCGGATGCATTCTCCGGGGCCAGACATGCCACAATTAGTTAGCAGTCCTATCATCCGCACCTCCCACGCGTACCTGGCCTAGAAGCGTACGAGTAGCACTCCCTCGGCACTCTGTGGCCGTCTCTTCCTTAGCTACTCTTCGCGGATAGCAGATGGTGAAGGTTTGCAGGCCAGAAGACCAGTGAGGGCTGAGCAGGGATGGAGCTGATAACGTCAACCACTCGCTCGCACGCGGAGCCCTTCACGGAAGTCTGACTTTCCTCGTCTCGCGTGTCCAATCAAAATACAAGCATTGTCCTCTCTTTCAATCTATAGCCATCTCATAGAGAACAGCGTCTCTGAACTCTCTCTGTGACCACTCTGCATGCTCAATGTAGAGGTGACGACAGCCAAGTCATTCTTGCGTGTGACACATCCTCTCTCTCTCCACCATCGCCCAGTCATGTATCGGCTCACGTCATCCTCTCAACGTGACAGCCCTCTTCGCCTCGCTATGACTTGGCAAAAACGACGGCGTCAACCGCATCTTAGACGCGTTACCCAGCCTTCGCAGACGCTCCGTCTCTCTCTCGTGCCTCTCTTCTTCACTCATGGGTGTCCCTTCGTAACCGCCTCGCGTGGACTCTGTCTCCCCCTCATCTCGCTATCTCCAGAGTAGGCTTGATAGACTCCATCAAATACAGACAGGGAGGGAGGGTTATTGGCGTCAACCTTCACTGGTGTGCTTGCGTTTCGACCCATCCGCTGGGTATGTAGGCGTCACCACTGTGACTCGCTCGGAACTGACGTCATCAACAGGGCCACGCAGGCGCGAATAGCCCTCTCTCTACTCTGACTCCCACTGTGCATGCGCGTCACTCTCCTCCTTCCCGCTCGTGCCTTCACACCGACCGTACATAACTGCCTCGCGGTCTCAATCCCTCCGCTGGCTCGAATTGGCCTCGGGCCCGTCCTCCACCGACTCGGTCGGTGGATGCTCCCTTCTCCACTGCTGCAGTCCGTGCCAGGATTGGGTCAGAGCATCGCTTTCCTCGGACTCTGCCTCTGAGTTCCGGTCTAGTTCTTGTTGCTCTCACTCGGTAGTAATCGTGGAGGTCTCCTCTTCATGGTAAGTAACAGTAACTTTTAAAGCAGCAGTGACCCCATCTCGCCGGCACCTCCGTTCGGCTCTGTTACGAGCCTCCATGACCACCCCCTGCACCGCAGCATCCTCCCTCATCTCCTGCTCTTTGGCCCCGTAAACATTGACCCTCAACTTTACTGCGAGGTCATGCTTGCTATAGTTAAAACAGGCATCAACTATGACACCCTCCTCTCTCTTAGGCTCCCAGCTCCAAAAGTACCGCAGGTATCTCGGTTCATAGTCGTAAAGACCGTTGCTGCGCGCAATAGCCACTTGCCAGATAGCCTGAGCGCCCCACACTCACGCGAGTTACAGTATAGCACGCACTAGGCTCAGGAGACAGATCCCGGCTCGAGCGACCCACACTGAGTACAGCGCTGGCCGATTAGTAATTGACATTCAAAGAAATGATTAAAATCAAAAGAGGGAATCGAACACCAACGGTTAGAGTGTATGACTACTTGTTCGGTACGCCGTGGTCCCATAACAAAATCCGGATCAGCTCCTCCCTTCCTTCAAAAGAACTCGTAAGGCTACCCCTGATGGGTGCCCATGTCCAATGGTAAGGAGGGGGCTTATGACCTTCCGCGGGAGGTGATAAGCCTCCTTCCGAAGCAGCTGCGGGTCGCCCTTCCTTTTGGGGTCCTACTGTGTGGCGCCCAGTCAGTCGACTCAGTAATAGAGCAAAACATGAAGGGTCAGGCCAGTCTAGACCGTCCGTTTATGATCATGGTTCAAAAACGAACCGTTAGTCCCCCCCCACGAAGTGACAGGGAGGGAAAACGAGATTAAAAGAAGACAACTAATAATAAATTTAATAATAATACATGAGACGAAAGAAAAAAAAGAAAGAGAAAGGCGTAACATCACCACAACCCGAGATCACCTGATACTTTAAGACGGTCCGGATCAAAACACGGGTTTGACGTACGACTTCCCTTCGCCTTTCATTTTTCTTTCTTTTTCCTTTTCTTAGTTTTCTTTCGCTCAGCTGTGACAGCAGCCTGTGCATATAACCCATAACTCAGCAAGAGGGCGCCTGGCGCGCAGTAGAAAGACCACGCCAGTCCCTCTATCTTCGTGTGGCTACCACGGCCACAGGCCGGTAGTGCTCTGCTGTACAGCAGGGCACCGAGCCTGCGTGGACCAATGGAAAGTCCAGTGGCGCACCACCACCTTTACCAGGGCAGGCACCGACTGGACCGGTCCACAGCAGAGTACAACCCGAGTATACCCGGTGCGCAGTGAAGGTTCAAGAACAGTCGGCAAGGTGCGGAAGCCTGAGCTCGGTACGCAGCGAAGTCCGAGCAAGAAGCTGGTACACTCCGAGGGGTCCCGAGTAGACGCCTGGCATACAGAGGAGGGCCGGGACACCACGCACTCCGACAGCGGGCCTTCTTTTGGCTGGCGATGCCAGCCATTTTGTCCCGGTAGGCCGACCCCTGAAGTTTGTGGCCGCATGCACGCCATGACAGAGAAAAGTCACTGGGAAATGTAGTACTAGTGATTTTTGGACCATTTCTCGATTTATGTGTGTCATCCTTGCGCAGGGGCCATGCTAATCTTCTCTGTATCGTTCCAATTTTAACGGATGTGTTGTTGAATGGTATAGGGGAAAAAAAAAAAAAAGAAATGCGTTGTTGATTACCGTCCGACCGTTCCCGGAGTTGTCGGTGGGGGAAACAGTGCAGTGGAATCTGCCTTTGGCTGGGACATCAACAACAATACAGCCGGCAAAAAACAGTTTGGTTGAGTCCCACGTGTAATGGAGAGTGGAAAAAAGAAACGTACGTTTGAAAGCATCAAAGACAAAATCTGGCTGTATGCTGGAACCTCCGACCGGGGTCTGTGTTTCATAGCTTTTCATGAGGTTGCACTGGGAGCCAGTGCATGTTGTCATATCAAATTTCGCACCATGGATTTTGTCAAAAATGTTTGATGTGATGCTTCTTGGGGTTTTCTGTTTGATACTCTGACTGTGGTTATGTTACTTGTGGTCACTTTTGTCGGTAGTTTAGTTCATATTTATTCAATCTCATACATGTCTGCGGATGCAGCGGATACTTTTTGTTGCCTCCATTTATGTGCTATTGATCTATTTTATGAACGAGAACTTCTGCTCGGGACTGAGTTCTGGGGAATAGCATTACTGCATTTTCTAACAAGTCACTGCTATTCTTCTGATGTGGGACTGCGTAATGCCAAGGTTTAACCGATGGCAAGTTCCGCGAGGGCCACATGTCTGCAAGTGCGATGACCGAAAGGAGGGCTTCCTTTCAGCAAGGGCTGAACGCAGTGATCTTTCCTCAAATGTCACTGTATTACTCAGCCTCCTGGATTCCATGAGGCTGCGCATTGGGTCCCAGTGGCCTAGAGGATAGATAACACATACTATACGACAACAGAATATTTCTTTCTGCGCCCCTTGGGCGGAACCATTTGTTTTCTGAGATAAAGTGGGTTTGTCCTGGTGGCTTGTCGCGGTTACTTGGTTTGAACTGTAAACCATCATCTTGGAGGGCCTCCACATTCCATAACTACTGTCTTCACCCAAACAGAACGAACAGTCATTATGCCTGTATTTAGGGCAACTTCCAGTCCAGACACGGCAATAATTACCATACGTTCTATTCGGGGGAAGACGGTGGCGACATACTAGGATGGGCAGTGTAGAAGTGGCCCTGCAAAGATCCAGTCGACGGCCCACAAACTGACGGCACATGTTACATACTTCAATGAGTATGGGCAGAACCAAAGATCAACCAATGTAGGATGAGCATATATGCAGCGGAAGTCTGATAAACGGACTGACTCACATAGACTGACTCGCACAGATATCACTCCACACACATACAATCGTGAGATGGTGGGGTCTGGGCCAAGCATAGACGATGCCCAGACCTCGTACACACATACACAGATGAGAGGTGGGAGGAGAGACGAAGGAGGTGGGAGATGTAGGTAGCACCAAATGTCACCGAGCTAGAAACCAGTAGGTCACCTACATAGTAATCCAAAATGTCATCGAACAAGATCAAAATGTCGAGGACAATAAGTCACCAATGTCGGAGATACAGAGTCCTAATGTAACCGGTGTCAAATCTGTGGTGCAGCCGAGTATCATCCCCAACAATCTCCAAGTCTCGAATCCGGTAAGTACCACAGCCTCTTACCACCGAAGTCCAACTCTGATCTCTGTCCAACTAGTATAAGTCTCCAATCTGAAGAAGAAGAAGAAGAAGAAGAAGAAGAAGATGGAGTCTGAAGAGAAGAAGAAGAAGAAGAAGGAGGGAGCCGAGGAGGAGAGAGAGAGAGAGAGGGGACTGGCGATGGGAGGGAGGAGAGAAACCTCCGACTCCCGATACCTCAGGCGGCTATGGCCGCTGATACGCTCAGTCGCTGCTGCTGCTGCTCCGCTCGCTGCTGCTGCGCTGCGCTGCTCCTCATGCTCCTGCGCTAAACATAGCGCCAGCGCTGATTTGCGCCGTACCATACCGCACCGGTACAGTGCCGGTGGGTCGATAGCCTCAATGAGGCTGGACCGGTACTTTTGTAGCGGTGGGGCAGCGGCTGGCCTCAATGCTGCGAGGCCTGGCCGTGCCCTGAACCGTCAAGATGGACGGTTCAGCCCCAACCGGCGGGCGGCAGCCTCAAGAGCGCCGCCAGGTCCAAACGGTAATGTCGTTTGGGCCTGCCCGTCGGGTCTGGTCCAAGGTAAGGCCTTTACGGCCTGTAGTACCCCCAAGGTCGGGCCTTTAGGCCCTACTGTGTCCCTTTCACCCTAAGTCGGGTCCGGTAGGACCCGTGTGGCGTCGAAGATGTAACAGCACAGCAGAGCCCACGAAACAACAAATACAAGTGCCAACAGCATTCCTCCACCATATTGCGACGTTGCCTTTCAGAAACTCGTCAGGTCCTGACCTAACAAGATCTCTCAAGGTTCAGCACGTCACGTCTGGACGACGTAGCGGTGGCCTAAAAGACCTTACACGATCCATATGTTGAATGCTGAACGGTAAACTCTGTTTTGGCAAGCATACTTACTACAAAAAAAAAAAAAACGAACAACAAAAAAAAGAAATGCCAGTGTCGACAGCATATACAGCAGACCTGTTGAGATAACTGATGCTTCTGTCTTCTGTGATTGCGTGCAAAAGACGGAAGAGTGGTAGACCAGGCGCCTGTCAATGACTGGGTGCAAATAAGAAGGCAGAGTGGTAGAAGAGGGGCTACTCGGACAGCGCATTTCAACACAGGCATACATGTTGAAACTTGAAAGTGCTGAACCTCTCAAACACCCACTACCTTTCCCAGGCAACTTCGAGATTCGAAAATGTAACATTCCGGGTTCTCCGGACGTCGGTTGCTAGCAGGCCAAAATGGCTGGCGGTGCCAGCCAAAAGAAGGAAAAAAAATGCCGCGCTCGCGCTTCGGGGGAAGCTTGATGCGCAGGGGAAATACACCTCGGCAAAAGAGGCTCTTGAGGCAGTGGTGGGTTTAAAACACCAGTACATGGACCCACAGCCAAGTTGAGAATCGCAATCGAGCCTGTCCTCGTGACAGGGCCTTCGAAGGGCAGGTGGAAAAGAACAAAGCGTCCCGTGCCTTGAAGTGGTATCAGGGGTGGCACTGAACAAAAAACAATTTCCTATCTCCCCCCAGGCGGGACCTCTCCAGAGTCCCCGAACTTCCCGGAGGGGCTCACTCGTGATTCTCAAGATGTACTGGTGGTATAACCTTACTCAGTGAGGTTACATATAGACATATAAGTGAGAACCAAAATGTCGATTGAATTCAGAGTCGCAAGGACTGGAGAGGGAGAAAAAAAAAAAAAAAGAGAGACCTGCAGAGCGTCTTTACAAAGGCTATTCTGGATTCAATGGGGAAAAGAGATGGGCAAAAGGATTGCCTTCGCGGTGGAACGCACCTACTGACCTGTATTCACCCTTGTTATATAGATGCAGATTCAGATCCTCCACCACCTTCAGGAACAAGTTGTTGCGCCATCGAGCAAGCTCGGCCCGTACATCTTTCAATGCCCCAACCTGTCCACAAATCGTCATGAGTCACGAAACAATCTCACCCCTCATAATTCGGCATTGCTCCCCAAAAGTACCCACCTTCTTTGAAATTCCATCCATCATGAATACAACTCCAAGTAACTGTAATTGGGCCTCGGTCCACTACACAACGCTCCATACGTATCTGGAGCTCATAATCATCCAGATACACATTTTAAATGCTGGACTGCTCCAACCGCACCTGGTCCAGAAAGGCGTCCAAACGCGCAGATGCGCAGGAAAAAAAAAAAGAAGAAGAAGAAGCAACCATGATGTGTGTATACACGCTGGGGAGAGAGAGAGAGAGAGAGAGAGAGAGAGAGAGAGAGAGAGAGAGAGAGAGAGAGAGAGGAAACAGCCCTTTCAAATTATTCAGACAACCCCTGTCGGTACTTCAAAAGGTCCCTGCCAAAAATTGGCAAGGGCCCCATCGGCAGGAGAAGGGTGGTCACTGGAGCGGCCGTCAATGGACTTGTAGTAAGGAGCATGCAGGCAAGCTATATATGGTGTAGCTTCGAATTCAGGTCCGTGTTTCAGCAGTTATGGGTTACTGACTTACTAACTCGGCGTGTGATTTTCAGGGCTTCACTCCACTACTCACCAAATGCAAAACTAGAATGAATCTTCTCCTACAAACTGGAACCATACAAACCACAAGTTTTTCTTTCGTGATGAGTGGAGCGAGGCCCTTAGGGCCACCACACGTAAGAAAAGGAAAAACAAAGAAACGAGACAGCTACCATAGTGTTTGTAGTACTTTCGTAACCCATAACTCTTGGAACACAGACCTGAATCCAAATCCAGGATATATTGCTGGCCTGCTCGTGGTCTGCCAGCAGTTCAAAGAACATCCCGAACCCTGCTGATTCTTTGCAGCGGACCTGCTGGAAAAGAAAATAGATCCAATGAGTAGTACAAAGTGGCCCCAAAAAAAAAAATTTCTGTGGTGCGCCGCATGTATGATTTAGAGTGTTGAGTAGTGAAGCAAGGCCCTATGCTGACCCTGGAGTCCGCACATACGGCTCTCATACGTTCATGATGATTGGGTATTCTGTTCAGGGTGATTGTTGAAGTCATCCTTGCCCTCTCTCTCTCTCTCTCTCTCTCTCTCTCTCTCTCTCTCTCTCTCTCTCTCT
>BFEA01000343.1:540849-565808 GCA_003427395.1 Chara braunii
TCTCTCTCTCTCTCTCTCTCTCTCTCTCTCTCTCTCTCTCTCTCTCTCTCTCTCTCTCTCTCTCAAGTTTTGCTTGCGAGCGATGGTGCTAGTCGCCGAGTTCTCTCTCTCTCTCCCTCTCTCTCTCTCTCTCTCTCGTCAACTCTTCTTGGATGACAGCTCTGCGCGAGCCGATTCCCAGGACAACAAAGCACCATGCCCTCCCGCACTGCGCGCTGCCAGAACGAGATGAGCGTGCAGGCCCCGCACAGGAGAAAAGCGGGGCCGAGGTCATGGTCACCCAGACCACGGGCAGGGAGAGGCTCAGGAAGAGGTCCAGGTCGAGGTCGCGACGGCCACAGGCAGACCTGGCCGAGGTCGAGGTCCACTTCCAACATTTTCACTTTTGTCCCTACTTTTGGTCGAGGTCGAAGTCGCGCCGGCCACAGGCAGACCTGGCCGAGAGCGAGGTCCACTTTCCAGCATTTTCAATTTTGTCCCTACTTTTTGGGCTCTTCAGAATTGGGGCGTCTGATCTGTTAGCGGACAGCTATGTAATTCCTTTTTTTTGAACGAACGCTGTTGTTTCATTACCGAAAGGAGGCTGACTTCCAGATAGGGGAGCAAGGGGACCATTGGGACATTGACAGAGTGCCTGCCGGACCGGGGAGCAAAGGAACAACTGGGACAATGGGAAACGACACAAGTAGAGTATTGACTTAGGGCCTAATTAGACACTCCTCGGGGACAGAATTCCAAGGATTTCGCCATCGTTCCACCTGTCCTTGGAGATGGAATTGGAATGAAAATGTGAAGACACCCCCAAGACAAACCCTTGGGCTCCGAGGGTTTCCCAGCCATTTCGTCTTTGGCTCCAAAGGACCTCGCAAGGTCCCTTGGAGCCCGAGGATCCGTGTTTCACAGAGAGGAGAGAACATGCACATAGGGCCTCGTTAGATACTCCTAAGTGCGTCCTAAGCGCCTAAGGATGAATCCTTGGAAAATTTAGGGTTTTCATCGTCTTCGTTCGACTCATCCTCGGAGCGTCAGCTTTATAAGTAGTCCTAAGAGCGATGTCAACGAAAAAAAAAAAAAACGAAGTTGTGCTTCAGCCTTTCAACCAATAAGGATGACTCCCCAAATTTTCTTCCCTCCCACAGTACACTGTCTAGGCATCCCCCTCTATAAGTTTTTCACTTTGTTAAAATTGGTTCAGGGGCAGTGGCGCCAACAAACCAACAATTTGGGAAGTATTTTATATCGCATATCCAATAACGCGATCAACTAATGTTTTTTTCTAGATAACTTTAAAGTGCACAAGTACATATCAACAAGTTTGTGATAAAAAGGGGTTTTTAAATCATTTTTATCGAGGTGATATAATCTAAATAATGATTAAAAATGGAAAAAAAAAAAAAAAAAGTTTTTTTGAGAGAGAGAGAAAAAAAAAAAAAGAAAAAAAAAAAAAAAAAAAAAAAAAAAAAAAAAAAAAAAAAAAAAAACACTATCCTTAATAATTCTCAAACAAGGTCTAAAGTTCGAGTGACATGTGTAACATTTCTCGTCAATGGGTTGATGAGCCGAAAAAATCAACGTAAGCACGAAAGAAAAATCAATCGGGTTTTAACTTTCCGGCCTTGCAATTGTAAGGTTTAGAGAAGATATTCGCTTACCCGTAACGATCAAATATGGAGAATCAAACAAAATTACATTCAAATCCTCAAGGAAATTAATTGATGCCGACAGTCAGTCATTCTGGCCCTCCAAACCATACCTTAACCCTAAACCCATCTACCTCGTAAATATAACAAATTGGCATACTAATGCGCTATTTGGAGGTTGGTATCATGATGGATAAGAATAGTCACACCACCACTCAATTTCTTAAATGAAGACCAAATTTAGGGTTAATCTCACCATACTTCAATATCTAGTTTATCCTCGTTCGATTTGATTTCTTAAATGCAAACCAAATTACTTAAATTTTTATGCAACCACGACTTCAATATAACATTTTTATAGCATTTTGCTATAAGTTATAAATGGCTAAATACTAGGCTACCAGAGTGGTCAGGGTCCATTTGCCCTACCGGACCAAAAAAACATAAAAATTAAACAATATATATATGTACAGGGTTGTCGGCGTTCGGGACGGGCCGAATGCCCGAACTCTAACCCCCGGCACCCCGTCTTGACGCGTTTGGCCGAACGCGGACCAAAAAAAAAAAAAAAAAAAAAAATCCAAAAACTTTGAAAAAAAAAATGTTATGTAGAATAATAAACTGAACAACATTTGCCTTAACGTTACATCCAAATTCTTTACCAAATTTGAAATAAAAATCAAATACTAAAAATAAATAATAATAATAAAAATTAGAAAAAATAAAACGAGAATGAAATTATTGAGTGGGCAAGCACGTTTTTGACACCGCCATCTTTGGCGGTTTTTCATTTTTTTTTCGTTGTTACAAATGTCATGAAAATTTTTATATGTGTATGTTACATAATAGAGAATCTACAAATAAAGTTCGAAAAAATAATAATTTTTTTTATGCCCCGAAATAAAGGAAAAACAAAAAGTGAAAAGAGAAAAAAAACAAATTAGTGAGTGGGCAAGCAAGTTTTGACACCACCATCTTTGTCGATTTTTCGTTTTTGTTTGGCTTAACAGAATGCCTTCAAATTTAAGAGGGAAATACCTTGCATCACAAAGAACTCACAAAAAACAATTCAGAAACAAATAATAATATTTAGGTCCTAAAATATTTTTTTGCGGGGTTCGAACCCCGTCAAGTTCGGGCCCCGTACGGGGACCCGAACGCCCGAACGTTCGGGGTCCAGCTTAGGGGCCTCCGTACGTTCGGTCTGACAACCTTGTATATATATATATATATATTTTTGAATTTAAAATTTTTATTTAAATTTTGGTAAATAATTCCGATGTGACCCTGAGGCAAACATTGTTTAATTTATTTTTCTGCATAACATAGATTTTTTTGGATTTTTTTTATTTTTTTTTTTGCTACGACCTTCTCTGGTTCCTGCACGGTCGGACCGCCCATAAAAATAGGGTGACCCAGGCGGCCCGATAGGTAGCCTAGGCTAAATATAACTTATCTATTTATACCATGATTCGTCAATCCATATTAAATGTGAAAGGAGGAAACACCTACCTCATCTTAGGTTAATCATATACTCCTATGAGGGGATTTAGTAAAATTTTGAACTTACTGTTTTGTTTTTTACTAATTTACTTTTAGATTCACCATTAAATTTGACGAATAGGCAATACTATGATTTTTTATAACTCTTTTTAACAACCATTTGCAAACCAATATAGTGGAAGCGAGATAAAATTTTAACGTTCGAGTTGTATCATTTGGTCTTCCTGTATCAAACAATCGAGAACATGGACGAACAACTTTATATTTTAGTTTCATGTGCTATGCTATCTATTAGGAAATGAGACACAATCTCATAAAAAATCTCTCTTACTATGACTTTACAATTTATTGTTCATTGCATCAGCCAATTCATAGTGATTGACATTGGTTGATCTAACAATGACGTACTAAAAAGCTTCGGTGTCAAGGGCATTGGCTCCCGCCTTTTTTGCAAAGGCGTGAGCCCTCCCGACCATGTCACGTAGGAGTAAACAAAACAAAACAAAAACAACTTGGGAACGACGCAAAATAACACTGGGAACTGCAAAGATGGTCGAGGTTGCGTCGTCCGTTCGCAACTCTAACCGGATGCGTAAAGTGTACTTCTCTCAATCCCCTACGACAGGATAGGTTCCCGCGGGGCACAACTTACCTTCTCTAATAGGTTGTCACCACCCTTAGGGGCGTATCCCGACCGAGCTACTGACCCACGTGCGAAAGTTTTTAAATGCAATTGCAGAGGTAGGTCGGTCGAGGGCATTTGCTCGCTCGCTATAGTGTAGGTACGCACGGTTAAGTGCCAAGTGGAACCGAGCGTCGTCCGTCCCTTAGGGCGCTAATGTACTAAGAACAAAGAGTACGCCGGTCGACTAGGACGATCTCAACCAAGCGTGAAACATAAATTTAATCATAGTCCCTTTAGACACAAGTAAAAAGAAAGTTGTAACAACCGCATATATTTACATCATAAGAAATCGACTGTCGTCGATAGAAAGGTATATCCAATATGAAATGATAACTAAAAGAATATGAATCATCATATGAAACATCCGATAACACAATATAAAAATAAAACTCGACCATCTCGGGTCGAATTCGATAAATAAAATTATACTAAATTGCCAACGAAAAGTTGGGTTTGACAATATATTTGATGCAACAGACAAGGTAGTCGGTCTGCCTCAATTTTGACTTGATGAGACGCACTGCCAAAGTTATTCATTCCACTTTACCGTTGACCTAAGATTAGACACGCACACCTCCGTCTCCATACATTCCCAATTTTTTTGGATGACAGGCTGCTTTGCGGATGACCTTTGACCAGATGCATTACTTGAAGTGTTACATATCTCTCCCTCTAAGAAGTGGTATGGGGTAATCCTCCTCCTCGCCCGAGCACAAGACTCGGATTTCAGAAGTCGGACCGTCTCCACCGAATCGACAAAGTACCCCCCGTAGAACGGTCCACTCTGGGTCGATAACAGGGCCGGCTCCCAAGTTCAGGGTAACTTTGACGGAAAGAAACGGAGGGAGATAAAAAAGGAGAATCATTTGGACAGGTATAGGTAGATAAGGTCATTCGGGATAGAAAGGTGCAATGAACCCAGTCTGACAGATACTCAGAAGTTGTCAAACATCAGTAGTCTCAACATATGCATCAAAGTCTCCAAATCGTAAAATGATAACTCAAATAGTATCTCATTGCCATAAAAAAAAAAAGGAGGGGTAACAGACAAAGGAGAAGATGAGAGATCACACAGTAATAATCCCTTCGGATCCCTCTCCTTCTCCGGGCTTCTCCCCTCTCCACGTCAACAATGATAATAAATATATTCCTGATCACACACAATAGTGCCACATGACATTAGATATCGTAAAGATCATGAAGATATAACAGATATCAGTGACGACGTCAACCTCAAGTGAGTACCCGACCTCCTTCATCCACAGATCCCGACCTTCCTCCTCCTCACAACCAGTCACCTCATGTAGACAGCGTGGACAGTGTCACGTCATCAGTCGCGATAGGTAGCGTATAGCACATCATTAATAAAGATCAGTGGCAACGCCACATCAACATGTACCGTAAACCAGAATCAACACTACTTCAGCATGCAATGTAGACTAGAGGTAGCGCCACATCAGCATGTCATGAAGTCCAGAGTCAGCGTCATATCAACATCCTATGAAGACTAGAGGTAGCGCCACATCATCATTGCCTGACGCACAAAAGAAGTGCCAACATGCTGCCTCCACCTTACACTGTCGTCTGCAATGCCTGTGCACAACCAGTGTGTAGCCAACGCCACGCCAACATGAAGCCAGTGTGTAGTACAAGTCGAGCCAGCGTCAAAACAACATAGCAAGACTGAATGCTTGACTCACTCGAGGCCAGTCTTAAACAACAATGGTTGAGGTTGCCGGCCTCGGGTGCTTTTCCCTCAGTCGTTCAGATTGACTTCCATCTAAAGACCTAGATTGTGCAGTTGCAGACTTTTCCCTTGGACCTGATGTTTTCTGGTACCTGCATACAAACAACTGTGTGTGCTTGACCAGCAGCCTAGGCTAGGTACCTTTTGACTTTGACTGTTGGGATCCCGACAGTTGACCAAAGTCAATTGCCGCACGTCCAGGCCCTGAGTCCTCGTGTGGGGTCTTTTGCCCCTGTTTTGGCCTGAGCTGAGGGTGACCAAATAGGCCCTTAGATGACCCTCAACTTTCATGAGACATATGCCATGGACTATGGCATTCCTGTCGGCCCGAGTTTCATCGCAGAAATACATTAATTCTCTCTTAACCCACGTTCATATGCAGAAACAATGTCAGGAGCAGTGGGTAAGAGTTATTTCCTACTAAACCATCTGGCTTCAGATGGGGGTTGGGTCTTGAACTTTACCTTATACTGCTTCTGAGGTCGTCCTTTGCCACCTTTAGAAAAATAGTCATGTTCCAAGATTCTTTCAACTTCATAACCTCCATTAATAGAGGGTGGAAACATAGATGGCCTGTTTGGAAAGTTATCACTTTCTACATAGGGTAGCAACTTAGACGCATGGAAGACAGGGTATGTCCTCAGATGGGGAGATACATTTATACGATAGGAAGGTTCATATTTTCCTGCAATTTCTTTGAGAACTTCTCAGGGCCCATAGTAGATAGGTAGTAGTTTCTAAGACATGTTTTCTTCTAAGGAAAACTCTTTAGACTTAACCCAGATAAAGTCCTCTTCTTGGAATTGTGAAGGATGATGATATTTACTACCTTGTTCAATCATTTGCAACCGGACTTTCTGTATGTTTTCCTTCACCTTCTTAATGTCTTCTTCATATAGAACTGCGAATTCACACATACTTGGAGGTAGTCTTTGAATCTGGTCCCTTGTTAATGCATCAATGGGACGCCTAGGCTTCCATCCTTTATGCAGTGCGTTAGATGTTCTTCCTGTAACAGTATGTATACTATTATTGTAGGCACTAACAATTTTATGTAAGTTCTCATCCCAATCAATTTGGTTAGGACGAACATACATTCGCAAAAGCTGTTGGCAGAGATGATTCATTTGCTCAGTTTGGCAATTCGTTTCAGGATGTTGGCCTGACCACATGGTCAACCTGGTCCCATAGACTTCCATTAACTTCTGCTATTGTAGACTGGTGAACTGAACATCTCTATCTGATACGATGGTTTTGATAAATCCATACTCAAAGACCCATCGCATTTGAAACTTTTGAATGACGAATTCGGTTATAGCTTCAGCAGACAAAGGAATGAACATAACATACTTAGAGAATCTATCAACAATTATCATTACCTGACTGTTGCCGTTTCGACTCTTAGTGAGACTCATAAAGTCAATTGAGATAGACTCACATGACTCACTTGAAATTGGCAGCGGTCTCAGTAGTCCCATCAAATTCTCATGTGAGGGTTTGTTCCTCTGACAGACAAGACAAGTCCGCACATAGATTAGTACATCTTCTTTCATTCTTTTCCATTCAAATCGTTCATGCATATTGACATACGTCTTTTTAAAACCAAAGTGACCATCCGTATCATGACATCCCTCAATGATTAAACTCTTGATTGATTTTAGGTGAGGAACACACAATTTTTCTTCGGTTTTATCCAGTAAGAAGAGTAAGTCATCCGTCATTCGATATTCTGGAAACAACTCAGGGTTCTTTCGTAGAGTCTCAATGATGAGACTTCAAATAGGATCGTTCCATAACCCTGACGGATCTGTTCTTTCAGTTCATTTCCAATATCGAGATAGGAGACAATGGTTCCAGAGAAATCTGCACGCCTGAACAAAACATCCACAACCACGTTAGACTTACCTTTGATGGTTTTCACCTCAAAGTCAAATGTGTAAAGGAAAGCAGACCACCTTACCAACTTGTCGGAGAGCTTAGGCTGAGTTTTGATCCACTTTAAAGTAGAGTGATCAGAGTAGACAATGAAATGTCTCCCTAACAAGTAGTGTTTCCAAGTATCTAGTGCAACAACTAAGGCATACAATTCTCTTTCATAGGTGAAGTTGGCTACTTCCTCTGACGGAAGTCTTTTGGACATAAACTCAATAGATCTATATCCCTTACCGTCGTCCTGCTGTAGTACAACCCCAATTCCATACTAACTTTCGTGAGTCGTGACAATGAAGGGAAGAGAAGGGTCAACAATCTTTAAGACAGGATAATCAGTCAGAACATGCGTTAACCTTTTAAACGATGACTCACATTTTTTGTCCCACAACCAAAGTTTTTCTTTTTCAGTATTCTCATAGGAGCAACTATCCAGGAGAAGTTCCTGACGAACTTCCTATTGTAGCTAGCAAGTCCTAGGAAAGATCTTAATCTAGTTACAATCTTAGGTTGTGATCAATCTCTGATTGTTGTAATCTTCTTTTCTTCAGGCCTTAGTCCTTCTTCGTTCACTATATGCCCGAAGTACAAGACTTTAGGCTTAGCAAACTCAAACTTCTTCGGATTCAGCTTGAAGTTACCCTCACGAAACTTCTGCAAGACCATCCGTAGGTGTTTCTCATTTTCTTCCAGTGTCTTACTGTACACTAGAATATCGTCGAGATAGACTACTACGAATTGATCGAGTCATTGTTGAAACAAGTCATTCATGAATCTTTGGAAGGTCGCAGGTGCGTTGGTCAAACCGAAAGGCATAACCATGAACTCATCGTGACCATACCTGGTTCGGAATGTCGTCTTGTGTTGATCCTCAGGAGCCACCTCGATTTTACGTTTTTGACAGTGAAGGAATTCAACTCACGATAATCTATACATAGACGAAGTTCACTTTCCTTTTTATGTACGAATAGGACATGTGCACCATAAGGAGATGAGCTAGGGCGAATTCATCCTTTGTCAGTAAGTTCTTGCAACTGCTTTCAAAATTCGTCAAGTTCTATGGGAGACATTCGATAAATAAGACCCTTGGGAATCTTACTTCCGGGAATGATCTCGATTATGTGCTTAATAGCACGCTCAGTGATTCCCGTCGGCTCAATTTGCAAGTCCTTATATTCGTCGATAATTTTTTCGATAGACGGTGGATAGGATGAGGAACACTCACCGACTCGCTTGACAAGCACCATCATCATCTCTTGATCCGACTTCTTCTTTACTACCATCGATTAGAAAGCATGATAACTCATATAACAGAAAGACAGAGTAGAGTCAGAGCCAGACCTATGATATTACTTTACAACGCGTAATTCAGATTTTTCGTCCTTAAGTTTGACAATCTTATCTTTGAATGTAACTTCTGGGTCGGCTTCCTCCGCCAATCCATACCCAGAATTAAGTCAAAGGGTAAATTCTTCTCAATTAGGAAGGATACTTTATGTAAAATTTTTCCCCCTTCCTTAGTCTTGAACTAATACTTGACATGATCGACATATTGAGAGACTGTGATTATGCTCTTGTCTGCCAGGATAGACGTGATAGGTCTAGGTAAATCCTTTACCTTCATTCCCATATGCAATTTACGGATATTTTTTTTATGAGATAGAAGACCTCGTCGATCCCGGATCTAACAGGGCACCTACTCGTGTGTGCGCAATCTCAATATCCTCGATCATTAGCTCACTCTTAGACTTAACTTTCTTAGCCCACGAACTCCGAAGTGCTATCAGTTCATTGCCGAGTTCGTCAAGGGAATCATCCAGTGAGACAGAGCAAAGAACAGTGTTAGGGTGCTCTGGACGATAAGCCGAAGAAGAGTCATCCTCTGCCTTAAGAAGAAGGGGTAGAAGGGGTTATCGACACCTTACCTTTGTCTTTGTCTAATCCCTTCGACTCAGTAGAAGCAGATGCTACTCCTACTTGCTGCTCATTTTTGGGTCACGAATAAGTGGGCACCAAGCTATTACGTGCCCCACAGTGCCACACTTAAGGCACTGACGGTTGTCCATTTTTTACTGCCATTCCTCTCGTGTCATATTCATTTTTTCCCAAGGTCTCCCGAATACAATGCCGGGATGCTCGGGGAATGAGCAAGGCCTCATCTTCTTCTTTCATTGGTTATGGCCTCCCTTGTTGGCCATCAGCAATGACATCACCCTTCCCAGATTCACTGCCGCCGTTACCTCCTCCTCCCTCAGACTCATCCAAAGGTAACTTCTCAACTGTATCATCATAAAAAACAACTAACATGTGGTCCTGACGCTTTTGCCGCCAAAGGAATCCCTTACTATAACCACCAACCGGTCCTGTCTTTACCACGGAATCGTAAGACCCTTTTACCTGTGTGGTCATCCGCTCTCGTTGGAAAGCGAGATCGCGAAACTGTCGATAGTTATACTTACCAGACTTAGTTTCTGCCACAAGTTGTCCACGGATGGGCTCGGGTAGTGCACGTGAGTAGATATAGAGAACCTGGTTACCCTGAAGGTTCAGTCTAGACACCTGCAGAAGACGATTAACCTCACGCGACAAAACATCAACCAATCCAACGTTTCTGGCTAATGGTGGTGAGTTCATCATTGAAAGTCTTATCGACCATCGTCTTGCCAAGAAGAGAACGCTATCTGACTCTTGGGCTCAACGGGTGTTGTCCCTACGTAAGTCTGGATTTCGACAATCCACAACAACAACCTGGTTTTCTTCTTTTTTGTTGTTGTAGGTAAATGACAATTTTATTTTAACATTTTTCTTTTTCTGTGGATTCTCTGCTTCTTTGACAGGTTCCTCTTTCTCAGTGGGTTCCTCTTTCTTCTCAGCCGGTCTCTCAGGTTCTTTCTTAGAACCTTCGACTTTGTCCAACATCGCTCGCGCCATGGCATCCTTTATTAATTTCTCTTGGGGTTCCTTCTTAACTAACTCCCCCTGATCGTCTCCTCAAGTCCTACCTTATCTTTTCCTTTCATGAGTCGGATCACTGTCTCTAACAAGACAGTGTTGCGGTCAATCTTCTTTTCAAGAGAAACTAAATAGATCATGATGGACTGAAGAATGAATGCGAGTTCGTTGCCTTCTTCCTTATAATGATTTTTTTTTCTTATTTCATCTAGTATTTTTTATTTTTCTTCCAGTGCTTCTTATATTCTTCGGAATTCCTCGATCTTTCTCCTTTCTTCCCTTAGAGTGTTTTCGAGTTGTCTGACATTTTCCTCCATCACCTCAACAGACGGATGCGGTTCTACTTGCTTTTTCTTTTCTCATGCTCTTCTCTTCTTTCTTTCCTGTTTTATCTTTTTAAATCCCTCGGCGACGTACCGGTCAAGGACTATTTGTCCTTGCCTTATGAGGTCTTCGACCATCTTACCGGTCTCTATCCATTGAACGACGTTTTCCGTGACCTTCACTTCGTTTTCTGCAGCTTGCAAATTGAACTGACCATGAACCTGATGTTCAATCTTCGACGCTATGTACCGCACCGAGAAACTGACGGAGCAACCCGAGCAAAGTCTGTTTCCTTGTTTCAATTTGTCCTCGGGTCTTTAGTTCCCCCCCTTCCTCACCAGCATAGACTATGAGAGGAATAAGAAATAATAGAAGAGGAATGAACCGCGTCAGGAAGGCACACACACATTTCCAAAGAGAATTCAGTTTCTCACGCGTGTAGATGCTGCACAATAAATAAAAGATGGGAATAAATTCCACGACACACGCAACTCTTACAACAAGAAACAAACAAGGCAAATACAAAGAAGCAGACGCTCAATCAATTTCTAAATTTAACTTTGTTGTCTGTTTTCTCTGTGATGATGTCCTACAGTTACAGGTATCGCAACCACGACCAGTGTGATCAACACAACAACACACTTGTGAGTACACACAACATCCACAGAACAGACAACAGGTAAGTAGAAAATCAGCACAACGATAAAATCAATGGTTAACTCCTTATGTACCATCTGCAGAGGCAATGAAATCATCAACAACAAGTGCACACTCACACTCTCAGCAACCTGTGGGCATGCCAACGCAGCAGTATTACCACGTCGTCATCAAGGACCGTAATAGTCTACAGGGAGGGATGCCTCATTGCAATGCAAGTCTGCAAAACACTCAACACGGGTATGTCACTTCAAATGCGGCATCAGCAGACAACAACGACACAGATATGTGCCACATCAGACCATGCCCTGCATTCCATCACATGCCATATCAGCGGTACGAGTGCCACGTCAGCCTGTTGCCAACGAAGCTGTCGCCGATGTAGATCATCAATGTAAACTCGTCATCATCTTCAAGGGATAATTACTCGCACGTGCAATACTACGATGTCTAGACTTGCGGTATGACCGCGCACGTTAATAAACGCGTTTCGTTTTGCACCTGCGACACTTCCTACTTACCTGGGTGCCACGTCAGCACCTAACAGTAAACAACAAATTGCGATGAAGATGTTGCTCCGATACCAAATTGCAATGAACCCAGTCTGGCAGATACTCAGAAGTCGTCAAACATCAGTAGTCTCAACATATGCATCAAAGTCTTCAAATCGTGAAATGATAACTCAAACAGTATCTCATTATCATCAAAAGAAAGAGAGAGGAGGGGGAACAGACAAAGGAGAGGATGAGAGATCACACAGTAATAATTCCTTCGGATCCCTCTCCTTCTCCGGGTTTCTCCCCTCTCCACGTCAACAATGATAATAATATTCCTGATCACACACAATAGTGCCACATGACACTTGATCTCGTGAAGATCATGAAGATATAACAGATGTCATTGACGACGTCAACCTCAGGTGAGTACCCGACCTCCTTCATCCACAGATCCCGACCTTCCTCCTCCTCACAACCAGTCACCTCATGTAGACAGCGTGGACAGTGCCACGTCATCAGTCGCGATAGGTAGCATATGCCACATCATTAATGAAGATCAGTGGCAACGCCACATCAGCATGCACTGTAAACCAGAGGCAGCACTACTTCAGCATGCAATGTAGACTAGAGGTAGCGCCACATCAGCATGCCATGAAGTCCAGAGTCAGCGTCATATCAGCATACCATAAAGACTAGAGGCAGCGCCACATCATCATTGTCTGCCGCACAAAAGAAGTGCCGACATGCTGCCTCCACCTTACACTGTCGTCTACAACGCCTGTGCACAGCCAGCGTGTAGCCAGCGTCGCGCCAAAATGAAGCCAGTGTGTAGTAAAAGTCGAGCCAACGTCAAAACAACATAGCAAGACTGAATGCTTGACTCACTCGAGGCCAGTCTTAAGTAGCAATGGTCGAGGTTGCCGGTCTCGGGTGGTTTTCCCTCAGTCGTCCAGATTGACTTTCAGCTGAAGGCCCCGATTGTGCAATTGCAGACTTCTCCCTTGGACCTGATGCTGTATGGGTACTTGCATACAAACAAGTGTGTATGCTTGACCAGCGGCTTGGGCTAGGTACCTTTGGACTTTGACTGTTGGGATCCCAACAGATGACCAAAGTCAATTGCCGCACGTCCAGGCCCCGAGTCCTCGTGTGGGGTCTTTTGCCCCTGTTTCAGCCTGGGCTGAGGGCGGCCAAGTAGGCCCTCAGATGACCCTCAACTTCCACGAGACATATGGCATGGGTTATTGCAAAGGGTCAATCCTCAGGAAAAGGCTAAGTCCGTTTGACGTTATCTTCTTTATGAGAATCGAATTCATTTTATGACATTCACTAAATTATTTTTTTTTAAACAACAAGTCATTTTGACAAACAGGCAGCTGAAAGGTAGAAAAAAGACAATTTTTATCATATTCTCGAGTAGACAACATCAAACTTGTCCTTTACAACATCCTTCTACCTATCTGCGCATCACACAAAGACAATAAGTTGAAAATAAAACTAGTGCAATTTCATACTCAAGTCAAACCTTTTCATTCACATGTATGACTCACACAATTTTCCTCTGCCTTTTCTTTAAACATTCAAAATGAACAGGGTCAAACAAAGTGTGGGTTCACACAGGTGTGAAGGGAAGTCTGAGTCAATCAACTGACCTTGAGTGAAGTTGAAGATGAATCACTCAAGAAACCCAAATAAGTATGTCAAAAGGATCGGTCGCACAACTCACAAGTTGTGGCCGTTTACAAAAGATGATCCGCGACCTTCTCAAGTGTCCACACGGACACAATGCGTCCACTCACAAGGACCAACGTGAGATAGCCCTCGAGTAGGGTGTTCTCACTTATAGCGTGGCACTACAATCCTAACGGCACCTCGTCCACTAAGGAACCACCCCAATCACAAGTCCAACCTCCTCCAATTACTACGTCTGACCACCAAACATCCGCCACTATACTTGTCCCAGTCTAAAATTCCCAACTCACTTGGTCCCAAATTGGATCCCAAGTGGTTCCACGTCGTCGTCGCACCACCAAATGATCCTAAAAGAAAATAAACCCGGATCGTGACGCTTGTCCAAAAATAGTAGCCCTTTCGGCGTTAATGCCATAAGTGTCAGCGCCCTAAAGGTCACACGGTCAAAATGGCACCGTCGTAGCCTCAAAATACAACAAGCAAAACCCAGCCTTGTCGCGCAATCTCGGCAACAGTTCCCCTTAAAGTGTTGCCGAATATGCCACGACCTCGTCACTATGGCGGTGAAATAAAATATCCCGCCGCACCGCACAAAGATTTAGGCAGCACCTTCCCTCAAAATCAACGCGGCGCAACCACCTCCCTTAGTACGTCAATTACTACCACGCACGTCGTCGGGCAACATCTTCCCGTCGTGGGCCTCTTGCCGCACGATCCGATCCTGCCGTAGCCTTACGACTGCAGCTCACGCACAAGCGGGCAACAAAAGCATAAGGGTGGGGCAAGAAGCTCCTCCTCCACTCTCAATTCCCTGCAGACCTCCACTACTTCTCCAACAGCATCTCCCCTCCTCCTATAGCATCTCCCCACAGTAGCAGCCAACCAGCATTCACTCAAGTGAATGTCCCAGTAGCACTGCCACATTTGTGAGGTTGTTGGGTAAGAGGCTGACTTTTATAGATGCTGGAGGGAGTCGCCCAACACTCCGCTACCCCAGGTGAACTCACGGACTCAAGTTGAGCCCTGAATCTAAGCCAAATCAATGGCTCAGTGTGGCTCAGTCTAGGCCACACACTTACTTTTAACTGTCTTTATTTTTATTTTTTTTTCTTGGACTTAACTATTTCGGATTTTCATAAGATAGCTAATAAGGATCTGTCATTTTTCAAACTTATTTTTTTCTTTTTTATGACCATTCTTTGAAAAGTTAATTACTCTTAAAAGTCGGACGTACCCGACACAGGTTTCAGTGCAGGTAAGACGTGTGCAAACTGAACTTAGACATTTTTAAAAAAATGGTTGTTCAGTTTGGAGGTTTAATATGAGTGGTCATACTCAGATTAAACCAACCTGTACCTGAGGCAGGTGCGAGGTCACATTCGCAGCCATGCCCATTCTCTCCTTTTTTTTTGTCTTCTGGTTTCTCTGGGAGGAGCAGCTCGTCTTCCAAAACGAGCAGCTTGTCTCCTAGCCAGGTCGTTTCATTGAGTCGAACTAGTGTCAAGCTCAACAGGGTCATCTACCCCCTACCCCGCGCGCCCGTACCCAAACGTCCACGACGCCAGGTACAGGCGACGCTTTGCAGTCCGTTCGCTAAGTGAACGGGCGCAGGGACAGAGGAGTTGCACGGCGTGAGACTTACCCGTTGGCTTCTCTCGTAGTAATAGTAGTAGTAGTTCTTGTAGTAGTAGCGCATATTTCCATGTCCCAGCCCGTTCGTCGAAATGAACGGGCACTTAGAAAATTCACGAACAAGAAATATAAAAAATAAAATAAACAGAAATTAAAAAATCTAAGAAAAAATATAAATTAAAAAAATCTAAGACAAATATAAAAAAAGAAATCCTAAAGAAAATCTATAAAAAAAAAAAGGTAAAACAAAAAGAAAAAACTTACCTTGCTGCAAAAACGGTCGCCCGTTTTCACCGACACTGTCTACTGTACTGGGGACTGAAGTGCCCCAGTCACTTCCGACGGCGCCAGTGGCGCTCCACGTTTCACATCAACTTTAGTTTTAGTTTTTTTTTTAATTTCCCGTTGGCTTATGCCAACGGTCACATCCCTTCTCGCGTGGTTTTTCAACCACGCAGACCCTCGCTCGAGTCCTCAGGGACTATTTTTTTTTTTTTTTTTTTTTCTCGATTTATATGTGTTATCCTTGTGCAGAGGCCATACTGATTCGTGCGGCTGATCTGGGCTGCGTGATCTTCACGATCGAACGGCTAGATCCGACCACACTGACAACAATTACAGTGGCCAGCTCCAAAAGGAGCTAGCCAAGTGACGAGTGCGGTTCGATCCCGATGTCTGCTGGGTGAGAGGCCTGCATTGTAACCTACTGGGCTAGCTCCTACACAAATGGCTAATGAGGACCCCAATTTTCAGGCCCTGGGTAACGAGTCCAAAACTGAAATTAGGGTTTCAGGGTCAAATTTTATGTTTTTTTATTTTTATTTTTTTTGCCTGTTCTTGTTTTGGTTCAAGGTTTGTGTGTGCCAAATTTTGTGTCATTTGGAGAATTGAAATTTCCTCTGTTAAGATTTCTGAAATTTTTCAAGATTTTTGAAATTGAGATGTTTGCAAAATTTCATGAAAATGCACCTTTGCCTTGCTGTTTTATATGTTTTTAATTATATTTTTTTCGATTTCGTTTTGCAGTTAGTTAGTATGGTCTACACTTTACGAAGTGTGGCAAGTTTGATTAAAATGACCCTTTGGTTTTCTTATAAATGGCACGGCAAGTGGTCTGAAAATTAGGGTCTTCGTTAACCTTCTCTCAACTCCTATCACGAGAGCCATACCCGCAACCCTTCTATTTGAAAGGTTGCGGCCCAGCAGACCGTCGGTTTCAGGCCTAGGCAGACTTAGTCATGCCTCACCCTTTCAAAGTCAGCACCCCGCCATCTAACCGGCTGGAGCTTAGCCTGATAGGCCCGATAAACAACCCCTTTAGCTACATTTTCGGCTTCGGGCCCCGGACGCAGTCAAATCCCGTGGCCTGAAAAAAAAAGTATCTTATTCCTTCCGCGTTGTGGCCCCATACCTGGCGAGGTTGTCCATTTGAACCTACTTAGCAACCGTGCGACATTATTTTAAGTAAGATAGGTTTAACTTTAGCATTCCCATGTCCGCACGCTTATGCGGCCTCGACAAAAACGAAGCATTATCAGTTACTGTTCTTACTTTCGGATGCTACAAACGTCCGGGCTAAAATTCAAAAACTTTTAATCTCTCGGTCATAGGGTAAGTCTGAATAAACTCTTAGCAAACATCAGTCTCATCAAGTTTTCCAATTCAACGAGAAAGTCAGACAATGTCCGACGTTTGAAATTCCCGGCAAATACCCTTGTCAGTGTATTTGCCCCGACATCGACACTCCATTATTTCAAAACACCCAAAGCATACTATAAGAAAAACACAAGTGGTTAACGACCTACTAAAATTTCAAAATGAAAGATTCTGAAGTTTGTTAGCATAGGTTTGAAATTATTGAAATAGCCTGAAGACACTCTATGTCATTTCAAGAGTTTCAGGTGGTTTGATGGTCAAATTTTATGCGTTTTTTTTTTTTTCAGGTTTTGTTTGGTTCAACGTTGTTGTGTGCCACTTCGGGTCTTTTCATGAATTTTGGGTGAGGAGACTTGAAACCTCTTAAATGAAATGAAGTGGTTGAAGCTTCTCAAAGCGGTTTCAGATTCCTCCATTTACATGTTTGGATTGAGGCATTTGAAACCACTTTCATATTTTCAGGCACTTTAAGTTATTTTCGGAGTTTCACGTCGGGAGACCTGAAACCTCTTAAACGACTTTAAGCGGTTAAAACTTCTGAAAATATTTTCAGGTCCCCACATCCAGATGCTTGGGTAGGGGGACATGGAACCGCTTTCATAATTTTCAGTCACTTCATCTTATTTCATGAGTTTCATGTGGGGAGACACAAAACCTCTAAAATGACATGAAATGACCGAAACTTTTGAAAGCGGTTTCAAGTTCCTCGTCCAAATGTTTGGATGGGGGGACCTTAAACTGCTTTAAGACATTTCAACCACTTCAAGTTATTTCAAAGGTTTCAGATGGGAACTTGAAACCTCTGAAATGATCTGAAGCGGCTGAAGTTTTTGAAAGCGGTTTCATGTTTTTCCATCCAAGTACCCAACACCTGTCTTAAGCAATTGAAAATGACATGAAAATATAGACATCTATTAACCTTCTCTCAATGAAAAATGCATATGATTGAGAAAACTGTGTGAATAATAATTTCCTCGTATCGAGGACCGCAGTGATAAGAGTTTTGTCTCTTAGTTCTCTTCAATCAAACAATGCTAAGATACTTTGAATATCGTCTTCATTGAAATAAGTTTAATCAGTCATTTTAAGGACTTTGAATGCTCGTGGAACAACCCTCACCATTGTCTACTCTCCTCTATTTGTCTAGGGTGTCACCTTAGACTCTACTAAATGTGATTGAGCTACCATCTTCACTCGAATAAAAATTTTAATCATTATCGATGCATTTGGTATGAATGTTGCCCCAAATACATTTATAATGATTAGACCTTATATTCGAGTAAAAATGGTACAAAGCACCAAGCCCCCAAGACATTGACTAGTGGACGATGCGTTGCAAAATTCACTAGAATTCTTGTTTGTAATATGTCAATCACTTTTTCTCATTGATCTTCTACTTTTTTCAATGCTTCATGATCCTTAGTTGTTTGTCGTACGAGATAGTAAGGGTCTGAGTGGAAGTGCGAGTACAATTGCAAAGTAGAGAGGACACCTTAAAAATTGGTCAATTGTTGTTTTCATTGAGTATGAAGCTGAAAGAAAAGGTTTAATTTTTGATACCTATTATGCTCTCAAAGTATATTTGTTTGCATGAAATTCACTTTGAGAAGTTATGCGGTTAGTGAAGTTCGATATGAAAAATATTTGCGTATGATAACCTTTTTAATTTCACAATCACAGATATTGATACTGACATCGTCACTTGTATAGTTATGCCTCTATTATTTATGATTTCAATAGACAATTCGTGAATTTACTTCATCACTTTTTTTCGTGAACACAAAAACTCGTTGAGTTTCTATCTATTGCCTCTTCTATATTGATTGTTTGAGTGAAGAAAAAAAATCAATTTTCTTGCAACGAGTCGTATCCGGTGTTATGAGTTTCGTCTTCAATCAATGTCTCTTTGATATGTTCATTCATATACAATCCTTCACGTTGGGTTTAACTTTCGGGTTGATATCGAATTTAGTGTTAACCAACGACGACTTCAGTCTCTCTAATTCCAGAGGATGCATAAATCTATTTATATTTCTAATGTTGTTTCTACGTAAATTTTAACTACAATAGTAAAAAAGTTGGTGATTTTCTTAATATTTTTGTTTTGCTCTCAACCAAATTTTTGTCATCTACAACTCTAACTTCATCTTGTAGTATACACATCCAAATGATATCTCATTGCTTCCTTTTTTAATAAATTAGATGTATATCATTGTGTACTTCTCGACATGTAATTTTATTTTAAGATTTTTTATTTTTACTTTGCCTCTACATAAATCGACCTAGAAAACGTTTAATCCAAATGTGATTGTGTTCATAAACTCTAATGATATTTTCATTTATCCTTTTGGGTGAGGACCCAGTTTTAACTCATTATCGCTATTCTTTTTTTGACCCATGAAACCTTCAACTGATTAATCGATATATTGACATTGAATCTAACTTGTTTTTCATCCGCTATCATTTTGTTTGGAAGGAGATGCCTTCTTCATAACATAGACGCAAAAGTTTTCATACTTTATCCTCGTTCTCCCCCAAACGTTTGAGGATTGGACGGAGGGATCGAGTTTCCCTATCTACTTCCATTAAACCTAAAAAATGTCTTCCAAATGAAATATGATAGACTTATGGTGATATGATATAAGATACACAACCCTTACAAGCAGTGAAAATAGCCGGTCAGATTCTGCAGACGAGCAAGAATCTTCCCCGGGATAAGATCCCTGTGATGGAGACAATGTTAAAAAAAAAAAAAGTTTTGATCAATTTTTATCTGTTGAAATGCAATATGTTTGGAAAAAACAAGAAGTTGCTAGTAAAACAAGAAATCATCATATAACACAATATAATTGTGGTAACATGATATAATACATACAATCCTAGTATCACAACAATACTTCAATATTTGTTAAATAAACCAAAAAAATATCGTAAGGAAAAACTTAAAATATCAAGGAGCAATAAAGATGGAGATGAGACCACATGTCATCGCACAGTCTATGTGTGGTAGTATGTGCTCAACATATAGCGGGAATGACCTTTGCATCAGGTGGTGGTAGCGACCCCCTATCGAAATCAGCATCATAGGGGGAGTTGTATTGTTCCTATTAAACCACAGGTCGCCCTCACGAAAAAAAACTCGGGTTACCGGTAGCGCCGTTTCACGACGGCTACCGGTAGTACAGCGTGGAAAACCGGGCAGGCCTCCGTACGAAATTTTGCGACAAAAATTTGAAATAAATCGAATCGGCGCGACAATTATTTCACTGTCAAAATGATTTTTTTTTTTTTTCTGATATTTTTTCCTGAAAAATCACGACCTAATCTACGGACCCTCAAATTTTCAGACATTTTGGTGAATTACTCTGAGCATGAAAAATCGGCAAAGTTGCCGCTTGGACAATGGCGGGATTTGGACCCGTCGGCCTCCGCACAACCCGGCGCCTCAGTACGGTCGCCGCCCCTCCGTACAACCCGGCCCTAACTCACCGGTACCAGGGGTTTTCGGTGGCGGGGGGACCTGTGGTTTAAACGTGGAGTACAATAGAGTGACCAAATGACAAAGGTGGTGAGTAGAATACTATCCCTTTGGTAACACCATAACATACTACTCAGTATGCTACTTTTCGATGTTAAAAAAAATTCCCATGTTGTATAAAAAATATAAACCAAATTATGGTTTCGTTTGTTTTCGTAAAAATGCAAAAGAAAAATACTCTTACAATAAGAATATGGGAGGAAATAAAAACCAAATGCGTAATTTTTTTTTTTCATCATGTGATATAATTTATGAAGTACTATAAATAACCAAGAATATATTTTACAATTGTTTTAAAAATAAATTGCACTCGTTTTTTTCTATGTGAGTAGTGTGGCAATGCGACATTGGTAGGGTGATGGTAGCATTCATAAATATATAAATTATTGTGGTAAAAATTGAGAGATCCCTACACATTATATACTCACATTAAGTCTTTGAATATATTTGATGAGAAATTTAATGTATATTACTGCAATTATGTCAAAAGATCAGTCGATAAAGTCTTAGTGTGAATATTTTTCAAGAAAGTCATAGTGTGACTATGTTTTCGACTCCTTAGAACATCCATAAAAATTTGTAAGGAACCATTAATTGCAAAGACAATTTCTTTTAGCACCAAATGAGTCAAAAGTAGAACAAGTATATATGAGCAAAATCTAGAGCAGAATCACAATGCCCAAAGCACAGTGAACGAGGATACACTTGCACTTCAATTTTTTTATAAATAAAGTATAAAATTTTCCCCTCCCCCTTCTATAGTAGAATCACAATGCAACAACTTTATTATGATCTGACAAACTATACCACTTTCATACTCTCTCTTTATACATAGTTTGCTTTTCTCCTTCATACTGTCGTCAATCTCTATCCACTTTCCTCTATTGCAGAGTCTAACGACCATGAGTGAGTTTTTTTGACATCGCCATGTCAGTCTGATCGTTCTCACCGCCATCCTTTTCCCTTTATCACCCCAACCCCGCTGCTTATTCCATCTCATTATTGTTGTGGTTGTTCTTGAGTATAGCAACTATGTCTTGTTGACTGTCACGCTTCTCCTTGAATTAGTGTAGACTTGCCCATATATGTTATCCCTAGAGCTAGTGTTGGCAGACAATCGCCTCCAAATGTATAGAATGTTGCAACCTCCTCCCTTTGGTTACCTCATGGAGGTTATTGTTACCTCAATGAACTGACTCTTTCAGACTGAAAACATTTCGGACTAAGTATCACAACCCCAGCCTATGCAACTAAATTTGAGGTTAGGCCCACCGCTTAGTTGGAGAGGCTGAACCTACCTTTCCTTTCCAATTATTTCATATCAGCGCTCACTCAGGGCTCCATATTTTATTTTATTTTTTCACAACCTTCACTTAGGGTTGTGCGTAATTGTTTTGGTCAGCCTCCAGTTGAGGCTTATTGAGGTTTGAAGCCCCGCAATTAGGAAGGATAAAGGGAAGATTAGCACGACCTCTACGCAAGGATGACACACAAAAATTGAGAAGTAGAATTTATCACCAAAAGATGAATATGAGAGTTTTTCTTAGCATGCGAATACTTCGCATACTTTTTTTGTCAACTTATAATAAACCGAAACTAACAAAGCACATGACAATTAGTAGTAGATTCTGCACAAATGCCTTCGAACTCAAAGCTGGGTGGTCCCGCACTTGGGTCTATAACAAAAGGGAAATCGTTGTCGTTATGCACCACATATGGCACATCAGCACATAAAACAATTGCACCACTAGAGTACTGCTTACTGGACTACCTAATGGTGACCCAAATTTTGTGTTAATGAGACTCTGCATGACACCATCTCTTTCACCCACTCATTTACCGTTGGGGAGTTTGGAAAGTGCTCCTATGTGATGGACTCGCCGGGATGGCGGTCCGTCAGAATCAAGACGAACGGATGAGGATGGGGGAGCTGGAGATGAAGCTGTAAAGGACAATGCAACTCCTACGCAGACTCAAAATGCACGTACTCCAAATTGTGCAAATAAAGAATGAGACTGAAAACCGATTGCAACTAGGGTATACCTCGAATGGACTGACTGGAGTGGACTGAGGTGGACTGGTACTGACAATGGTACCGGGCAGGACTGGACTGAAGTGAATGAGCACACGGCTTGTTGGGTACAATAGGAAATGAAATGTAGCAAGGTACAACTCTAAAGTCCTAGAGACAATTGCCTCAATATTGAAGGGAAAAATATCAATATGTCACAAGATAATGTCATGTCGTTGAACCACTAAGAGTGCGATGGTCTCAAAGAGGGTAAATGCAACCTAAGAATAAAAACACCTAAGGGATGTCGTATACGAAAATGGGATAGGTCATCAGGCTCAGGGCAAGGAAATGGTAGCGAAACAAAACCAATGACCCTAATAGATAGACCATCAAGGCGAGTAATGCTCGACAAAAGGGTGACACCATGCAGGGTCAACCATTAAAGAGGAGTGTGGAATAGGGTGAAGATATGCCTAACTGAAGGCATGCAATGACTGATGTCGGAGCAGAAAACCTTACAAGGGTATCTGCTCGGTATTTTGAATGACGGACATTGTCCGACATTTGTGAAAATTTTTGATTTGATAAGTCTGATGCGTTTTGGCGAAAGTTTATTTAGACCTGACCTACGACCGAGAACTAAAAGGGACACATGTAACAACCGGGAAAAGGCGATAAAAACCCGCTGTGCAACCGGCCACTTACGACGTTTGGTGAGGCCGGCGCGACCATTGAGAATAGTAATTTCAAGTCCATCCTACTAAAATAAAGACAGTCGTGCGATTTAGGGCCTAAGTAGGCAAAAAAAGGCGCCCGCGTCGGGTATGGGGCCGCGGTGCGGACGAAATTTTGCCTAATTGTTTATTTTTTTTAAAGCATTGGGCCCATGAGGTTTGATTCTGCACTAAAGGCTGGGACCGATGTTGTGGCCTACCCGATGGGTTGACTCCTCAAGCCGTCGACGGGTAGCCGACCATGGAAAAGGGGACAGTCAGGCAAGGCTTATCTAGCCATAGGCAGGCGGACTACTGGGAACGGAGCCTCTCGGTATAAAAGGGTCGCTCTTGCTTCACCAGAATCAGGGGCTAGCCCACTAGGTAAACATGCTGACCTAATACGATGTAGGTACGAGGATCGAGGCCAAGATGACGTAAAACGGTGCTGCTGGTTCCTAGCCCCTAGCCAATCCTCCCAAACAACCGAGGTGAACCCGACGGTTGGGTTGGTAGCCTACGCTGAAACACCCCTCAAAGTTGTGGGTAGGAAAAGAAAAAAAATAATCCCTTTAACAATTCCAAACTTTGTAAAAAGTACTCGGGAGGCCTGTTTTAGATCGGAATAGGTCTATGAATTAGGGCCTCGTTAAGCAATCCTCATGAAACTATCGGGTTCCGATGACGAATCCTAAGAAAACTTAAACCACAGGTCCCCCCGCCATCGAAACCCCCCGGTACCAGTGAGTTAGGGGAGCGTTTTTCGGAGGTCGTCCTCCCCAACTCACCAATCTCGCGAAGTCCCTGGGTACTGCACGAAGGCCCCACGGTGTAGAGGGCGGCCGACGGCGGGGTCTCATCAAGCGGCAGCGAAACGGTCGGGTGGTCCAGTTATTGGGCCGCCGATAATCTGTACTGGACTTTCACGCTGAGGCGGGAATTGAAGGCCCGCAATGAAAATGCGAAAAACAAAAACGAAAGCAAATCCAAAAAATCCGTCGCCGCGCGCCTTTTTTTTTGTTGTATTTTTTATTTTGTTATTGTTACCATTGTCCCGGTACTACCGATATATACATATGAGACGACGATGTGGAAACGCGTCTCCTCTGTGTAGTCGTGTAGGGTTTCGATGTCGTTGACGCTTTCACCTGTAATCGGGGTTGTGACATTCATGTCCGCCATCGCCACGAGCCCCCTAACCCGACCCTGCCTCCTTGCTCTGTTGTTTCCGTTCGCCGTCCTTGCCGCCTCGTTTCCGGTAGCGTGAACTTGTTCGAGTGCGATGTGGTTGGGGTCGTTGTTGGTCTGCGAGGCCGGCGAGCAGTGCGACGATGTGGCCTTCCTCTCTCTCTCTCTCTCTCTCTCTCTCTCTCTCTCTCTCTCTCTCTCTCTCTCTGCGTGACGTCATGGTGGGTGGTCGGTTAGGTTTCCTGTGCGGTGGTTCGTGTGTCTGTCGGGTTGCGTTCGGGATGTGACAAAGGCGCCATCGCTTTGTCCACCCGTCCACTGCACCTCCAATGTGCTGGCGATGTCGCAAGCGTTTCGTATTTTCACGACGCGGGTGCACGACAGGTTGCGTTTCCCTTCCGCGGCGGCTGTGTGTGCATGCGTGTTTGAGTGGCGTCCAGTAGCGGTGGGTGTGCTGGCGAGTGTTCGCTATTATGCCGTGTGCATGCGGTCGCACATTTGGAGTTGTGTTGGCCGTCGTCGATCCTCCGCTTTGCTGCGGTTCTGTGTAAGTGTGAGTATGGTGTTGTGCGTGTGGTTGCGTGTTTGTGTA
>BFEA01000343.1:582233-595032 GCA_003427395.1 Chara braunii
TACCGGCCCTACCGGGTCCCACATTCGAAACGGCATGTCGGGATGGGACTCGGTAGGCCGTGAAAAACCGGTCGTCCGACCAAAATACAGCGACCTCGACATACAGGTCGTCCAAGGGTTTTCCACGGCAAGGGGACCTGTGTTTTAAGGATTTATGGCGTCGTCGTCGCACCTATCCTTCGGGACGTCGCCCGAGGACGAATCCTGAAGTTCTACTATCGACCAGTTTCATAGATGTATATGCGGACGCGCGTCAGTTGTCCATGGTACCATGTGGAATGTATACACCGTGGACGGTCCGCCGATCCATTGTGGAAGAGACAGTGAGGGGGGGGGGGGGGGGGGGGGGGGGCGAAGGAGTGGGGGGGGGTTTAGGTAGGGCGCTCTTACAATGTTTTTTTTCAAAGGAGGGGGGACTGTTAGCCACTTGCGTCGCTGGTTGTGTTATTTTGTACTCGGTTTGTAGTGATTGGAATGAGTGTCACTTTTGGTCACCCAATTGATCTCTTTATTTCGCCATTAATTTTGTATCGTGTGTGTGACATCCTCACTTTCTTGCGACATAGCTATCCAAGTTTTTTTTTTTTTTTTAATAATGTGTTGTAGTGGCCTATGTATATGACATGTCTTTCGTTGTGCAATTCAGGTATGTGTTGTGGTCATAAAACTCAAGTCGCAGACTTGTACTTATTTGTTGCACGTCCAAAGATCGATTGTCATATTAGTGATGTTATAAGCATCCATAGATTCGTTTTAAAAGAAGAAACACAACAACGAAATAAGAGATGCAACAAACTCACCCAAACAAAAAAAAAGGAATTGCAAAAACTATAGATAACTGATGTTTTGAGAAATAAAAAAATGCGCAATCACCTAGGCTACCAGATAAAAATAAAAATAAAAATTATTTTTTAACTTTTTTTAATTTTAAAGTTTGTAAAGAATTTTAATATAACCTTGAGGCAAAAGTTGTTCAGTTTTTGTTTATGCACAACATAGTTTTTTTCTATTTTTTTTTATTTTTTTTTTGGGGTAGGACCTTCTTTGGTTATTGCACGGTCGGGCCATCCAAGAAAATAGTGTGACCCGGGCAGCTCGGCTGGTAAGCCTAGGCAAACACGCATATGTAAAAAAGTCACAATATGACATGTCTTCCAATACGAAGAACATAACCATGCCAATTGTGCACTCCGATGGTTTATCGTCATCACAAAATAAACCCTACGTTCACATCGCGCTGCGCAAAGCAGACCACAAAACGAAACAAAGAAGTTTTGTTTAAGCAAACGAAATACCCTCCACTAAACATCACCATCCCAACCCCACTTCCACCACATTGCTCAACGAAAAAGAACATCAAATATACATCAGCGGCGGTATGTATCCCGTTCTACTACGCCCGCGCACCCAATTTTTAGCATCTACCCAGACTGGCGAGGCACAACGTTCCCGCTCCGCTCTGTCCATGCACGACTGTTCGTTGGCTCCTACCTGCGAATCCCACACACAACAACGTCATAAAATGGCGCAAGCGAGTGCCTCTGACACGTGTTAGGTCACACATGATGTGGGCACGCTATGAAGACTTTTGATCTTGTCGGAGAGGGAGAAGGTGTGTCGTCCGCTACGTCGCATGATCATTGTTGTCCTCCTCCTCCGCCTCCTCCGTTGAAGGTCTCGTCCCCCGCCATTCTCGTTTCACAACCATATCGGGATTGTTTAGTGCAAAGTTGAGACTCACCCTGAAAGATACCGATTCCAGGATGTAGTTAGGGAAGGCGTCAAAGGATAGATGAGGTTTGCCCAACCGATCAAGCATCAAGTTTGCGGAGTCGACTATGTGCCTCTAGTTGAACACATATGATCCAATGGGGACAAGGGAGGGCTTATCAACCATGGCTACGTAGTATGATGCCTCTTCACAAAATTTTAAATTGTCACGTCCTATACACATGATCCACATGCATGCATACAATAGTACGAGGTAACAGTTCTCCAGTCTCGCGAGTCTGCTATCACCTTCTCGGTGCCTGTCAGCCCACTAGCCGCGGCGGAGCACGTTATGAAATGCATTGGTGAGACCGATGATGGGCGCCTCCTATAATCTTCCGTTGATGCCCGGTCATCGTCTTGCCCCTTCCCTCCCTCGTCATTGGCGACGGACTCCGCTCATGCAGTCGCCCGCGTATACATCTGAACCCCTCCACAAGCACGAGTGTCGCCAATATTCTTCAGGTGGATGGTGTGATCGTTCTTCTTCATGGCGTCGGTCTCGTCCTACATGCCGTTATCCATTATGAAGTCGAAACCAACTTTTATCCTATCCCATTGTGACAGCTTGAAGAAGTCTTTTTCTCCCGATGTGTTCTGAAACTTATAAACCCTCTTGAACCGCTGGTAGATGTTATCTCACTTCTTGCCGCAATCTATCACCTGCCTAATGACGGCCATCTTCAACAACCTCTTGTCGATGTTATCCCATTTCCACTCCTTGCTTTTCATCCGCCCGTAGTTGTGACCAACCCCATCCAAGTGTGCATCCTGGTCTCTTTTCGCACGGACGAGAGCAACAATGTCACACACTATAAATTTATGTCACACTCTCCTTCACTTCCGCCTGCGTCAGCCGCCTCCTTTTTGCCTCATTGCCCAGGCTGCCACGCCAGAGTCTTCTTGTTTTGGCCGCCACCGCCCACAAACTTCCTTCCGCCCGGATAAATCTGTATAGCCTCCTCACTATTGTCACCATCATTGGCATCCCGGTCTTCACATTCGTCAGGTATAGGCAGTTGTCACGCTTCTCCTTGATTGTCTCATCCCACCTGCATGCGGGGGATGTCTTTCGTAATCACCACTCGCCCAACGCAAGTGTTGGTGAGCATTGATACACGCTTATGGACCATTGCGTTTATTGGCTATTCTGAGCGCCTGTACTGATTCACCCCTGGCGTGCCTCTCTTTTTATTTTATTGACCAGCTCGCCCTCGCCACTGTCGTTTAACCCATTGGGGACGAACTTTGGTCATGCCCCTTACTTCACACGTGGCCGAAACATAAACTTGAACGTCGATAGCCTCCACGGACTGGCCATGGCGGGAGTTGACAACTCCCCCTCCCACCTCTAACGACTGCTCGACTCAGTTATCAACTGCGGGGTTGATGATGTACGTGTACGTCACCGCCGCTAAAGTGCCACTGGACAGACCGACGCTCAAATCAACGGGTGTGTTGTCCTTGTGTCCGCCTAGACCCTCCTTCAATAGCGATGTGAAAGTCGATGACTCCTTTGCTGGCTAACGACTGAAGGACGGGTTGCCCGCCCAATCCTGTGTCAATCCGCTCCACAAAAGAAACGCCGAAGTTCTCGGATCGCCAACCTCGTCATCATACGGCATCAGAAAAATGTCGTGTGGTAGTAGGTGGTTGTACAACGTTGAATCATACACCTGCTTGTGTATACTTCCTACAAGGCGTTGCTGATTCGAGGAGCTCCCTACCCTTGACATGGTTGGTGTGTTGGAAGTCAGACGCCTATCCATGTTCTTCCCCTTCACTGAACAATGTCGATCGCGCGTGCTTCAAGGAAGGTTCCCCAAGAAACAGGTCTGAAAGACAACGACCACCACAAGCAACAGGGCGATGAGCAGCAGTAGCGTTAACCTGCGGTACATGTCAGCCATGAACTCGATTACGCAGAGGATACTCCAAGTATGTGTGTCATCGCACATGCAGCAATTGACGATGAAAGACAATATGCATTAGAAAGCACATCCACTACAAGGAGCGCTGACAAGACGCAAGCAAAAAATCCGACCGTTGGAAATCCTCCCTCGTAGGCACCAACCGCATGTACCTGGCGTCCAGATGCTGAGGAGCCCCGCCCGAAGCCGACTTCCAACGATAACCGTTAGAAGCCGTTTGGGGACTTCCAAGTCGTTGGAGGGTTGGAATGTCCATGTTGCGGTCATTGGACCACCACTGGACCACCTTCGACCTGAAAAATCTCCTTCAACGCGCGATGTCGACATTCCGTGAAAGGCGGATTCTCTCCTTCAAGGGACCTCGCGAGGTACCTTGGAGCTTAGGACGATTTGGTTGGGAAATCCTTCGAGCTCGATGATTTTTCCTCAGAGTGTTTTTACGTCCCAGCCCCATTTTCCATCCATGAGGATAGGTGGAACCATGACGAATCCTTGGAAAAGTGTCCCCGAGGAGTGTATAACAAAACCCTCAATATAAGGGTATGATAGTGTAGGGTAGATACCCTCAGAGTAGTTAAATCCTGGGTCAAGAAAAATGCCAATCAAAACCCAATCGTCTGTCCATGCAAAGGAAACAGTATCATGTTGTCATAGGTCCACCCACCAGTGCCAGACTGCGTCTGCCAACTGACAATGAACCCAAAGATGTGCATTGGATTCCCAGCCCTATTCGCACCTGACGCATGTATCCGATAACTCCAAGCCTCTGGAGTTCAGCCACATAGCAGTGAGAATCACTTGCAAGCTTTGAAACCATAATAAGCTGGCATTACATTGTGATGGCATTTTTTTCAGGGTCGACCATAACGCCGGCCAGTTGGGGGTTGAACAGACGCCCCCTTCATCTTTTGAAATTTGCCCATGGCCATGTCTTCTGGAGTGTTGATAATTCCAGATCTCAGAGTCCTCATGCCCACCTTGGGAGCATACCGACACAACAGAGTGACTACCTATCTGCCCTGATCACTATGCCTCCATCCCAAAAGGAGTGGTTCCACTCGAAAATAATTCGCTTCCCCCAGCATAACTGCCTGTTTTTGCGCCGACCACATCCTGACTTTCCCCATGCCCAGGGTGGAGTTAACCACCTTCCCTTGCACAAATACTAGTGGCATGCCTTTAGCTGAGTTGTGGCTCATTCTCCTCTCTTCAACCCTCCAACCTGCTGACAAGTCTGGTCCTATCACCTTGCACACCAACGCAGTCTCATCATCTGCTCTAACCCAAGTACCAGATCCGTTCTCGGTTGTAGATTTTAGAACGGAAGACCGGTGTTTAGGGCAGGCGTTGATAAACTTAGACTCGTTGGTTGCAACCCCTCGTAGGCGAGGAAGTTTTAGCTTTAGTTCTTCTTATGAAATTCAGTGGTCCCTGGCTCCGTCTCAGAGGTGCTTGATCAGGAAGACCCCTTTTTGTACCCAAGCTTTACCAAAGTTCCCCACTCCATCACATGCTTGGAACATAGGACCCTTAAACTGACAGATCAGAGGGGTTTAAAAAATGCACCGGTTCAACACCTCAACTTTCGAGGTTGGAAAGCGGATGACCTGTGGAAATAACCTCCTCCAATCCAGCAGAATGCCTCACCAAACGAAGGCTCATTCTTCTTATGACTGTGGAATACGCCTGTTGAGGTCCGACCCTGTCTCTTATACACATCTAGATGTGTATAAGAGACAGTATGAAATTCAGTGGTCCCTGGCTCCGTCTCAGAGGTGCTTGATCAGGAAGACCCCTTTTTGTACCCAAGCTTTACCAAAGTTCCCCACTCCATCACATGCTTGGAACATAGGACCCTTAARCTGACAGATCAGAGGGGTTTAAAAAATGCACCGGTTCAACACCTCAACTTCCGAGGTTGGAAAGCGGATGACCTGTGGAAATAACCTCCTCCAATCCAGCAGAATGCCTCACCAAACGAAGGCTCATTCTTCTTATGACTGTGGAATACGCCTGTTGAGGTATGACGGTAACAGGAAGCAGTGTCAAGTATCTTCGGGATTGGACATGAATCATTCATTCCTAGGATGTACTTGGCTAATCTTACCCATACTTTGGAAGGGTCTTCAAAGAACGCCTTGAGCACCCATTCTTTGTCGTCGAGTAGGCCTTTTTGCCTAAGAAACAAATGGACAGGGGAACCGCAAAATAGAGAAGGCCGTGGATGAAAGGACCAACGCTTTGCCAAAGGTAGAAAGACAGTAGTTCTTGACCCACCCGTGGATTCTGGATGCGACTCTATTACTCAAGAGTTGTTCTTGTGATCTGGAGCAGTCCGAAAGTGAAACTTGGACCCCCAAAAAACTTTCAAATTTTTCAGTAGGGATAATCCGCAGCCCCCAATCAACTTTGAGCGAAAACTGAGGATGAAGGAAAGTAGACTAACTTGTTTCAGTTGATTGATGTCTCAGACAACTGACAATACTCATTTATCACTAGTCTTAATTCTTGAAGAGAGGAGGTGAAATTTTTGCAGGCGACCGTTAGATCGTCTGCTAAAGCTTCCCCTTTTCAGTGTAGAGTAGGGTTAAGTTGAAGTCCTCTAATATTATTGTTTCCTCTAATGTTATTCATCAAGACTTCGAGTTGTATTACAAAGAACAAGGGTGCCAAAGGACATCATTGTCTCAAGGAACGGGTCAGGGGAAATTTATCAGACTGGTGGTTGTTGACCATGACCATAGATGTAAAACGAGCATACATAGCATGGACCAACTTAAGAAAGTTGGGGCCAAAGCCCATACGGACGAGTGTGGTGGACACAGAGGTCCACCCCACTTTGTCATAAGTTTTTCCATGTCTAGAAGTAAGACTGCTACTTCCCGTTTTTATGAGCTTATGATTTCCAATGCCCGAACTGTAGATATTATGTTTTCAAATATCAATTGTCCCTTGACAAAGACCCATTGCTCCCAGCCTACTAGAGAGGGTAGCTCAGAGGCTAATCTAATAGCTAGTGTTTTAACTAGTATTTTATACGTCACATTTAAAACAAAAATAGGACGGGAATTTCAGACTTCCTTTTTATCACCTTTCTTGTAGAGAAGGGATATCACCCCTTTTACCAAGTTAGGAAGAAGGGTACCAGTGTTCAGGGCCTTGTTGTAAATCTGACATAAAAAAGGGCCGAAGTCGGACCAGCAAGCTAGAAACAACTCTACCAGTATACCGTCGACATTTAGACACTTCCCTAGGGTCATTTGCTTGACAGCTCTGTGTAACTCTAGGATTTTATGTGCTAGTGTTTGCAGATATACTCACCTTAGTTATGTCCCAAAAACAAGAGAGCCTTCCGCCAAGTTAGAGTAGAAGTGGTCAAAGGGTCTCCTTGTGGAAATGGTGTCCCGGAAGTAATCAAGGGCGTATCTCTGAGGCTATCGTTGCCTAAACATAAAAGAGATGGATCAGTTCCCTAACTAAGGACTTTATTTGTTTTAACGTAAGCTTTGTCATTCTATCATACCCCACTATGCCCCTCATAGAAAGTCACTTCAACCATTCAGCCTGCTTCTGGAGGTCCAAAGATTCAAGTTGGCAATTTCCCCCCCCCCTCTTTTCAGACCAGTAATATTTTGCAAAGGGGTCTTGGCCCATCCGCGACTCAACCATCTGCACTAATTTCTGGAGTTATAGCTCCTTTCATTGCCTCTTCGCTGCCTTGATACGGGAGAAAACAATTAAGGCTTTGCAAATGATACCTAGACCGACTTCTGAGTGAAAGAGAATCTTGGCTTCTTCCCACTGTGACATTTGTGAATTGACCCAAGCCACTATATCTTTATCCTTAAGGTTGGCAATATTCAAGCGAACGAGAGGGCAAACTTTTTGTATCAAATCTTTAACCATTATATCAACCATCACTGGGTAATGGTCTGATATGGAGAAAATAGTATACTCTGCAAATACACAGCGATCCCAAAGATCGCCCCTCAAGGCCATGAAGTTTAGCCTTCGTCGTGGTTGGGGCGATGTATCGGAAGGTCTTGGACCATACAAAGTATAGCTATGGTCTTCCGCATGCATCACATTGTAAGCATCGACTAGAGATTGTGAATCCAACAGGGATAAAAACAATGTGTTGTCATATCTCAAGGGAGTGGGGGATAGCGAATCCAACCCTGAATTCAGAGTGGTATTCCAATCCCCCACGACTGCCAGGTTTTCCACCTCTGGTAAACACGCAGAAAAGTTGACTAAAAAATTCGTTCTCTCATAGTATATGGCCGGGGCATAGATCGTCATCACTACCCATTCCTCTCAACCAATTACCAATTTGACCCAAGCCCAATGCCCGCCTGGGTCTGCATATTGATCTAATATTTCACATTCGAGGTCTTTGTGTATTAAGAGTGCAACTCCCCCTTTGCACCCATCGGCGGGCGCCCAGATCTGTGGTCCATGCCACCAACCTTTAATCTCTTGGATTTTACCAGAGTCCAACTTGGTTTCCTGAAGGCCAATGATTTGGACATTCATCGAGTGGAACCGGGATAAAAGCCTCAAACGTTTATTTTTATCGTTCGCATCCTATAGACCTTTCGCATTCCAAGTTAGGAGTTTGATCTTATTGGGCAAGACCATTAGATTGGTCCACACCCTCGAGATTTTGGATCCCGGGCACGTTGAATGGGATGCAACCTTTTTCTTCAGTGCTTAGTTCATTGCTAGGATGTCCCGGGGGAAGACCCCCCTACAAAACTTCACCATAAAACACCTTCGAAGACAACAACGACGAAGCCTCGATTCTTGCAATGCAGTCCACAATCTCAATGGCAGAGAGATTAGTGTGAAGTTGGATTGAGGATAGCGATTCACTTTTGCATTGCACTAAGTCGTGTAGAGGTATCCAATATACTTGTGTTGAGCACCAATTTTTGAAAGAGGCTGATATCTCCTGAATAGTCATAAAGGATATGGGCAACAATGCCTTCCTTTTGTCCGGCGGGGTAGCCACGTGTCTGCCCATTTTGGGTTCGGACAGAACTGTACACGAACCCAAGTAATGAAGCACTTGTTCGTTAACTAATTTAACCACAAGGTCGTTTGATGGTGACCCTGCAACTTCTTTCGAAGGGAGGGTCAATGAATCATCAGTCGCTTGTTTGGTTAGGAGCATCGTCCCCTGGGTAGAGTTAGAAAAGATTAATGAAATCAAAATTTCTTGTATTTTCCCTTTCAATCTGTCCGTTTTACTCAGTGTTATCATTGGACCTGCCAACGCCAAATATTTTTTGACCGATCTCACTTTGTGACCTCGCTTATTCAAGGAGGGCTTGTTGGCCAACACAGAGCCTGATGGTTCCCTAAGGTATTGTTCCTGTAGCGTCGGGAGAGGGACATCATAATTAGTACGGGAATGTTTACTCCGAGTGCACATCACCAGGGCCTTAGAGTCTTTTAGGGGGTCGAAGTGGATAACCCCCTCATCAAATAAACCTGCCACTGCGAAAGCGAGAGTCTCGACAAAGGGGTCTGAATGTGTCCCGACCACTCCTTGTTCCTCTTCGAGGTACCCGCACCCTTCAGCTTTTGAACCCGTTTCCTGCACTCATTTTTTGAGTCCGAAGAGTCATAGGCAGTGCAGTGATCTACGTCGAAGAGTCAAGGGGGCTCGCTGCACTACTTATGACTCGTGAAAAAAATCAAGAGTGCGGCATGAGTTGTCAGAGTCCCGAAATGGCCTACAGTTCGGCCGTGGCTGCACTTACTCGTGATAGTCCTGCTCATGAAGCACTCTTGAGACGCTGGCAGTTGTCGTAGAGCGCAGTGCAACGTGGTTTGTCCGCCCAGACCCAGGCTTGCTCTAGAAATCCCGTGCCCTTTCAAGAAACCGTCTGACCACCCTTGCAAAAACCAAGGTTGCAGATAGGAGAGCAAGAGTGCTCTAGATGACTTTGTCCGACGGCGCCCTGACAGCTCATGAAATGCAATTTCCCGAGCGACAAGGCAAGAGTAGTGCAGCGACCACAACTCTTGACGTTTGCAAGAGTGACGTTTGACAGCTCTTGATGCGGTTTCCGACGGCCAATTCACAGGCAAGAGTAGTGCAGCGACCACAACTCTTGACGTTTGCAAGAGTGACGTCTGACAGCTCTTGATGCGGTTTCCGACGGCCAATTCACGAGTAAGTGCAGCGATGCGCAGCACATTTCATGAGTAGTGCAGCGAGGCCCATAGGGCCTACGTCTGTGTTTTTTGGCTCCGATCCCCTCTCCTTATGAGCATCAGGGGGCTGAATCAGCAGTCTCTGATCAATACCACCCGGTGGGACCAACGGCATATCTCTAGGTGGTGGGCGCCGAGCATGCCCAGGAAGGCACACGAGGCCATTGGGGATTGAACCCAAGACCTCCTGAATGCCACCTGCATGCCTTACCAACTGAGATAGGCGGCTGCCGTGGGCAGTGGGCCCTTATAAAGGAAAAACCGAGTTGGAAAAGAAGGAAAAAAAGAAAAAAAACGAGTTTGTATAATGCCCATTTAGATTGAAACCTTTGCAGAATACCCCTGTCACTCTGCTCTTTCCCCGCACACATTCTGTCCCGGATGGTTTTCGACCCGGTTTGGCCCCAACCCGATTGCCCAAGTTAGACAAATAGCCAGCCCCCTTCATCTGCCAATCTAGCTGAATGGGACGCCCGAATTCAAAGTTTCAAGCGTCATTGGAAATTGCCCTCGGTCTTTCCTCCACCTCAGACCTCTCCTCTCCCCACGGTGAGTGTCCTCCATCTCCCTTTCCATTCCTCCTTAACACCCTGTATTCGTCCCCTTGGCTGCCACGACATTGCCCTTCTTCTTCTCCTTCAACGACGACCTACTGTGTGTGTGTGTGTGTGCTGTCAAGTTCGCTATGCACACCTCCGCCCCCAAAAGCATGAACTGTGGCATGCCAGACTGTTTCGTCGGACTTTCACCGACTTGTGTGTGTGTGTTGTCATATCCGCTATACACTCAAAAAGGCATGACTTTACCAGACTGTTTCGTCGGACTTTCACGACTCATCACACACACACACACACACACACAGAGAGAGAGAGAGAGAGAGAGAGAGAGAGAGAGAGAGAGAGAGAGAGAGAGAGAGAGAGAGAGAGAGAGAGAGTTGTCATATTCGCTATACACTCAAAAAAAGCATGACTGTACCAGACTGTTTCGTCGGACTTTCACCGACTCATCAGGAGGAGAGAGAGAGTGTGTGTGTGTGTGTGTGTGTGTGTGTGTGTGTGTGTGTGTGTGTTGTCATCACTACTGTCTGTGTTCACGACAGTGCCTGAACTGGCACCTCCCCGTCTTCCTCCTCCCTCTCTTCGTTTTCATCCTCCTCCTCCTCTCTCTCGTCTTTCTTATCCTCCTCCTCCTCCCTCTCGTTTTTCTCTTCCTCCTCTTTCTCTTCTTCGTCCCGCGGTGGAATGCCACCCTCGACGTCTTTAGGGGAAAAACGTGGTTGCTTCTCGGCGCGCAGCTGTCGCCAGATAACAGGACATTTGGACCGACGAGCTGCCACCTCATCAATCAGGTCACATGATATGAGATGGATCTATCGGGCAACGAATTGGACGGCTGGTGTTGCTCGCCAGATGGTTGCCGCAATACCTCTCCCCCGGCTTGTCGTTTTTCTACCCTCTTCAACCGAATAGAACGCCCGGTCATTATGGCTGCATCTAGACTCGAAGTCGGCCCAGACACGGCTATAATGCCGGGCGTTCTATTCAGGTGAAGACGGTAGCGGTCATGCGATATGGGTATGTGTGCCTCATCCTTCCAGCAGATACCTTACCGCGATCACCCCACCTACTTTACCGCCATTATGTATTTTCCCGCTATCGGACAATTTCCCGCCATCTGCGACCGCGACCGCGACCGCCAAAGGGATGGACTGCGTCTCTCCCCCATAGGAATCTTCTGCCTCTCTCCTGCCATAGCAGCAGCAGAAACGAGAGCATGATCCATAGATTGGAGGCGGCTGGAGTAGGAGTAGGAGGAGGAGGAGGAGGAGGAGGAGAAGACGGTGTAGAAAGGAGGAGGAGGAGGGAGAAAGAGGAGGAGGAGGATGAAAGAGGAGAGTGTGGGAGGGGAAGCGAGCAGGAGGAGGAGGGAGAAAGAGGAGGAGGACGAAGGAGGAGAGTGTGGGAGGGGAAGCGAGCAGGAGAAGGGAAGAGGTGGAATATAGTGGGGAAGGAGAAGGTGCAGGGAGGAGGAGGAGGAGGAGGAATGTACATCACTCTTGGCGTTGTGTGGGGGCGAGCCGAGGCCGGAGAAAGGCTTACGTAAGTAGTCTTCTTCTTGCCCGTTCTTTTTCTTCCCTTTTTTTTTTTTTTTTAACGCTGGCTACCGTGCTCACCTGAATAGAACGCCCGGTCATTATAGCCGTGTTTGGTCTAATTTTCAGTCATGATACAGCTATAATGACCGGGCGTTCTATTCCAGTGAAGACGGTAGGTAACGCCAATCTTCTCTATATCTTTCCAGTTTCCACGGATGTCCCGAAGAACCACCCTGTGACTATTGATCATGCACCTGGTCACACACACACACAGAGTCACTCCACTATAGAGCATTCTACGTGTATCTAGACAGACCCAGATGCATATCCATCCGGGTGTATCTGGGGGATCCTACCGTCCAGCTTAGTTGAGCCTGCCTGAACTCTTAAAGACTCCGTGTCCGCGCGCGCGCGCGCGGGTGTGTGTGTGTGTGTGTCCGTCTGTCTCTGTCTGAGGAGGTAGCATGAGAGAGACAACGGTAAGGTTGGGACATGCGTTTACTTCCCAGGAGGGAGATTCAATTTGATCGGGAGCGAGATTATCACCATCATGGCAGCACCGAAAGGAGAAACCATGCGGGAGTAGAGTGAGAGTGTTTGTTTGTGTGTTTTGAAACCTTTCAAGACATAAGCTTTGTCCAATGATCACAGCGTAATGGGGCCTGCGCCAAACTCTTAAAGACTCCGTGTCCGTCCGTTTCCGTCCGTGCGTGTGTGTGTGTGTGTGTGTGTGTGTGTGATGATGTGTATGCGTCTGTGTGTGTGTGTGTGTGTGAAG
>BFEA01000343.1:609066-631601 GCA_003427395.1 Chara braunii
TGTCTTCCCTATAAGCCTTTTCCCAGGCCTAGATCTGTCTCTTATACACATCTAGATGTGCCCCCCTTCTGTGTGTGTGTGTGTGTGGTTTGTACAAAGTGAGAGTGTGCGGAGAGCCACGATTCATCTTTGTAGTCTCCGGGCTTTTTCCAGGACAGTCACCGTGAACTGGTTATATCAAGGAATATGAGAACGAAAGGAAGAGAAATGTCTCCTTGTGTGGTGAGTGTAGTCGTTGAGAGAGAATAATTCATCTGAGCTCATATATGATCATGAAATGGGAAGTGATTCGAGTTGTGGAGAGGTGGTCCATGCATTTTAACCTTGTCTGACGATGTGCGGCTTTGACAGTCGCCAGCGATGTGCGGCTTTGACAGTCATCAGTGGTGGTTAATTCTTCTCATTCCAGACTAAGAAAAGAAAAAAAGATGCAGATGGAGAGGAGAACAGGTGCAGCTTTGACAGTCGCCAGCAATGTGTGGCTTTGACAGTCAGTGGTTGTTAATTCTTCTCATTCCAGACTAAGAAAAGAAAAAAAAATGCAGATGGAAAGGAGAACAGGAAAAAACACGCAGGCGATGTCGGCTGGGAGATCGGATTGTTTTCCCTGTTTCTTTCCTTACCCCCCCCCCCCCCTCCCTCTCTCCCATCTCTTGACATGCTCCCCCGCCTGCTTTTCCCATGGCAATCTTCCCCCATCCTCAGATTGCGAGCTCTGCCTTTTTCACCCCACCTCCTCTCCATCTCACACACACATGCACTTTTTTTTGGTTCGGTTCGGTGGGTGATTGTTTGTTTTTTTTTTTTTTTATCCCCCCCCCCCCCCCCCCCCCCCCCCTCCTTGTTTGCGGAGATGGGTGGTGGTACGTGTTTCAGAATCTGCAGACTATAGGCCTCGCTCCGCTACACACCACTGTATATGTCTGCGAACCTTGCGATCGCCGCAATACATACGATATGTTGGACTCGTCCCTGTGCAGCTGGTCGAGAAGGCATTCAAATGCATCAAGAATGTTCAGTAGTGGAGCGAGGCCTTATTTCTGCCGGGAGATTGGATTGTTTTGATTGGTTTCCCTGTTTTAGAAGTTGGCTTTTTTTCCTTTTTTTTTTTGCTCCAATCTATTCGTGGGGAGCAACACGTGCTGGGGAGCAATATTTTTGGAGTATTTTTTTTTTTTTTAACAGCCCCCGGACATGCTAGACGTGCTGGTACGAGCAGGCACCTCTAGCAGCCCTCTGGCTGTCTCCTGTCTATTGGTGGGGAGCAACACCTGCTGGAAAATGGATCCAGGCTGGCGTGTGGTACGTGTTTCAGATTCTTGAGCTATTGCTGCTGGGAGATCGGATTATTGTCACTGTTTCTCAGTACCTGTCTTCTTGCAGATCAGATAGTTAATGTTGGTTAGAAACGGAGGGGAAAAAAAAAAAAAAGGGGAGTGTGGGAAGGAATGTCTTATGAGAGCCACATTTTTGTGGAGCCGGAAGAAGGAGAGTGTAGGATGCTGTCATGAGAACCACATTTTCGGGCCAGATGCTGGTAGCGAACGCCCCTAGCTGCATTTTTCTGGGCCCTTTTCGGGCCAGGTGCTGGTAGCGAACGCCCCTAGCTTCATTTTCTGGGGTCATTTTTGGGCCAGGCACCAGTAGCTTTTTTTTTTTTTTTTTTCAAAAAACACAAGCTCCAATCTATTTGTGGGGAGCAGCATGTGCAGCGAACCGGGCTCATTGTCCGTGATGAGGTATATTTGAGGTAAAAAGCGTAAATATGGAACATATTTGCGGCGCATCCCGAGCACGGGGGCATGGCACGTGCGGCGCAGAGCGCATGTGCATGCACGCGCGCGCACATGATGCGGCACATAAAAAGAAACAATAATGATATTAAATTGAAAGGACAATGTGGGGTGGCCAAACATTCCCCTCGCTTCTGAAAATCAGAAAGCAAGAGGGAGAAAAGTCGGGGGCATGCGATACCCAAAACTGTGGGCACATGTCAAGAGGGAGAAAAGTGGGGGCCATGCCATATCCAAAACTGTGGGCACTTGTCTAAGCATGTGAGTATTCACGTCCAGCCTCTTTTCCAAAGGGCCCCTACAGCGGATTAGCTACGGCCCCACGTGCAGAGGAGGTACACTTCAAACTTCCACTTTGTAAGCGTGGGCAGAGAATATATAGTCTGGATTCGAAGTCAGGTCTGTGCATCTCAGTTATGGGTCACTATTTCTCTGTTTTCTCGTTTTTCTTTTCTTAGGAATACGTGCAGTGGCCCTAAAGGCCTCTACTCACCACATGCACAAAAGACAAAACATATGGCCTCATATTATTCCACGTTCTGCAGGAGATTCATTCTAATTTTGCACATTTTGTGAGTAGTGCAGCCAAGCCCTCAGAATCACGTGCAGAGACCAACAGGGCCTAGCTACGTGAGCAACCCATAACTGCTGAAAGACAGACCTGAATTTGAATCCCGAGTATATATTCGGCCAGCTCGTGCTCTACTTCATATTCACTGCCCGCCTCGATTTTGGTGGATAGTCTGTGCTATATTGTTGCGAGAACCCTTCAGATTGCCTGCATGGGCCATCTGAGGCGTGTTAAGGGGATCCGTTGCTCTCTCTCTCTCTCTCTCTCTCTCTCTCTCTCTCTCTCTCTCTCTCTCTCTCTCTCTCTCTCTCTCTCTCTCTCTCTCTCTTCTATACACACACAACCCTTTAAAAAAATAAATAAAAAAATTGAGTGCATCTGTGCCACATCATGCGCATGGCGCATAGTGCACTCGCACCGCAAGTATGGTATGGAACGATGCAGAAAAACAAGGAAAGGAAACCATTGAGCTGGAAACCGGGTCTAGCATCCCATAAAAAGCAGCTCCTTCCGCCCTCGGTCTGGCCCAGATACTGGTAGGAGCCACTGGGGGGCACCAGCGGGGCCTCCTACCGTCTCCTTGCCCAACCTCAAATCTGTGATAGATCCCCCCCTCTCTTCCTTTTTTATTTTGTTGAGCGGGGCTCAGCATCCCTTCTGATGGCCCAGGAAGAGGATTTGAAGAATGAGAAATTAACTTGAGGTTAAAAATATGAACAAACATTAAGATCCTCCCGCACTAGATACCGGGCCTCCTGAGTGCACCACTCTCACTGAAGCCTCTCCTCTAGTGACAGCGGGTGTGGTGGGAAAGGATCTGAAAATTCGTCTGTGGGCCGCAGGGGGATGCTGGGGTCCACCTCTCTCCAGTCCTTAAAAGAGAGGCGATAGTCCCAGGGGACTTCGGCTCGTGTGCCCACCTCTCTCCCTCGGCATTCCCCACTACTATCCCCTGACGAGTATACCCTCCCCACCCATCCTCTCTCGCCCCCTCCAGCCAGTCCTCGGCGAACTGAGTAATCCTGCCCGATATGCTTTGCGTGTGTGGAGGGAATCCAGAGTCCTCTTAGTCTCCAACCACCTCTATGTAAACTCTAATTGGAAGTGGGTTTTGAAATGATCCCTCCTTTCCTATCCCTCCACCCTGTTTCCTTCTAAGACCAGTGCACAACGTTGCCACCACAGAATCCACAGGACCGTCCTCCTTCCCAGTGAGAACATATTCCTTTCAAAGGTCCCCTGCTGTAGAGCCGTGTCCTAGCAGGATTGCTCTCCAGTCCCATGGCCATGACTGACCTGGGGCCATCTGTGCCATCTGTCTCCATATCGTGTCCTACCATCTCCATGTCAAGACGACATTTGGGCACTGCAGAAACATGTGTTCGATTGTGTTTGCCCTTTTTCTACCGGAAATCCCTGCAGGCAACGTGTGCACCATGGCAGTTCCCTGCCCTGTTTTTCCAACTTTGTATGGTCAATTAGCCAGTTATTTGTGGGGAGGTAGCGGTGAGCGATTTGCCATTGGAGCGAGGTGATTTTTGTCGGCCTGCACTTGCAATCTTGAAACCACCGTATAGGTTTAAGAAGTTGTCTATCCACATGGAGGTGTTTCTGCCACTTGTCGATTAACACATCTCTCAGGTTTCGATGGACTCGGCATCCTATAGGTGCTCCTCACCGTGAGGCTGGAGAGGGTTCGGGGTCTCCAGGTGTGGATTTTGGCCCTCTCCAGTCCAACTCTCGAATTCTTCGTCAACCAATTCCAACGTGATCAATCCCTGCTTAAACTCAACTCGGTTCGTGTTACCAGACCGGGATTCTATAGGATGGCCTATGACGCTTCACCCCATAGATAATCACCCCAAAAAAAAAAAAAAAAAAAAGCAGGCGATCTTATTCTTTCCGCTAAGTGCACATCAAACCGAAAACCAATTCCTCCCAGAGACAGCACTCATCCGTAGGATGTAACAAAACCGAAGGATCGATCTACTTACCTGGTATGTCTGTCCTGGCCTATCAGTCCCTGCTCCTACACCCGGGAAAGAGTAAAACTCCTCCCGGGGACCTCGAGGAGCCGTGATGTCGACCTTTGTGCTCCCACCCTCCTCTGCAGTTGTGGGGTATCACCTCTCAAACGCAGGGTCCTAGCCGCCCTCTAACTCTCGCTGTCTGACCCTGGTCCCTTGCTCGTCTGATCCCTCCAGGAAGCCTCTCGTCCCTTTGATGATCTCTTTTCACCCTCCTCCTCCCTTGTACTATTAGCGATGGTCCGTCGCGCCACCTTGCGAGCTTATCAACCCCTCCCATATGCCACTCTGCTCTGCAGCCTTACTCGTTACCCCCTTCTTGCATGTGTCATTATCCGCCTCCTTTGTTTTCACGTGCTTTGAGCTGCCCTCCTCCAATTGCTCCACCGTTGCGTGCTCGTCAACCAGTCCCTCACTCTATTTCGCCATACAGTATTGCTCGTTTTACCCCCTCTTGCATGTGTCGTTGTCCGTACATGATTTTGCTCTTGTACTTCATTTTGTAATCGCGCTCATAGAACCGCCCTCCTCCAGTCTAATTGCGAGGGTTGACCCACCTGCTGGCTTTGCTGCCATGCGGTGGTCCTCGCTTGGTGCTGGCACATATCTTCTACTTGCTCGATCCCTCCGAAAGGACGCTCCTCACCTCAGTATACCCTTGACCACTCCCCTTCTCCCTCTTCCTTTCGGCGATGGATTGGCACGAGTAGTGAATGCAACGTAGCTGCATTTTTGGGGAGCATTTTTGGGCCAGATGCCGGTAGCGATCTCCCCTAGCTGCATTTTTGTGGGCCGTTTTCCGGCCAGGTGGTGGTAGGCTGGTAGCCAACGCCCCTAGTTTCATTGTTTTGAGGTCATTTTTGGGACAGGTACTGGTGCCCAATGCCTGCTAGCTGCATTTTTGTGGGGCCATTTATGGGCCAGATGCTGGTAGCCAACGCCCCTAGCTTCATTTTCTAGGGTCATTTTTGGGCTAGATGCTTGTAGGCTGGTAGCAAACGCCCCTAGCTTCATTTTTGTGGGCTGTTTTCGGGACAGATCCTTGTAGGCTGGTAGCCAACGCCCCTAGCTTCATTTTTGGGGTCATTTTTGGGCCAGGCACTGGTACCCAACGCACCCCAGCTGCATTTTGGGGGGGGATTTTTGGGCCAGATGCCGGTAGCTAACGCCCCTGGCTGCATTTTTGTGGGTCGTTTTCGGGCCAGATGTTTGTAGGCTGGTAGCCAACGCCCCTACCTTCAATATTTGGGACCATTTTCGGGCCAGATGCTTGTAGGCTGGTAGCCAACGCCCCTAGCTTCATTTTTGGGGTCATTTTTGGGCCGGCCACCAGTGGCCAACGCACCCCAGCTGCATTTTGGGGGGCCATTTTTGGGCCAGATGCCGGTAGCGAACTCACCTAGCTGCATTTTTGTGGCCCGTTTTCGGGCCAGGTGGTGGCAGGCTGGTAGACAACGCCCCTAGCTTGATTGTTTGGGGTCATTTTCGGGACAGGCACTGGTACCCAATGCCTGCTAGCTGCATTTTTGTGGGGCCATTTATGGGCCAGATGCTGGTATCCAACGCCCCTAGCTTTATTTTCTGGGGCCATTTTTGGGCCAGATGCTTGAAGGCTGGTAGCCAACGCCCCTAGCTTCATTTTCACGGGTCGTTTTTGGGCCAGATGCTTGTAGGCTGGTAGGCAATGCCCCTAGCTTCATTTTCTGTGGTTATTTTTGGGCCAAGCATCAGAATTCTTTTTTTTTTCGTTTTTTAAAAATAAAAACCCCCGGTAGTGTTAGTGGTGCTGGTCAATGCACCCCAGTTGCATTTTTGCGGGGCATTTTTGGGCCAGATGCCAGTAGCGAACACCCCTAGCTGCATTCTAGTGGGCCATTTTCGGGCCAGATGTTGGTAGGCTGGTAGCCAACGCCCCTAGCTTCATTGTTGGGGGTCATTTTTGGGACAGGTACTGGTACCCAATGCCTGCTAGCTGCATTTTTGTAGGGCCATTTATGGGCCATATGATGGTAGGTTGTGGTAGCCAACGCCCGTAGCTTCATTGTTTGTGGCCATTTCTGGGACACGTACTGCTACCCAATGCCTGCTAGCTGCATTTTTATGGGGCCATTTATGGGCCGGATGCTGGTAGCCAATGCCCCTACCTTCATTTTCTGGGGTCATTTTTGGGCCAGATGCTTGTAGGCTGGTAGCTAGCGCCCCTAGCTTCATTTTTTGGGTCATTTTTGGGCCAGGCACTAGTAGCCAACGCACCCCAGCTGCATTTTTGGGGGGCAGTTTTGGGCCAGATGCTGGTAGCGAACGCCCCTAGCTGCATTTTTGTGGGCCGTTTCAGGCCAGGTGGTAGTGGGCTGGTAGCGAACGCCCCTAGCTTCATTGTTTGGGGTCATTTTTGGGACAGGTAGTGGTACCCTATGCCTGCTAGCTCCATTTTTCTGGGGCCATTTATGGGCCAGATGCTGGTTGGCATTGCCCCTAGCTTCAATGCTGGGGTCATTTCTGGGCCAGATGCTTGTAGGCTGGTAGCGAACGCCCCTAGCTTCATTTTCTGGGGTCATTTTTGGGCCAGATGCTTGTAGGCTGGTAGCCAATGCCCCTAGCTTCATTTTTGTGGTAATTTTTGGGCCAGGCACCAGTAGCCAACGCCCCCGAGCTGCATTTTGGGGGGGCATTTTTGGGGCAGATGCCGGTAGTGAACACCCCTAGCTGCATTTTTGTGGGCCATTTTCAGGCCAGGTGGTGGTAGGCTGGTAGCCAACGGCCGTACCTTCATTGTTTCGGGTCATTTTTTGGACAGGTAGTGGTACCCAATGCCTGCTAGCTGCATTTTTGTAGGGCCATTTATGGGCCAGATGCTGGTAGCCAACGCTCCTAGCTTCATTTTCTGGGGTCATTTTTGGGCCCGATGCTCGTAGGCTTGTAGCCAATGGCCCTAGCTCCATTTTGTGGGGTCATTTTTGGGCCAGATTCTTGTGGGTGGTAGCCAACGCCCCTAGCTTGATTTTTGGGGTCTTTTTTGCGGCAGATACCAGTAGCCAACATACCCCAGCTGCATTTTTGTGGGGCAGATGCGAGTAGCGAACGTCCCTAGCTGCATTTTTGTGGGCCGTTCTCGGGCCAGGTGGTGGTAGGCTTGTAGCCAGCGCCCCTAGCTTCATTGTTTGGGGTCATTTCTGGGACAGGTTCTGGTACCCAATGCCTGCTAGCTGCATTTTTGTAGGGCCATTTATGGGCCAGATGCTGGTAGCGAACGCCGCTAGCTTCATTGTTTGGGGTCATTTTTGGGACAGGTACTGGTACCCATTGCCTTCGAGCTGCATTTTGGTGGGGCCGTTTATGGGTCAGATGCTGGTAGCCAATGCCCCTAGCTTCATTTTGGGGGTCATTTTTGGGCCAGGCACCAGTAGCCAACGCACCTGGGCTGCATTTTTTGGGGGCATTTTCGGGCGAGATGCCGGTAGCTAACGCCCCTAGGAGCATTGGACCTGATGCTCCAAGTACAAGCTCGCTGTCGTCAGAAGCATCTGGCTGACAAGGGTCTCTCTTGGAATCCAAAAGCTCACTGGTTGCTGATGCGAGGTTCTTAGGCGTGCAATGTTCAAAAACAAACTCCTTGATGACCTCCCGGCCTAGAAGTGTATTCGGAATAGAGATGTAGCTGACAGATGCAAGATGGTGGGGGCTATCTTCTCTGTGATCCAATGAGCACGATAAGCAACAAGTTCAACAACACATGGCAGCTGGGACATCAATCATCGAAGAACCACGGTGCCGGATGTTGCCATTGCAGCGTCACATGCATAAAAGATTCCATACTTGGTGAAGTCAACAATGTGTTCAATAACTGCCGCAGGGACATGCCAATCCTTTACAGCAGCCCCCACGAGGCTCTTGACATTGCTGGTGGATAGTACTGGAACAACTGCTCTCGAAGATCCTTATAAGATCTTTGCAGATCAGAAATATCTTCGGAACCGCTTAACGCACGCGCGACCAGGAGAGGGCGCTAGCTTGTGCCACGTCACGGGCTGACGTGGAGAGTGAGCTGATTCGTGGTAGTGATGTTGCAAATTGCCATTTCCAACGCCGCATACCGTGAATTCCGCGGACACTGTCTATTGTCTACAGTGGCCATACTCGCTGTACACGACCGTCAGAGATTCAGACCTCTGAAGGGGACAGGCGGAGAAAGCCTTTAAAAAGGGTCAAAGTGCGGATCGAGTGGCAGTCATCTCAACATAAGTCGTTGCTTATCTCAACATGGCTTGGAAAGGGATGACGGGAAGACGTTCCTCATGAAGCTGCTTGCATGCATTCTAAAATACAGGATCATCTATAGCTTGGAGTTAGTCACCAGCATCATCTGAGCCCAGGGCATCCGCGGAGTATTTGTCATCTCCAGCGGAGGATGAGTCAATCCCCCAGGGGGATGTTCAATATATCCATTCAAAAGTAAATAGTCATTGTAGGTGTGCGTTATGCACAAATTATTGGAGGCCAGAGGAGTAGTAGTCAGCAATAGCCATCGCCCGAGTAGAGGGGTTGGTTCGCTCGCTGGAGGTGTTTATTTTTAGTTCTCATCATCTGAGCCCAGGGCATCCACGAAATATTTGTCATCTCCACCGGAGGAGGAGTCAATTCCCCAGGGGGATGTTCAATATATCCATCCAGAAGTAAACAGTCATTGTAGGTGTCATTGTAGGTGTGCGTTACGCACAAATTATTGGAGGCCTGAGGAGTAGCAGTCAGCAATAGCCATCGCTCGAGGATTGGGGTTGGTTCGCTCGCTGGAGGTGTTTATTTTTAGTTCTCTGGTCAAGAAGGGGGATGTTCAATCTATCCATCCAAAAGTAAAATGTCATTGTAGGCGTACGTTACGCACAAAATTTTGGAGGCCTGAGGAGTAGTAGTCAGCATTAGCCATCGCCCGAGTAGTGGGGTTTGGTTCGCTCGCTGGAGGTGTTTATTTTTCTCGGGTCAAGAAGGTGGAAAACAGGGCAGTCGGGGAGACAGCTCAAACGCTAACCAGGAACGCCGGCTGAGACACAACCACGAACGCTGGCTGAGACACAACCACGAACGCTGGCTGAGACACAACCACGAACGCTGGCTGAGACACACGCTCATCGAACGCTGGCTGAGACACACGCTCTTCGTCTCAACGCTACTCCCTGAATGACGTGGTAAGCGCATCGCTTCCTCTCCAGTTTTTATCCCCCTCCTCCTTTTGATTTTTCCCCATTTTTTCGGCCCAGCCAGGCCCTGCTGAATTGGACCACCAGCAACGTTGTAATCATCAAATCCATTAAAATCGGATAAATTGATCAGTCAAACAGTCAACCATCAATCCAATAACAAGTTAATTATTCACTCTCCCCAACAATCCTCATTACTCCACCATTGTCGTGTTTTGGTATGATGATGTCTCAGTGGTGATACTGGCAAGAGATAGTGTGTGTCTGCAATTGATATACGAGCCCCCCATGCCTCTCCACTTCAGCGCCCTCAAGTGGCACCCCTGTACGAGCATTGTGCCCGCCTCACATTTTCGTCTACTCCCTCGGTACAGCCCCTTGTACAACCTCGCAATTACATTCCATTTACCCCAACCCTAATTCCATCTCATTCAGGCGCTGTCCTGTTACTTCCCTACCTCTAGTTTCCACGTTGTTTCTCTCGGTCTCTTCCACTCCCCCCCTCACCTCTTCCCTCTTTCAGGCGCTGTCCTATTACTGTCCTACCTCTAGTTTCCACGTTGACCCTCTCCGTCTCTTCCACACCCCCCCTCACCTCTTCCCCCATTCCACTCAGGCGCTGTCCTGTAACAGCCCTACCTCTTCTTCCCTCACCGATTCTCTCGGTCTCTACCACTCCCCCCCCTCACCTCCTCCCCAACCCTGTGTTCTCCACACTGGTGGGAGACCATCCATCACACACTAACTAATGCTAATATTGACCTATCTCGGCCTCGCTGTCAGTCCCTCACCCTTCAGTCAACATCAGAATGTTCAAAATGACGGCAAAGAGAGTGAAAGGACAAGACTCCCTCTTGTTCTATCAGGGGGCAATGAGACACAACCTGTTTAGACAGCTGGGGGCGATTCCTTACGCCAGACCCACTCCGCCCCACCAAACGCAGCAAAGGCAAAAGTCTGTTAGCGGTCAAAACGGCAATATATGGAAATCTAAGAACGCAGCAAAATGGTTGTCTCAGACACTCCCCCCGAACCCACAACAATGTTCTCCCTCTCACCACACACATCAATCTCAGTTCCCTCCCCTAGGGAATCAAGGGAGACAACTATCATCTTCTCAGGGCGAGATTAGGGAGGCAACCCCTTTGCAACAGGGTGCTCACCCTCCCCCTCACCCTTTCCACCCAGATCACAACCAACCACAGGATCACTCCCCCTACCCAGAACTCAATCCGCCACATGCCCATGCACCGCAGAGGACCGCGGTAGAACAACGCGTGGGGAACATGACTGGGAAAGAAACAAACATGGAGGAAAAGGAAATGAGTGAGGGGGAACAGGACGAGATTCTCACCGAGGAAGAAAAATGGTGGGAACAATTCACGAAAAATAAAGGAACTGTCCACGACAAATCTGAGAACTCCAAATCCTCCTCAGAGGGAACGTGGGCACAAAGGGTCAGGACGACGCTTCAGGATAAGACGCTCAATGTCAGCAGGCCCGCTCTAGACCTCCCAGGTGCGCCTGCTGAAGAGCTCAAGATTCCCCTCCGGAATCTCTCCTCGGCAAGAGCCTACTTCCTCACCCTTTTTCTCCAACCCTCAGAACAGAAAGTAATTGAACAAGAGGGGAGAAAAACATTAATGAAATCCTACCCGGCAGAGAAACTCCCTCACAGAGACTCTATCTACATGAAGCATGCAAGCAACTGGATTTTTTATAATGAGGGAGCCAACAGATCCACTAATGATAAGATAAAATGGATCTGTAAGAGACTGGAGCAAATGAAGGAGAGCACGGAAGTAGTCACATAATTTTTCCTAATCCAGCCCATCTCCCCTACTATTTTCACAGTCCTGTGTTTGTTTGAGAACGATAAAAAAACAATTGATAGCTGGAAAAAATTGTTCTGGGGCACGTCACAAGTAAGAATCTACCCGTGGACACCAAAAAAGATTAGTCCGGAGGAAAGAAGAGAACAGTTAATGAAATATTTTTATTGGGTGGAACTGAGGCATATTCCAATAGAGGTTCAAGCTAGTTTCGTGCACGATTTTGGACAACAGTTCAAAATTGTCGACTTCATCGACCCGCTCCCGCCACATGTGGCTAAGAGAGATGATTACTTGATGCTCGCTTTGGATCTGCAAAAGGAACAACCGTTTTCACTCGACGATATAATTCCTTACAAGTTGGGTGGAAGAATATATCAAATTCACACAGCTCACAAATTCAGACCTTGGTGTTTTAAATGTAAAGCGTATGGTCATTTGAATACAGAATTTGTCTGCCCCATGCACCCCCAGCATGCAATGACCACAAAGTACAGATTGAACAAGGACCCACAACGGCCCCACCGGTGGACTCCAGGGGTACCAGGGCACGAGGGGTGGGTTTATAGTGACGAAGCTAACTTTGTGGGAGCAACAGTTGGTTGGTACTGGTACTGGGAAGGGAGAAACGATCATTGCAAAACTTTGCGCCCCCTGGCGGAATGGGTGCCACAGCACCTAAAGCACCAAAATCCACAACATCAATCCCACCAACCCCCCTTCGGTAATCAGGGGAAGCAAGGCAATCACAGCAATCACAGCAATTCGAAGAACCAAAATCAGAATAGGCAAGGTCACCCAAATCAAGGGAGTCTGGAACTTTAAAACCATCAATGTCAATCGGACCAGTCAGACCAGATGTCACAAGGTAATGGTGACACGCCCACGGGACACAGTAGGTCCCTGGGTCCGACTCCGGATTTTTATTTATATAAGAAAGTGCAGGCCAGCAATCTTGAATGGAAAGAAGTCCGGAGGAAGTCTCAAAGTGAAATAACCACAACAATCACATCTGACACATCACAACCGTCACAACAACCACATCTGCATCAACAACAACGACAACAACAACAATTACAAGTCCATCGAACACAGTCTGCACACCAGCAGTTGGACAAATCTGCTCAACAGGGAGATCTGCCTCCTGCTTCAGAAGTAGTCTTGCATCTCCCAAATGAGGTTGACACTTCTGATCCATCGCAGGGGATGAGAGGGGAAGGAGATTACATAGACTGTTTGGAAATAGACCAGTTAATAGAAGCATTCTCTCCTGTGATGATGGACGTGGAAACAACCCCAGTAGCGCCTGCGTCGTTTGCTGTAATGGGGGTCAACACAGAGGGATTGGATTCATTGACAGAACTGCAGTCCAGTCTGCACAGGATGGTAATGTGGATCATAGCAAATATAAAGTTCAAATTTGCTGCCAATCCAGGGATAGACTGGTCGCAGATCCAGCGGCAAATCTCCTCTCTTCTTGTGCACAGCGATAGCCTGAAAACAATACTACAATTTGGGCCCCCACCAAATTCAGACTGGCCCGAAATGTGTGATAAACTCCTCCACAAGGTTTTAGAAAAGGTATCCTTTGCAAGGCACCTCGCACAGCCAGATGATCTAAGCCTGATCCTGATTAACGGTTAAGGACAAATAGATCAAGACACCACTATGGAGACCAGGATCACGAGAGGAGCCAGGAGAATAAAAGAATTGGCAAGGAGGAAATTTGCACACACGAAGCTCGAAACCACAATCCATAATAATGATAAACGATATAAACTGCCATCGCAGAACAAATACAAGGCCCTCTCAGCGAAGCCGAAGAGAGTAGAACACCATAAAAAGGTGCTGCGAAAATTGGTCCTCACTCCCAGGAAACCAGCTGTTCCCATAAAGCAACGACTACAAAAAGAAAGAACCAAAAAAAGAAAAAAGAAAAAAAACACACCACCTCACTCTCTTTGTACAACAGGATCCAATCCGCCACCGGGGCCCAGCATGCTACTTCCCATATCGGGCGGGATCATACTCAAGCTACGAGTCTGCAGGCACTGTTCACCACGGACCAAACGCTGGTTTCAGGTCCGAACGCTCTCGAGCCCCCAGCTCAAGGGGAGGAGAGAACACTGATTGGGCTACAAGACTTAAGGCCGAGCCAGGAGGAGGGAACCACCAACACTGTCTTAGTCCCCCAACTGCAAAAGGACACCCCAACAGATGTGGGGAGCCCGATATCAGACGACCAGCACGCCACTTCCCATAATGGGTTGGATCATACTCAAGCTATGGGTCTGCAGGTACTGTTCAGGAGGGACGAAATGATGGTTTCAGGCCCGAACGCTCTCCAGCCCCCTGCTCAAGAGGAGGAGAGAATACTGATTGGGGACGCCCCAGCAGATGTGGGGAGCCTGATATCAGACGACGAAACCACCAGCACAGCCTTAGTTCCCCGACAACAAAAGAACATCCCAGCAGTTGAGGAATGCCTGAGAACAGATGTCCAAAGCCCAGACCAAACACATACGAAAGTCGTTGAGAGTTTCTCCCCGATAACCGGTGAGAAAAAAATTCTTCAGATAGGATCGACCCAAGTATATCCAGGGAGTCGGAGGTCCTCACTACTGGAAGAGGTTGATCTCACGCTTCCTCACCAGGAATACAGCATCGAGAGGGAAGGAAGGTCGGACTTTGATATGGGCACTAACGCTGGTGATGCAAATGAGGACACAATTGACCTCACACAGGAGCAATACAAGCCACCAGCAAAAGACAAAAACTCAGATTTCATCTCTCCCGGTCAGCATTCCAGCACCCCTTGTCTAAATCAGGAACAGTTCTTCTCCCAGTAAGGCTCAAAAACGGGGAATGGGAAGCAGGGCTCTCGGTAACTCTCCCCTCTCATTATGGGGAGATAACCTTGCAAGGAACTCACACATCCTTATTGCGATCAGAAATATTTAAAATCATAAAGCTTCAATTCCCCGTCGGAGCCTGGATCTCCCCCATGTTGCCTGCAGGGCCAGAGAGAATAGCAGATCGTGATATCTTTATTAAATTCAGACTGACTGAGACACCCTACCTAAAATGGATGAATGTGGAAGCAATCAAAGACCTACAAATGCTCAAAATTAAATCTAGTCAGTTCTGGTATGAGGAAGACATTACTAACTTACTTCTCCGACTACTGCGGAGGGCGACTCTTGAGAAAGGGAGTATTCTGGACACGGTTAACTGGGAAGAAATATTATAAAATGGATAGTAAATCAGGGGACATTAATTTAATCGACCTCCTCTACAACAAAGACAAAAACTGGAAACTCATCAAACGGAGTGCGAACTTAGACCTTAGAACCTTGAACGTAAATGGTCTAGCGACTGCTAAGATCCCCAAACGCCAAGCCATTTCGGAGCTCATCAAAGGGGTAGGGGGCAGGGAGTGGCCCGACGTGATATGCATCCAAGAGACACATCTAATGGACACGCCGACTCATAACCACATACACAAACAATTCTGGCCCCACACAACCTTCCGGGCCCATGCTACAAAGCCTGGCAGCGCGGGGGTTGCAATATGGATCCCTCCAGACTCCAAAGTTGAAATACTAAACTGGGAAGCGGACCAGGAGGAAGGAAGATGGATATACATATTGGCGATGCTAGAACTAGAAGTGGTTAGTATACTGAATGTATACGGGCCTAATGACGTCGGAGAAGGCAAGGTTTTCTTTGACTCTCTCCTTCCGCACCTCCCAATTGGTATCCCTGTCATAATGGCGAGAGATTTCAACGCAGCTCCGGACCGAAATTTTGATAGATGGAACATACCCATGCCGTGCCCAGGCTATATTGAAGAGGATGAACAAATCATATCTGATCTGTGCACGTCATTTAACCTTTTTGACTCATTTAGAAGACTAAATCCATCCACAAAGGCCTTCTCCTGCTTCACCAAGAGACATTCAAATAAACCCACCAAATCTAGAATAGACCTCATCCTAGTCTCGGAAGATCTTCAGGGAGGCCTCCAATTCGCGAGTGTCTTCCCTATAAGCCTTTTCCCAGGCCTAGATCATGCAATGTGTATGGCGGTCTTCTCTTTCCGTAAGAAATCGGATCAAGGTAAGGGGTTCTACAAACTCAACACTTCCCATCTGAACGATCAGGACTTTTTACAATACCTTAAAGATGTGTGGGAGTTTTGGAGGCAGAAAAAAAAACTCATTCAAAACGACATCACATGGTTCAACAACGACCTAGTTTTTCTAGGACGTAAATGCAATGAATATTCAAGAGCCCTGGCAAAATTAAGACATCAAAAGGAAATAGAAATTCAACAAAGAATTCAAATCCTTCAAAAAACGGAATTGGTTCCACAGAACCAAGAGGACCTTGTAGCAATATCTACTGAGATTCAGTCACTAGAAGATCAATTACTAAAGTATATGGAGTATAGATGGCAGGGCGTCAGAATTCGAGGCAAACTGAAGAAACACCAACTAGAAGATAAATTACTAAAGTATATGGAGTATAGATGGCAGGGCGTCAAAATTCGAGGCAAACTGAAGAAACACCAAATGGAAGGTGACATGGACGCCCGGATCTTTGCCATGGCCAGAGCCAGAACTGACAGAACTACAATAGAAGCCTTAATTAACCCGTTCAATAACGATGAACCATTGGCCATCTCAACAGCGGCCAGTATGAAGCTAGCAAGGGATTTTTACAAGGACCTCTTTACTTCAAAAAATTCCTCGATTCCCCGAGCAGAAAAAGAGAGACAAATCAATGAATTCCTAATCCCCTTGAAGAAATCAATCATCGAAGCCCAAAAGGAGATACTAGACAGGCCGCTAACAAAGGACGAAATTTGGAAGGCCCTAATCCTAATGGAAGATGATAAGACGCCAGGGATTGACGGTCTCCCAAAAGAATTTTGGGAATCCATGTGGGGAACACTCTCTCAAGACCTAATGGAGTTTTACCAAGTGGTCTGGGAGGCGGGTGATATGGGAGAAATAGTCAGTCAAGGAATTCTCACTCTCCTTTACAAGAAAGGGGACAAAATGAACATTCATAATTACCGCCCCATCACACTCCTCACTGTAGTGTATAAATTGGTAGCCAAAGCACTAGTAGATAGAATGCTTTATATCATAGGGGATATCATCCACCCATCACAAACAGGATTCATCTCAGGGCGTAATATTCAAGATAACATCCTTCTAATAAATGAACTTATTAAAATCACACGCCAGTCTAAACACAATGCAGCTTTTATCTTCATAGATTTTGAAAAAGCCTATGATCATGTAGACTGACTTTTTCTGGACAAATGCTTGGAGAAAATGAACTTTGGCCCGAATTTTAGAAGATGGATCACTATCATGCATCATAACGCAACCACGAGTGTCATGGTAAATGGTAGTATAACACCCCCAATAGAACTTCAGAGATCGGTTATGCAGGGAGACCTTCTATCACCATTCCTAGTCATAATTATAATGGAGGCTTTAGCGGCAAACCTCAAACACCATAAAGACATCCGGAAAACTCAAGTGTCATCTATACTGGAAGAGGCAATCCCCATATGCTCCCTCTTTGCAGACGACCTCTCCTTGATGGTAGACGCACACATGAGAACATGCAAGTGATACAGGAATTAATGGATAGATTTTGTGTAATAGCAGACATGAAAGTTAACTGGGGAGGCAAAACTCTAGGATGGTGGATTCATCACCAGGGTGTCAGGCCCCCAGAGGAGCCTAAAATCAAATGGCTGCCCCTTGACAAGCCAATAAGAGTGCTCGGCATCTCGCTGGCTGTGAATGAGAAACCAAAAATTAATGACGAGATTATATTCCAACGTGCTTAGTCCAAACTGGAATTCTGGAAGAATAAACACACATCCATAATGGGCAGAGCCTTAGTAATCAATAACGTAATCCTTGCTTCCATTTGGTATAAATCTGCAATTTGGGCCCTTGACGGTAAATGGACAAAATCTCTTCATCAACAACTTAGAGCTTTCTTGTGGAGAGGGAACCATGAATTTAAGAATGTAATTAGTAGAGTAGCCTGGTCCTCAGTTATCCAACCAAAGTCAAAAGGAGGGTTGGGCATTATTGATCCAACACTTCAGGTCATGGCACTCTCAATCCAATGGGTCAAGAGGTTACTATTTAATCCTCAAACTCCATGGAATGGTCTGGCATGGGAACAAGTGAGAAGACTGGCTCCTTAGACCAGTGAGGATATAGACCCTGCTATGTTGCTAGAAAATAGGGAGTGGCCGATCCCTAGAGGTTCAACCAAAGAGGTAGATCCAAACCAAATGACCAACAGGGAGGCAGCGAGAAAGGACATCATTAAGGACTCATTATGGCCTACCATTCTAAAGACCTGGAGAAAACTACCTATACCAGATAAACACTTCCCTCATAGGTGGGAAGAAATCAACCAACAATCTCTCTTCAACAACACATGGATCAGGGACCAACATGGTACCATATTACACTGTAATGAAGCCCCTTGGAAGAACTGGATTAGGATAGGGGTAATTAGGATCTGGGACATTTGGGACGACGAGTCCGGGGATTGAATCTCCGCTCACATCCTCTAAAAAAGGCTAAAACATTGCCACAACACTCAAAACAATTTAGATAAAATTGTGGAACTTATCCCCATTGATTGGTTCAGAGTGCTCAAGGAAGGGAGGAGACTCCAGGAGAGTGATTGGGTGGCGAGGATTGATGAACCGCAGATGGTAGGCAATGTCATCCTCATATCCCACGACAAGGAGGCACTAATTGCCCCAGGGGTATTAAAGGCGGACAATACACTAACCCTAAACAAAGATCTCGCCCTAATTTGGATACCAGTGGAGAGGATCTTTAGAATCCGAGTCCTCCTCCTAGAGGCACAGTCATACCTCGCCTTCAGACCTTCCACACCTATCTCAGACCTGGCCTTTGATCTGGTATACTGGTCATGGGGAACCAAAAACAAGCTAAATAAGAACCTCAACAGACATCTACATACTCTATCGGTTAAATCGACTTACCGGATGCTCGGACCTAGGTTCATCTTGAAAGATAGGGTGGTGGAAAGATGGATGAAGCACCTAAAAATTAACAAGGAAGATCTCAGAAACATCAAATGGTTCAAGGACTCCAAGATTAAACCTTCGAAAGTAGCCTCTCTTCAATGGCAGATAGAACACCGGTGCCTTCCTACAAACGACTGGATAGCAGACAGACCCTCTATGGAAAAAAGAGGCATGGCTAACCCTTGGTGCAAACTCTGTGAATCTGCGTATCCAAGTAGGAAGATACCGGAGACAATCGAACACATTTTTCTCGAATGTCCAGGCTTTATTTGGCTATGGCGTTGGTGGGACCGAATCTGGGCACAATTACAAACGACTCATGAATGGCCATGGGGATGGAAAGCAATACTAGTGGAACACTGGTCCCCTGAACCAGAGGATATTTTCACCCAGAACCTTTTCTCCCTAGGAAAAGAGTGGTACTATGGGCCATTTGGCAGAGAAGAAACACTTATTAATGGGAAAACGCGAGATTAGACGGTCCAGAATTTACTGAAACGATCAAACAACAGATTCAAACTCATATACAGGATAAATGGACAAACCTAAAAGAGAATTCAATTCAACTCATCCAAGAAAGAAATTTCTAAACTACTCCAACAATTCAGCAGTAACTTGCTGGGGGGGGGGAAAGGGAGAAAAATAGGGAGGGTGGTATGGGAGGATGATGAGACGGAGGAAGATCAAATCATTAATAGGAACTATAAGTTGAAATTTAATGATTGGACTCAGGTGGATCCCTCAATCCCCCTACGCCCTGCAAACGACTTCCCAAGTCCCTTCCCAGTACCCCAGAACGCACTGGTCCCTTTGTCCTGGTATGGAAGGGATTAATGCCTCCCTGACCAAAGGATCCCGAACCCGGCACCAATACCTTATTGCATTCTGAGCCAAAGTCCCTCTTGCATGTAGTCACTTCATTCCTGCCTTCCAGAGTCACTGCTGGTATGGTTAGAACAGAAAGACATCATCCTCTGTCCCCTTGCGAGCGCAGAGGCCATCTTCAACTGCAACAGCAAGTTTTTTCTCAGGATAGAGAATATTTCATTGAGAGAGGAGGGAGCTAGTAATTAATAGGAGAAATCTGGCGCCAAAAACTGGGTGAAGAGGCTCCACCATCCCTCTCAGGACAAGAAATGCTGTCAGACTGTTCCTGCAGTTCTCTTTGATGTTCTCTGTGGTTCGCTGAAGTTACCCCAATTGTATCTTTCTCATCTGGGACGCTGGACCCGGTTTCCAGCAGGTGATGCTCCCCACCAATAGATGGAGCCTTGCCCCAGGTGCTAGCGCTGTCTCTTATACACATCTAGATGTGTATAAGAGACAGTGCCAATCCTTTACAGCAGCCCCCACGAGGCTCTTGACATTGCTGGTGGAGAGGACTGGAACAACTGCTCGGAAAAAAAAAAAAGATCTTTGCAGATGCTTCAAGGCATCCCTGTAGATAGGAAGCATGCCACGGACCTCCTGTTCCCTGCTCCCAGGCAATACACACACAACTGGCGAACTTCCTTGCAAGGATATCACTTCCATCAGCTTTGATTCGCCAAGGCAGACTCATCAAACAGTCTTCTGAGCCAATCAGCGCATCGGAATCTTCATAGCACCATACATCTTCAAGAGCTGGATGTCCAACTAATGTTGCTTGAAAAGCCGGCTCAAAAGCCAATATGCACAAGACGTGATCCACGATACTCTTGAGCGTTGACAGACTTGCAGCTCCATTCTTGTACGCCCAAACAGAAGGGGCAACATGGTGCACACACGGCGGTCTGCACTGGCCCTTCGCAGCATAACAATTCCGTATCCCCCCTCGAGTTGAGCACTCGGAGCGAAAAGCCCTTGGCATGAATGGTCACTATGATGATGTCCCCTTGGCATCAATGGTCACGATGATGTCCGGCTGGAACTACTCCGCTGCTGCAACCAGCTGCGGATGGATTCTCAGCTTGATCGTGGGAATGGACTTGATCAATTCCACTGAACCCATGACAGAAATATCGCTCATCGGAAAACTTGGTTTTTTTCAGTCCTTGTTTCTCCATCAGCGTGAGGACGAGTGGAAGACATTGTTTTCTGATTTGGGGGCGTGATTGCTGCCAGATCGCAAAGATGCATTTCTCAAGGCCATTGCCCGTTCAAAGAAACAGAAGATGAAGTTGCAGGTGCGGCGATGACTCGCTAGAAGACAGGTGGGTGATTCACACTATTGCAGACTTGTCCATTTTCTGTTTGGCAGCGTTTTCGCAGTCGGTTTTCACATGGCACACTTTGCATGGTTTCTTCCCTCGAAAATCATATTTTCTAATTTTTTGAATTTTTCAACAAGTTTTGTGAGTTTTGTGAGTGACCCTTCTTATGTTGTTACAACTGTGGACGCACCCAAGAGCCTAGCTCAGTGGGTACGCCTTTGAACTGTTGAAAATATAGAACCGTGTTCGAACCCAAATGATGGAAATTGCTGAGTAAAACAACTGTGGACGCTGGGCCCGGTTCCCAGCACGTGGTGCTCCCCACGAATAGACTGGAGCATTTGTTAAAAAAAAAAAAAAAAAAAAAAAAAGTTGTTACAACTGTATGAAAATTAAGTACGACAGATCGTTTCTTGGATTTCTGAAATGATGAGTGGTGTCTCACATCCTTTCCATATGTGAGAGGTGGGCCTTCCAGGGAGTCGTTATGACCAGGGGCCAAGTCCCACTAGCAGCCTTGAGTTTCCTCAGCGTGCCTGAATCTGGATGTGTTTGTGGAGAGGTGTGGTCGAGGAAACTCAATGCCATTTTCTGCACATCTCCACAAACGCGTCCACATTCGGGAGTTGAGGAAACTCAATGCTGCTAGCGGGACTTGGCCCCAGTTGGCTGCCCAAAACCTGTCTGACCCCAAGAAAAAGAGAAAAATAACTCTGAATTTACCTGCGGCTGGTAAAAAATGAGATGAAACTTCATGAAAGTACAATTTCTTTCCAAACTAATTTGAAGAAAAGCCTCATTATATAACATAATATGAGAGTAATTGAGTTAAATTGTTTTTTTTTTTTTTTTTTTTACTTTATAAAACCACCAGTACTTGGCCCAGCTATGGGCTGCAGAAAGAAATGGAGTAGAAACATTTCTAGTCGGATGAATTTGGCCGCTCCTGTAGTGACCTGTACGTTTCCTAAAATAGTGGCTCGTTAACGGGCACGGCTTTAGAAAGTACACCGATGCCTTCCGACACCGGCCTGGGTAACTTCAAGGTCCAACCTGGAGCAAGCAGGTATCCTGTCCCCTATGACACTGGCCTGGGTAACTTCAAGGTCCAACCTGGAGCAAGCAGGTACATGCCCGATGGCAGTACAAGTGTGGCAATGGTGGGATGCATTGTGGCAAGACATAACCGGATCAACCTTTGAATGGAACATTGCGCTTATCCTCCTAGGCAAACCTGTTGATTATCCGACAGTGTGGTCACCCTTTCAAACAAACCTCTTCAAACACATGAGGCTTGCTCTCCTTATGGTGATTTGGAGAATGAGATGCTCAGCCGAAAGGCAAGACGCCGCCTTTGGTTTCCACCAAGCCAAAGCCGAACTAGCAGAGGTCATCCGGGCAAACATGCTGAAAGCCAGCAAAAAACTGGCAGAGACTATGGCAACAACCCCAGACCAGATGGCCGGGCAAAAACTACTAGAGACCTTTGTGGAAAACTGGATCGACCCGCACCAAAAATTGGCTGCGGTACAGGAAAACGGAAAGCTATTGTGGAAAAACTGGATGGCACAGGACCACCACTGGATTTATAGACCACCAGAATGCTTTCCTACGCCACTGCCAGGTCGAACTATAGGCGCAATGACAGAAGGAAACCTGAGCCCCAGGCGACAGGATCACATCCCACACGCTGGGTCCCCCCCTGCCGGCCCATCCGGCTCCCCCTTGCCATGGCCCCCCCCTTTCCCGCCAGGCTCACCTACATCGCTCCCATCGCTCCCTTCGCCTCCTCCCCCTACCGGTTGACTTGCCCCCCCCCG
>BFEA01000343.1:659655-687727 GCA_003427395.1 Chara braunii
AGGTCCGGAAGCTGGCGCGTCACACGTATTTCTATGGTTTGTCCTTGAAACGTCATGAACGCTAGTGACTCCTTGCATCAGTGGAGTGCTTCGATACCAATGTCCATTCGTACGTATATGAGCTGAGGTTTGGAGGCGTCCTGCTCGGACGGGTAGACTTTCCGCACCGGCCCTATAGTCTTTGTCGCGGTGTCCTCTGGATAGCAGTACACATCCACCAGTACGTCTAGGCATCTTATCCAGAAGTACTGCTTCTAGTCTGCCCTTCTTGCCTCTAGGATCTCCGCCGTCGTCATCCAAGGCTTGAAGGCTATGGAGTGCCATCGTCCTCGGAGTTCAACCGTCGCTCCCTGCTCGTTCTTCATCCAGTTCGCAACTTTCTGGTCCTTGGCAATGTAGGAGAGTACATTAGCCTCGGAGTTCAATACAGACTCTACCCTTTGTGATCGAGGGGTCAAACTCTGGTCCACTAGCCAAATGTCTTCATGAGCACGGATTACTTCCTCCTTGATTTTCTTCGGGAGATTCTTCCAGCCTTCTTGGAAGATCACTGTTACTGTCCACCCAGTTTACCTTGATTTCATCGAGAGATGGATTCAAGGTGAAGTAAGCCTTCGACCTTCCTCTCTCGTTTCTCCTATGTCCCAGCCTGTGGGAAGAATGCCTGCGTCAAAACATTTAGCGAGCATGTCTTGAACACGATCCTCCTCCGCCCAGTAATTTGTGACTGCTGGGGGGGGGGTCTCGATTCTGTTGACGTCCAACATCCTCCTCTGCTCCGGGAGTCCCTTGGGCCTTGGCTTCCTTGCCTATGTCAACTCCCACCATTCCTACAGCGTGCCATGGACCCGGAGCCCGGTCGCCCCCTTGACCTTTGTCAATCCCCATGTCGATACTTCCACTTGAAACTTGTATTCTCCTTCTTGTGTTCTTTCTCCGCCTCAGAACGCTGTCAAGAGACAGCTACAGTGTGTGATGTACAGTCTCTTCCGGACATCTTATGGACATCTTACAACATCATACCTCGGGAGTTGCCAGCGGGACAGGGCTGGATGCGAGGGCCATGGTTGGCGGACATGGCCACCTTGCCACGTCGACGATACCTAGCACTCCACAAGGTCTGCGCATGCTAGGTCTGGGGGTGCTAGGCGTCCAGGCCGGCTGACACCGACGGGTCGCGAAACCGAGAGCTATTTTTGCTCCGTGAATCGGTACCTCCCATCCCAACACAGCCTTTCTGGAAAGAGGATTGGCGGACACAAGTACCAGACAACTTCACGATTTCAGGCAAACATGGGCCGTGGATTTTCGCAGCGAGCCATCCAGGGACGGTGAGAGTCACTGGCTGCCACACGTGATTGAAAACCCCTGCTACACCGAGGCAAACGCCGCTACATGTAGTGGGTCCCGACCCCTGGCGCACACTTTTCGCGTCTCACAAGATCTTGGCATGAATCTACCGACGAAAACATTATGGTCCAAATGCAGTCGTGAAGGACATGTGTGCTTTGAAGAGCACTGAGTCCCGAGAATAGGGTCTGGATGGAGCGAACTTAATGCTCGGTCGTAAATTCCACAGTAGGAAGGCAGTGGTTGGAAGGCAAGAGGGATGGTGGGAGCGTTACTTAGACCTGGACCTCTCCTATGTCCACAGTCCCGACAATAGGGACTGAATGAGAAGGAATTGGTAGTTTAATGGTAATTGTAGCCTGCTGGAGGTACTTGCCGGCCCGTCATAGGTCTGGATCAATAGAGGCGCCTGTACATTAGTAGAGTGAAGAGAAGTATAGCTGTTTTGGTAGTGTTTACAATAGTGTTAGTATAATTGTTCGTGATAGGACTGTAGCTAGGTGGAATAGGCCCTCAGTTTTTGTTTAAGGACGGTAGTTAGGYGGAATAGTCCCTAYCCCACACAGGTTAGCARTCAATTCCCTATAGGATTTTKTTAAGCTAGATAGAAACATAGAACCCTCTGTAGGACTAGRCAGAGTWGGCTGTAGCCCTAGGAACTACGCAGCCAACGAGCTGCTGGGTCTGTAGGAAAARACCTGCAGGCTTTTAGCCTGTAAGCTAAGCTGGATGATGCTTCCAGATATCTGATTTGAACCGGGAAGTAATGTAGAGGACCCCGGCCTCTGAATGTTTTGCATAATTGAAACTGAATTTTGAGGGGGGAAAAAAAAAAAGAAAAAAAAAAGAGCACTGTGTACCCATGCAATCGAGTTGTTGGTTTCACACGTATTTTGATGATGTACTCATGCAATCTTTCCTCTATGTACGCTGTCGTAGATAGAGGCAGACCTACATCCGCGTGTCTCATAAGACGTCTCACAAGATCTTGGCATGAATCTACCCGTGGAAAGGTCGGCGATCGTTATGGTACCCTGTCAGGCGAATACTTTTTTTTTTTTTTTTTTTTTTTTTAAAGCCCAACCAAAAAGGCGAATACTTTTGTTTTCGCAATCGAAATAGGAAAAAGGAAAGTCAAGAAAAGTTAGAAAACCATTTCTTGGTTTCAGACCGTTGAACTACCTCAACTAAACGACGTAAGTGGGACAGATATTATCTTTTGTTTTCTTTTTCCCTTGATTTATTCTCCATTTATGCGTGTCATCCTTGCGCAGGGGCCATGCTACGTAATGTTCTCTGTATCTTTCACCAAGTGAAGTCCCGAAGGACTGGCAATCGGACACGTTGCAGCGCAGGCGACGTGACCGGACGGCTGGCAATCGGACACGTCGCAGCGCAGGCGACGTAGGAGTAGCATTTCACACGCGATCTTTGTCCTGCCATGTGCTGTATTGGAGGGGTCCGAAGTATCATCGCAGCTGTGAGGTCGGGGGACTCTACAGATTCGCACGCCACCAGGAAACCCCCCCCCCAGTTCTGCCATGCGCTGTATTCGAGCCGTGACGGGGGCGGGAGGAGGATCATCGGCAGGCCTTTGAGGTGGGCGGACGGGTGACGAGGAGGAAGGGGAGGGGCACGGGGATCATCGGCAGGCCTTTGAGGTTGCTGGGCGGGCTCTGCTGATTCGCCCTCCAATAGAACATACTACTACTCAGTTCTCCAAAAGAGTGTCTGGCTACGAAGGAGTAGAGAAGCGAGGCAAGCTGACAGGTCTCCAAGAGAGTGCCAGCTGACGGCTTTCCAAGAGAGTATCTGGGTACAGAAGGGTATAGAAGGGCAGGTGGCTGAGTGCTCAGTGGTGAGGGGTGAGACTGAGGGTGTGTCTACTCCGCCAGGGGAAAGTTCGGGGGATGGTGGGGGCGAGGAGCAGAGAGAGAAGAGGGAGGGTCTGTTCAGGGAAGGCGGTGCCAAGCTAGCGGACAGGAAGCGGAAGAGACGAGAGGCCACGTGGCGGAGAAAGACAGGGAGGCCTACCTCCCTCGCCTGCCAGCATGGCACCCGCTGCTGCCGCAGCTGCGGCGATGGCAGGCGGCTATGCAGCTCAACAGCAGCAGCAGCAGCATGACATGATGAACAAGGAGGAGGAGGAGGAGGAGGAGAAGAAGGGGGAGGAGAAGAAGGGGGAGGAGAAGAGTCTACTGGCCTCTGGTCCTCTTCGTCTGGTTGTTGCGCTGCTTTACTTGGCTTCTATCGTGGAATCTTTGACTTTGCTGATGATTCCGTCTGTGCTTCTTGAACTCCGAGCTGCATTCGCTCTGTCTGTCTTCCAGGCTGGCTTGCTTACGTCAGTCAGTAGCTTCCTCGCTGCCGCCTTCTCTCCCATCGCCGGCTATGTTGCGACCTTCGCTGGTCGAGTCCAGGTCATCGTGGTGGGGGTGCTTTGCTGCGGGGTGTCCAGCCTGGTGCTGGGACTCAGCCAGTCGTTCACCCACGTGGCGATCTCCTGTGCAATCAGCGGGCTGGGCGTCTGCCTCATCTCGCCAGCTGTACGGGCGATGCTGGCAGATGTATATCCTAAGGAGCAGAGGGGGAAAGGGTTCGGGTTACTCGCGATGCTAACTCTAGCGGGAGGTATGATAGGGATGACAGTGGCGACGATGATAGCTAACAAACCGGTCCTAGGATTTCCTGGGTGGCGTATGTTCGCGTTCTTGCTCGCAAGTACGTCTTTCTGTCTGGCAGCGTGCGTGCACGCCTTGGGCCTCGATCCCTGTGTCTTTTCGCCTCATGATCATCATCAGCAGCAGCGGCAGCAGCAGAAGCAGCAGCAGCGTGATGATTGTCGTCATCGTCCTCACGACCGCCATAGCCAAAGGCATCAGGAACAGCTGTCCCCTCGCGTCTTCGTGGCGGCCGCTCCCAGCTCCTCGCAGAGCAGCAATGCTGCATGGAACGCCGTGGAAATCCTGGACTCGAATACCGCTGTCGCGAACGCGAACGTGGCTGCAGCCATCGCATCGTCGGATGGGAGAAGGGGCGTCGAGGAGGAGGAAGACGAAGAGCAGCAGAAGCAGCTGCACCAAGGGCAGCAGCAACCGCGTGGTGCCATCAGGGAGAACACGTCGGGATCGGGAAAGCTGGGCGAGGAGGACACGTTGCAGCGTCAGAACTTGCGCGACGTGCTGGTTGTCCCACCTGTACACGTTGCAGCAGCTGCCGGAGGAGGAGGAGGAGGAGGAGGAGGAGGAGGAGGAGGAGGAGGAGGACGAGGACGAGGACGAGGAGAGGGAGAGAAGGAGCGCAAGCAGACGATGTGCGGAGTGTTGAAGTCCAGCCTGGAGAAAGTCTGGACGGATCTACGAGAAGCCATCGCGATCCCGACTATCCTTCTCGTCTTGCTCGCCGTCGCGGCTTCCTCGATCCCGGGAAGAGTGCCTTCTCTGTACGCCATGTACTTCGAGCTCTCACAGTTCTCTCATGCCGACGCTGCGAGCTTGATGCTCGTGTTCGGCTTATCGGTCGGCGCAGGGGCGTTTCTGGGGGGATGTATTGGGGACCTGATGAGTCGACTTATGCCGGACGCAGGCCGTGTGCTGTGCGGGCATTTCTCGGCCTCCACGTACCCTCTGCTGCAGTGGTGGATGCTAACGGGGCTGCCACGTGGAGGAGGTGCGCACTGGGCTAGCTACGCCGCCCTGCTCTGCCTGTCGGGACTGACAGGCACCTGGTCGGGGGCCGGAATGATAGATCCCCTCTTGGCGGAGGTGAGCCCTCGGCCGCTGCTGACCTTCGTGTACGCTTGCGAGTACGCCGTGTCTTCTTTGGTGGGTTCACTCGGTGGGCCGCTGGCAGGAGCGGCCGCAGAGATCTTCGGTTTCGATGCCGCCACAAAGAAGGAGGTGGACCCCCATCACCATCCAGATACACATGGGAGGAGGAGAATGAGAGTACTGCTCTCCACAGGGAACGAGAGTAAGGATCTCTCAGACGCCGACGCCTTGTCCAAGGGTCTCGTGCTGAGCATCGTCCTCCCCTCTCTGATCAATGTCTCTGTCTACTTCATGTTGTATTGGTTCTACCCTAAGGACAGGGATCGTGCCCTGACGAGGGTCGAGGAGGAGGAGGAAGAGAAGGAGGAGGAGGAGGAGGAGAAGGAGGAGGAGAGAGTACGTCAGGGTGATCGACAACCTCTCCTCCGACCAATTGGCGTAAAGAAGAACGTATCGAACGTCTGACAGTAGGAACTGTCAATCAATCCCTTTCCGTCCCCGCTTCCACCCCTGGGGCGAGGTGCCACTAGCAAAGGGGATTGGATCGAACGCCCGAATCTGGACTTGTTTGTGGAAAGGTGCAGAATGTGGCGATTGAACTGCTTTTCTGCATCTCTGCTAAAAACACGTCCAGATTCAGGATATTTATCCAATCCTCTTTGGTAGTGGGACCTCGCCCCCGGGCACATCCGCCTCGGCCCGGCGAGTGACTGCTTGCCTGCTGCCTCCCTCCTTCGCTCCCTCCCTTTGTATATGTGACCTCCGTTCTCTGGTCCCTCGCACTCTTTTCCGTTCGCATGAGTGGTGTGACGACGAGGCGCCAAGTCTTTAGTCCATTCTAGGCGAGGCTTTACCCATCTATCTCCCCCTATTCGTCTTGTCCTACGTATCTTCATGCGCAGTACACAGGTTGGCAGATGGTGATCAAAATAAGAGAAACGGATTAAAGCGAAATACCAACGGCCCCCAGCTCAGTTGCTACACCCATGAACTGATGAATCACAGCCCGATGTTCGAATCCAGTCAAGGCCGTCGCCCGAGGCCGTACCCATCGATCCCTCTTCGCCTGCCTATCTTGATGGACAGTACACAGCTACGGTAGGCAGATGGTGAAGAGGGAGGTAAGATAAACGGATGACAGGGAAATACCAACGGGCCTTCCTCAGTTGGCACACCCATGAACTGATGAAATGAAATGCAGACCTATGTTCGAAGTCCAGACTCGATCAGATGAAATCTGGGGCCGGTCAGCTCAACGACGATACCTCAAGGTCGTCGTATATATAGATGTATATATCGTCATATATATCGTCAAACAGAACTGCCCGGTAAACCGTAGGCAGAGACGGAGAAGAGGGCAACAAACGAGGGGCTGTGACAGACTGTTTGGTCGGACTCATATATAGTATATATGATTTATATATTGTCAAACAGAGCTGCCCGGTAGAAGGGGTGGGAAATGCATTCTTACAACCGTCTTCCCCCAAACACAACGCACCCTGATAACGAATGTACACAAGCTGTCTTTCCGGTCCGGTGCAGCCAAAATGAGGGTGCGTTATGTTCGGGGGAAAATGGTAGTGGTTCTCCCTCCACAATTCTCCCCCCCTTCAACGCACGAACTCACACACACGAGTCGGTGAAAGTCCGACGAAACTGTCTGTTCGGTACAGTCATGCGTTTTTTGAGTGTATAGCGAATATGACAACACACAGAGGGACACATAAACTTCTTCATTCCTGGCTTTCACCGCTCCAGCGTTTCATCTTGTATCATGTATTTATCACCCAGTCCACCTGTCTATTTAGACTGATTCTGTGCGGGTCATTGCACTCATCTAATTCCATGCTACGTTCGAACGAAGGCCTGTGTTTCAAAAACAGTTACTTGGGTGTACCAATTCAGCCTACTGATCCATCTGCCTTTATCTACCCATCAATCCATTTCTCTTTTCTACAAAAGCATTTGAGTACCGTGTATGTCTGCCTCCATCATGTACGGACCTCGGCGCTACTGTCTAGCCATGGTTCGTACCTTTGATCACTGGGAACTGTGCAACAAGGGACTACTGGGACTTATGTGGGACAATGACACGGCTGGGATCTATGGAACAATGACACCATTTGTGGGACAATGACACCACCTGTGGGACAATGACACCACCTGTGGGACAATGAGACCAGTGAGAAACGATGGGACAATGGTAACACTGGGAACTGTGGGACAACAACGCCACCGGGAACTGTGGGACAACAACGCCACCGGGAACTGTGGGACAATGACATCATTAGTGCGAATTGTGGGACAATGACATGTTTTCTGGGGGACTGAGGGACAAGGACATCGTCTGTGGCATGCTGAGACCATCCCACGCTGGGCCTTGATGCTCGGGCATTTTCTTCAGAAGGCCCCTCCTCCGGTGGGACCCTTTGGGGACCTTACAATCCTGAGACCGCACTCACACGAGTATTTTCCTCGGTGCATGCACCTGGCTGGATTTGCGGTTTGTTCTGCATGCATCTGACCTTGATTACATCCAGATTCCAGATCTGAGTCAGAAAAGTCCGAGTTTGATTATGCCCTGAGAGGTTCTCAGCCGTCATAAGGGCTCTAGGTGAGTGAATTTCAGGCAGGCATGTGGATTTTTATTTTTTTTTTCACATGTGGACATCGGAGTTCTTTTTTTTCTTTTTGTTGCAGTAAATTTGTACACTATTTCAGACATACCCCTCGTCCGCCTGGCCCCTTTGGGGGCCTATGGCAGGCTGAGAGGGCCCTAGGTGAGGGAGTTCGGGTGTGCCTAGAGGTTTTGCCCGTCTTGGTTGGCCCCTTTGGGGGCCTATGGTAGTCAGAGAGGGCCCTAGGTGAGTTTTCTCAGCTGAAGAGAAAGGGGCCAATAGGTGTGTAACGTGTGGGAATCAACAAAAAAGTTTGGGAAAAGTTCCGTTTTTTTAATGGTCTAGATACTAGATAGTCAAAGCATTTAGCGCTGTTTGTTTTGTAGTAAATTTGTACACTCTTTTGGACAGGCACCAGGTCCACTGAACCCCTTTGGGGACCTATGGCACATTGAGAGGGCCTCAGGGATGATGAGAGAGGGCCCTAGGTGAGTTCGTTCCAGGGGGTCTAGAGATATTATCTGTCCGAGTTAATTTGATTCATTTTATGGTTGTTTTGTTTGCTTTGCTGCATATTCTGTTGATGTCAGTTTTTTTTTTTTTTTTCCCCTCTTCTTCTTTTGGGGGTCAATTTGGTTCTGAGGGACCTAGGTCAGTGAGTTTCAGGCAGGTGTGTAGATATTTTGAGCCTCTCAAAACACGGCGCACGAAATGAAAAAGAAATGAGCGAGGTCGCAGACCAGGGGGCCTGGGTGAGTAGGTAGGTGAGCAGGTAGGACTATGGCCTCATTTCTGGGCCATTGGATCTTGCTTTGAACTGATAGCCTGGGAGAGAGGGGCCATAGGCTCTAGCCGCCGGCGCAGTAGTACTAGGCAGAGGCCGGTCCAGTGGGTTCACGTGTTTCCACCAGGCTGCTGGTCTAGTGAGTGCAGCAGCCTAGCTGTAGAGTACAGTAGCACTGAGTAGAGGTAGGAGGGGCAGAGGTGATAGTGGAGTCCAGTTAACTGCCACCTGACATAGCGGGACCTCTTTTCTGAGATACCTCTGCAGTGCATCAGCAGCTCAAGGCTCTGCCTTTCACAGGTCAGTATCTCACACATACACACACACATGGAGAGAGAGAGAGAGAGAGAGAGAGAGAGAGAGAGAGAGAGAGAGAGAGAGAGAGAGAGAGAGAGAGAGAGAGAGAGAGAGANGAGAGAGAGAGAGAGAGAGAGAGAGAGAGAGAGAGAGAGAGAGAGAGAGAGAGAGAGAGAGAGAGAGAGAGAGAGAGAGAGAGAGAGAAATTTGGCAGTGTCTTGTTGGGAGCTGAGCTCCCCAAGTTGAGATCTGGGACTCGTTGGTGTGGACTTCTTTTTTCTCTATTTCCTCCTCCTTGGTCTTTGCTTCTCCTTCTTTGTCTCCTTCTCAGTCTTCTTCTTCGTCGTGTTCTTTGTTCTTGTTCTTGTTCTTCTTCTTTTCTTCTTCTTCCTCCTCCTCCCTCCTCTCCTCCTTTCTTCTTCTTCCTGTTCTTGTTCTTCTTCGCAAGCAGACGACTTCCTTCTTCTACAGCTGGGAAAAATATTTTTACTTTTCTTCCTCTTCTTCTTCCTTTCTCTTCCCATCAGTCCATGTCTGGTTTGCGTCTTCAGCTATGTAGTGTCTCTTCTTCTTCTTCTTCTTCTTCTTCTTCGTCATCGTCGTCGTCGTCATTGTCGTCGTCGTCTCGTCTTCATCTTCGTCTTCGTCTTCTTTCTTGTCTTCTTCTTCCCGCTTGTCTTCTTCTTTTCTTCTTCTTCTTCTTCTTCTTCTTCTTCTTCTTCTTCTTCTTCGTCGTCGTCGTCGTCGTCGTCGTCGTCGTCGTCTTCTTCGTCTCATTTGTCTTCTTTCCGCTTGTCTTCTTCTTCTTCTTCGTCTCATCTTCGTCTTCTTTCCGCTTGTCTTCTTCTTCTTCTTCGTCTCATCTTCGTCTCCTTTCCGCTCTTCTTCTTCTTCTTCTTCGTCTCATCTTCGTCTTCTTTCCGCTTGTCTTCTTCTTCTTCTTCGTCTCATCTTCGTCTTCTTTCCGTTTGTCTTCTTCTTCTTCTTCGTCTTCGTCTTTTTCTTCTTCTTCTCCTTCTCCGTCTCCTCCTCCTCCTCCTTCTTCGTCTTCTTCTTCTTTGTCGTCTTCTTCTTCGTCATCTTCTTCTTCTTCTCCTTGTCCTTCTCCTCCTCCTCCTTTTTCTTCCTCCTTCTCGGCCTCTTCCTCTTCTAGTCAGTCCGTGTCTGGTTTGAATCTTCTGCCGTTACATTCTCTTTCCCATGTTGATAATCCTTGAGACTTTTTGTTGTTGCCAACGTTCACCAGGGGCTGTGGGACAATGACATCATAACTGGGGACTGTGGGGCAATGACGTCATAACTGGTGGCTGTCGGGCAATGGTATCATAACTGGCAGCTGTGTAACCATGACATCGTCACTAGGGAGAGTTGGACAATGTCATCATCATCAGGGATTGTGGGACAGTGACATCGTCACTGGGGACTGTGGGACAATGACCTCATCACTGGGGATCCAAGCTATGATGATTCACAATTCCACTTTTGATGCTTGTAAGGACCTGCCAAAACATGGACTGAGAACACAGCTGTTTTGTGAGTTTTGCCGCTGGAATGTATGCCGTGCTGAGATCCCCGCATTTTTGCTGAGTTTTTTAAGTGTGTGTGTGTGTGCGTGTTTGCTGGTCTGCGTGCCTGTCTGAGTGCTTGTCGGCCTGAGTGTGTGTGTGACCCGCAAGGGCACTTGTTTGTTTGGGAGGCCCTGCAGGGCCGGTACTTACCTGTGTCCGTGACTTTGGGGTTGCAGCGGGGAAAAACACTCGAGTGGCCGAAGGAATAGCTTAGGGCTCCCTCGAGTAGCGGTAGTGCAGGCCCGTAGGCACTCAAGTAGTAGGTAGGCCGGTACCACTCGAAGTAGCGGCGGATATGTCGGGAACTGGAGGCCGAGCAGAAGAAGACAAGAAGTTGGCATTTTTAGAGTCGCAGTAGCGGTAGGCTAGGTCTAGGCGGGTACCAGTCCAAGTAGTCTGAGCCCTAGGGTCTGTGCGGACGATATGAGGGCCCGCAATGATGTTTTCCTCGGAAAGGGAGGAGGTGCTGGTTGCTTGGAGGCTGCGATGCCTGGAAGTCATCCGCCCATCAGGGTAAGGCCCTTAGTAGTCTGCCAAAGCCTCGGCCTGGATGAAGAAAAGAGAGAGGTGCCCATAGTTGCGGTGGACCTCTTGTTGTGATGGCAGTAGAAGAGGGATTCAAACATTGATTCTGGTTCAGCCATTCATCATGGTTATTATTATTTAGTTTGAATAAGAGGAGAAGATAAGGAGGAGGAGTTGGTTGGCGAGAAGACGAGGGAATTATCATTGGTGCTGGTGTACATCTTCTTCTTCTTTCTTTCTTCTTCTTCTTTCTTTCTTTTTCTTCTTCTTCTTCTTTACCTCTCTCCCCTCTCAAGTTCATATACTTCTTTTCGCAATTGGACGGCATTGTGCTTTCTTGTGAATTTGCGCTTTGAAATTGGCCAGGATCATAACATGCTTCTTCTTTTTCTTTTTTTTTGAAAGAAAAAACTTTTTTTCCAAGGCTTCCATCCCTGTGCTGGTGAGAGAACCGCGGGGATTGAAGCCTTGGCTATCGTGCTGCTCCATCAATTGGTGGGGAGTGGCACCTGCGGGAAACCAGGTCCAGCTTCACTTGGGTGCAACATTATAACACAACGTGTTCACTTCTTATTGGTTTTGGGTCTGTAGCCTACACTCTTGCCGTCCACAAGCTCCCTATTACCCATGGGGCTGCCAGTGTTACCCTTCCCATTGAGGAGTTCTCTCTTTCCCATTGGCCCAGCCCTATTCGTGGGACCACCACTATTCCCTCTTATCCTGTGCCTCCCTCTTTCGTTCTTTTCTTTTAGCCCAACCCAATTCCAGGTATGTGCAGCCCTTCCCTGTGATTCTTGCAGCTTCCCCCCAGGAGAGCAGTATTTCGGCATAGGAGGGACTTTGGGGAAGATGGTAGGGATCCTTTCCCCTAAGCCCACCCTAAACCCTCCCTCCCTCATTCATCTTTGCTAGGCCTCTCTCCAGGTGGTGGTGAGAGAACCACTGGGATTGGGGTGTTGGCGGAGGGGTGGTGCTGCCATTGTATAGGCGGGGAGCCGCTGCTGTTGAGAGAGTGGGGCCTTCATGTAGCATATGCAGGCATGGAGTTCCTTGTCCCACCTTAAGATACCTCAGATGTTCCCACCCCCCGGGCTGGATTGCCCTCTTGCTGTGTCTTCCTCGGCAGTGGTGCCTCTTTCCTCGCCTCAGAAACCCCCTCTGCTTACCGCTGCAACCTTTGGCCCTTATCTATGGCTATGCAGCGGCTGGGCAATGTATGTATCCATAGCTATGCAGCGGCTGGGCAATGTATCCATATCTATGCAGCGGCTGCACAATGTGTCAGTACTCTGCAGCCCTCAGTTGAAGTAAGAATGATTCAAAATAGAAAAGTTAGAACAAAGGGGTAAGTTCAGTTGTCACAAAAAAAAAAAAAAAAAAAAAACTTCAGTAGAGTCACGAAAAGGAGTTATAATTGCACTATGGGGCAAGATACAGTTTGCAATTGCACTTCGGGCACCCTACCTGGCCAGAAAGCTGGGCTGTATACATTGCCCGCACTGCAATTCGAAACTGTATCTTCGTGCAATTAGAACTCGTTTTTGTGACTCCCGCATGGATTCCCCTAAAACGAAAGAATCAAAGGTTTAGCTTATGGAAAGCCTTCGGGCTGTGCTAGACAACCCATACTATTATGTGACAAACTAGGATGTGCACGTGCTCAATCTGGGAAAAGGCCTCATACCGGAGCTTGGTAGCGCGGTTGTCCCTCATTTTTGAAGCTTTTGAAATGTGTACCATACCTCAGGTTGTGGTGCAAGGGTGGTGATTCTGCAACTAGTAATTCAGTCTGTCCCTGCAGCGGGCCTCTGTAGGCCAGGGCCTATCTGGCCATTTTCCCTGTTTGGCCTGTGGGACCAGGCCGTGGCCTGATCCCACAGGCCGTGTTGTTATTCAGTCCAGACCAGTCCTGCCCGGTACCACTGTCAGTACCAGTCCAGTCCAGTCCAGTCCAGTCAGTCCGCTGGGGGTATACCCCAGCTGCAGTCTGTTTTGTGGCTCATTCTTCATTTTTGCACTATTGGAGTACGTGCGGTGTTGAGTCTGCGTCGGAGTTGCGCTGTCCCTTCCAGCTCCATCTTCACTTCCTCCTTCCTCAACCCCTTCTTCTCCATCCTGTCGGACCGCCATCCCTGTGCTGTCTTCCGTTCGGTGTGGCGACCTTTTCTTGCCTTTTGATTTACATAAGTCGGTGGGAATTTCTGGCACACCCCATTTTTAGTACTTTGGTGTGGCGACCTTTTCTTGCCTTTTGATTTTACATAAGTCGGCGGGAATTTCTTGCACAGTAACTTGGGTGAATTTTAATTTTTTTACGGTCCGCACTATAATATGCACATGTAGTTAGGATTTTTTTTCGAAAGTCTGAGTTACCTTTAAACCACCACCACCCTCGACAGTCGAAAACCGGCTTTCTGGGATCTTCAGCACCTGGCAAGTCCGAAGAAAGCAGAGGTCTAGTGTGGGGGCAAAAAGTTGCCAACTTGGCAAATTCGTTCGGGCTGCAGGGACTTTTGCTCAATTGATTCAAAAACATGAGGCAACCGTCAGGTTGCGGTTACCCTCAGGCGCGTTAGCGTCTAYAAATTCTCAATGTCGAGCTACCATTGGTATTGTTTCAAATGAGAATCATGGTAAGCGTAATTTTAGGAAAGCAGGGCAAAGTAGATGGTTAGGAAGACGACCCGTTGTTCGTGGTGTTGTTATGAATCCTGTAGACCATCCTCATGGAGGAGGAGAAGGACGTACAAAAGGAGGCCGAAGGTCCGTTTCTCCTTGGGGAAAACCAACCAAAGGTGGATTTAAAACAGTAGTAAGAAAACAAAAGAATGTCACGATCTATATGGAAAGGTCCATTTGTAGATGCTTGTCTGTTGAAAAAGCATTCGCGTGTGACTCGCTTTGAAGTTCGATGGCTAAATACATGGCAATCAAATCATAAGATGAGATCATGAAAAGCATACTACAAGTAGAGAGTAGAATTAACACCATAGATTCAAAAGCATTCAAAGTTTCTTGTTTGAAATAATCGAAACACATCAAAATGGTGCTGGCAGTACCAAACAATAGAAAGATTTTACAAAAATAGGTCAAATTATCTATGATTAGATTATTATAAAACAGATTAGCAGTGGTTAAAGGATTATTGATCAGCAATAGAATTGTCATCAAAACACTCAGTAAACCCAACCATCCCACATTACGCACTAATGGTGGATAATCATATCTTGTGAAGCAGGTCGCATATCATATCAAGGAATTGAAGCGGCGCGTCGTGCCATCACCAGGAAATTTCGGAGAAATGAGGCCAAATAGCTCCAATTTCTACGGTAGGCGCAACACTTCTTTATTTACGAAGAGCTTGTAATTTCATTGAGTATATAATTCGGGATTCTCTTTGTCGTAAAAAAAGGTGTAAACGAATGAAAGCTAATAGAGAAAGATTGACACATTGGCTTCTTCAACGGATTACTGCTGCTTTTTTAATTCCAACTATACTTTTAGCAAATGTTTCCACTTTGATCTTGTTAAATATCCTACTTTTTTGGCATATGCATGTAGGAATAGAGGAAATTCTAGCAGACTATATTCACCATGAAGTAACACGAAATTTTATTTTTCTTTTTTTGAGAGTGTTCCAGATGAAAGTAGAATAAGAGTATTTAGAAAGGGGATTCCCCAAGGATCTAACACATCAATACCTTTTGGAGGCTCAGAAGAAAGCTCCGGAAAACCGGAAAATTGGAGGGATCGTAGCATAGCTTTGCCAGACCCGAACCCGGTCATCACTGGACATCTAACCGGATGGATGTCTGGACCCGTCCGGATGTCCTTCTGGACATTTCCAGACATCCTGGACATGCTGTGGTCCAGACAGTCCGAACCATCTGGAATGTCTGCAAATGTCGGCAACAAGAACCTGAAAAAGAAAAGTACAGTAATATAAATTATCTTTCTATACTGCTTGTTGTATTCATAAGAGAGAATATAGTATAATAGATAATATAGTACTCTCTCTCTCTCTCTCTCTCTCTCTCTCTCTCTCTCTCTCTCTCTCTCTCTCTCTCTCTCTCGTGCGCGCGTGCGCTCGCTCGGTTGTGGCAGGTAGACCTGCAGTAGGAATACTAGGAAAGGAAGGGACTCGCTGGGGGGAGGGTAGGTAGGACAAGTTCCATTGGAGGATATGTGTGGGGGTTCCATTGGGGATGTCTCGGGGGTTCCATTGGGTAGGAGTATAGGTTGGACAGGCTATGGTGGAGGATATCGTTGGGGAACCTGCAGTGGAGGCTGTCTCAAGGGGTGAGGATTGTCGGCTACCTGTACCAATAAGAATGAAAGATCATAATAATAGTAGGCATAGTTCATGACAGAAGTTAGGGAACGGGCGATGGCCTGGTATGTACCGATGATGGAGAGTAGGACTGCTTAGCATAATAACCGGAGGGGCCTAGCTCATGACCTAGGTGAGGAAAAGCGGATGCTGGCCGCGAACCGACTAATGAGTCAAAGTAATGACAGAGGCTAGGGTTTCTCCGACAGGAATGGGGTCACCTATGGGACTTATAGGCTTTATGTCTTTCTAATCGAACTTTGGAGTTAGCGCGATAAGGAAGGATGGCTAGCTAAGGAGTGGAGTGCAGTTGAGGTGAGTGAGCGGCATCGAGAAGGCTCGATGAGTTGGCGGTGACTGCGACAGACTGCAGGGCAAGGGCGAACATGGCTTGCATAACCAGCCTAAGCAGGGTGATGACTTTGGGGACTGTTGGGCGCAGGACGACGAACTGTTTGCACTGAAGTTGAGATCAGATTCAGGTTGTGGTGTGTGTTTGTGTGTGTGTGTGTGTGTGTGTGTGTGTGTGTGTGTGTGTGTGTGTGTGTGTGTGTGTGTGTGTGTGTGTGTGTGTGTGTGTGTGTGAAGTTTCAAAGAGAGAAAGAATGGGTCATGTTTCTAAAGTTGTGATCTTGGCCTGAATGGAGTACCATCTTTTCTTCTCCTCTCCTTTCTTCCTTCTCGATATTTTGATGATATGCATGTAGTTGCGAGGAATGAGCCCTCGCGGTGGCCTTTAGGCCGAGGCACCCGACTGCCCAACGGGGCCCCCAGCATGCGTCGTGTCCGCCCTAAGTGAAGGCGGGCCTGCATTTGGACACAAGGCCCTTTTTGTTTTTTTGTTTTTTGTGGGAACATGCTCCAATCTATTCGTCTGGAGCAGCACGTGCTGGGAACCAGGCCCAGCGTCCCATTCAAGATCATATTGAGAAATTGAGAAATTTATGGACAAATCTTTGAGATTTCTGCATGTTTGGGTGTCAGACAGATGCACAGCGCCAGTTGATTACAAGGGCCTCGCCAGTGTGAGCACGACATCATGAGCCTCTGGCTCTCCCCAGCAACGACATGGCGAGATGCTCTCGGCCAATGACAATCCAGGCAGCGACTTGGCTTGGGGCCCGTGAGCCACTGAGAATGCCGCTATGCGGGCCCAGGCCACTGTTTGAATGGGCTTGGGCACAACCACTTTGGCCTATCAAGAAGATACTGGGCACGCGCTCGCCAGACCCAGGGCCGCCAGAGGCAGGTCTCACTTATAGGAGAGTGAGTGCCCAAGCCGGGGCACATTTTGGCAGTGCAAGAAGAGCGGCCACGCTGCTGCACTGGGGTGCTGGCTTGCTGCCTGGGGGCTGGCCAGAAGGCACGCGCGAACGCTAGAGGGAAGAGGGGCGTGGCGGTGGCAGCGGGCGCACGGCAGCCATAGCCGGGCTGCATGGGTGCATGCTGGTATTGGGCGATGGTGGTCTTCGGGAAAGAGGGTGCACATAGTGGGTGAGAAGGGGGTGACGTCGAGGGGAGAAGTGATACGTACCTGGTGTGTGCTGGCAGTCTGCATTGTCGACGTCGTTATGTGCATTGGTCTTCAGCATCAAGTGATCCTGTTGCATGTTGTAGCTGTAGGATAGTTTAGGTGCTGAGTAGGATAGGCTGGACGTTGAGCACCAATCAAGAAGGGCGACGTTTGATACTTTGTTGGTGTGCCGATATTGGTATTTGACTCGTGATTTGAGTTCATTGTATTGCTCTTATTTGGCTTGTATCTCGGTGCATTGTGATTTCTGCTTGGTACGCTTGGTCAACGTAAGGCCAGCCAGCAAAAGAGTCAGGGCAAGGCTCAGGCCGCCCAATGCACCTGCATGGGTGAGATCTGGCCTTGAACAAGATATGTGGAGAGACCCTTACACGCTAGGAGCTTGCATTAACTGCAACCAATATGGGCATCAACAGTTCAAGTGTAAGAACGCAAAGGTTTCTCATAAGTTCCCACCCACGTTGGGTGTTGAGGGATATTCTGCCCAGGGAGGTGCTTCTACGAGTACATCCCGGGGAAATACGTCGGGCCAGTAGAGGTTATAGATGCCTTTATTCATGTCGGAGTGGAGGATGTTCCCTCACCACTTCACAAGTTGGCCAGGCTATTGACTCAATTGTCCCCTGTCAGACAATGTCTACGTCAAACGATACTTTGTTCATCAAACGTGTTTGTAGCCTTAAATGACCTACAGAAGGAGTGGTAAGGAAGAGACCCTTGTGAGTCCTGCACGGCCATGTCCAAAGGTCCTACAGGGGAGCACTTCGTTGTGGAGGTCAATGTAGGTGGCCACAAGTGTGGCGATTTCGTAGACAATGGCCCCATGCGAAACTTCATAAGCCATGACTGTATTGAGAGGCTACGCTTAGGGGATTGGGTGCAGCGGCTAAGTAGATATGCAGTTTCTACCTTAGCCAACAAGGAGTGCATGGTTATCCATCACTAGGTCAAGGACGTGGTCTTCACCTTCTCCTATGGAGAAGCAGAAATTAATCATCAAATTTCGTTCCTGGTAAGTGACGATTTGCCATTCGACATGTTGCCGGGTATGTACTACCTCGAGGTTGTCAAGCCCTAGTTTGATTGGGACCGAAAAATCGTTTTGCAAGTACAAGACTAGCGGGTTAGTTGACTCTTATTATGGCATGTGTGCCTCTGCGTTCTATGATCATTATAAATAGAACCAAGAGGAGGGTATGTATTTGGTCTTCGTCTTTGAAAAAAAGGGGTCCATCAAATCACCCCCGAAAATCAAAGTCGTCGTGACTAAGTACCCTGATTTGTTTGAGGAGCCTTTGGGAGTCGTAGAGAGGGAAGTTAGTCATGCCATAGAAATCATCGTAGACAGTAAAACTCCAAAAGGGAGGATTTATAGGATGACCCTGACAGAGTTGGACGAACTTCAGCAACAACTCTCTACGGTGCACCAGTTTTATTCGTTCCGGAGAGGAGGATCATTGAGGATATGCATTGATTATAGAGGCCTCAATGCCATCACAGTTAAAAACGCAGAGCCTCTACCCCGAATTGACGACCTACTGGATAGGGTGTCAAGTTGTACATACTTTACTAAGATAAAATTAAAATACCACCACCTGCAGATTGCCATTAGACCAGAGGATGAACACAAAACTGTTTTTCATACCATGTATGGTATGTACAAGTTTGTGGTGATGCCTTTTCACCTTTGCAATGCACTGAGTTCATTCTAGCACGCCATGAATATGGTATGACTACTCACTGTACTCAGATAAGTTTATTGTCGCTTACCTCGATGAGATTCTTATTTTTAATAGGACTATTGCGGAGCACGTGCAACACGTTGACCTTGTGCTTGGATTCCTACGACAGTGCAAGCAACACGTTGACCTTGTGCTTGGATTCCTACGACAGTGCAAGTATAAGATCAACTTGGAGAAATGTGAGTTCGCTTGCAACAAAATTTTATAGTTGGGTCATGAAATATCTGCGCATGGTTTTCGACCGATAGATGGGTCAGTATTCGTGACTGGCCACAACTTCAGTCTGTGGCGGAGGTCAATTCCTTTGGGATGACAAGTTATTACCATAACTTTGTGAAGAACTATAGTACGGTTGTCGCCCCGTTGACGGACCTTACACGCCTTGACACCTCATGGGAATGAACTGGTGATTGCAAGAGGGCCTTTAAGCAATTGAAGTACGATTTCATGCATCATGAAATTCCAATGCTCCCAAATGCTGAGACGTCGTTCATTGTTACCACTGACGCAATCCAATATTATATTGGCGCAATGTTGGCTCAGCAAGAGGAAAAAAGTTGAGGCTGATCAAGTACATGAGCAAAAACAAAATTGGCAAAATCCACCTACGAGAAGAAATTGTATGCCTTGTACAAACTACTAATTCACTTGCGACATTATATTTTCATCATTTTTTTTTTTTCCAGAGTTGACCAACAAAAACTGGACTAACCGCAACTTGTTCTCTCCGTTGCACTCAAGTGTTGCATTGAAGTCATAGATTAGTATAACTTCAAGCTAGATTATGTAAGGGGAAAGTACAATAAGGTTGTTGATGCACTCTCATGAACGGCGGATTACCTAGGTGCGTTGATTACTGAATATAGGTGTTGAGTAGGATACGATGGTTTAGGTGTTGGGTAGGATCGGTTGGGCGTTGAGCGCCAATCAAGAAGGGCGACATGCTCGTGTCAATTTTGATAAGAGCGTAGGCGCTTGCTTGCCCTCGTGTCATTATAGAACCCTGATTAGCGGACGAAACTCTCAAGTGTCATCTAGCGAAACTGGACACATCACAACGCAATTCCAACATAGGAACCACCCCCACCCTTTTTTTTTTTTTTTTTTTTTTTTTTTGATGAACACCCCCACCAGTGTTAATGGTGCTGATAAGAGCAAACACCACCACCACCTGGGGAAAGGCTCCACCTATTGGTGGGGACCATCACCTGCCGGAAACCGAGTCCAGCGTCCAGACTGAAATTTGAGCACACCAGAGACAAAGCGCCTGTCAGCGTTGATTGCTCTGGGTTCCATAGGATTGACTAACCAGGTATCCCCCCACCCTATCTAGCCTTCTTTCTTAGCCCTGCTATCCTTAGCCCGGGGCAGAGGATCAACTGAGCTGAAATAGGGAGAAGCGCCTCTTCGCCTTAAACCAGGTGCCAGATATCTACTGCAACCAACTGACTCTTCCCCTTCTGTCGGATCCCGCCTCAGACCGCTGCCCTGTGTATCTTTTTAACACAGAAAAGGGGAATTAAACTCCCGTTGAATCCCGTTAAATTCAGAAAAATCCCGTTGAATTCGCGTTAAACGCGAAAATGGGCCGCTCATGCGCTTTTCGGAAAAACGAAATTGATGCGCGGGGTCCGAAACACGTGGCCCTAGGTAAAAAAATAAAATAAAAAAAATCCCCCCAACCCCTGAAGCACCTCCCATCCGCCCCCACATCCCATAACCCCCAACGCCCCAGTTATGTGTGTGTAGGTGTCGTGTGTGTGCACGTATCGGTGTATGTGTGTTCCTGCCGTGAGAGTGTGTCTGTGCATGAATATGAATGTATGCGCGTGTGTTTGTGTATGTGTGTGTTTGTAAGTGTGTGTGTGTGTGTCTGTGCTTGTAAGTGTATGTGTGTGTTTGTAAGTGTGTGTGTGTATATGTGTGTTTGTAAGTGTGTGTGTGTGTAAGTGTAAGTGTGTCTGTGCCTGCGCGTGAGAGTGTGTCTCGCCTTACTCACAACCACGTTCCCCAACGCACAGATTCCACTTGCACCCAAGGACCACCCTGCGCCACACCCAGCTTACAGCAGCGCAGCTCGGCTATGGCTGCTTGCTCCTTCCTGCTCGCCCGTGAGCGTGTGAGTGCCAGCGATCTATAGTGCGGCAGCGCTTACGCACCATGCAGCCAGCACCCGAATGCCCAATGTGGAGACAAGCCCTTTGCTATATCAAAGTGGCCTGCCTGTGTTCAGTCCCAGGAAGCTTCCAGTAGGCCCCGGTAGCTTGAGGCACAGCACGAATGAGAACAGGCCTTGGGCCTGAGGTGGTTGCATGCCCCCAATTGCCTTTGGCCTATGTTTGGCTCAGTACCCGTATCAAGCCTAGGGCCTGCTTTCCATAAATTCACACAAGCGGCCCAGGGCGTGGGTTCCCTCCACCAACTGACGCCAGACTCATGCAACCTGCTACAGGCCCAATTTTGTGTGTGTGTGTGTCTTTTTTTCCTTTTTTTAATTTGCTTTTTATGGTTTTTATTTTTTTACAAATACACGAAGTTCCAAAAAAATAAAATAAAAAATAAATTGTTGTATATCTTTGAAAGATCTACAACCCTATATTTTTTATTTGTTTTTTTGTTTTTTTTTTTTGCCCTTAAAAAATTTGTGTGAAACCCAAAACAAAAACACTCATTTCATTTTAGTTTTTGTTTTTTCATTGTGTGTTTATGTTTTTGATTTTCTTAAAATAGATTTAAGCATCAAGGCATAAAAAAATAAAAATACGGGGTTGTAGTCCTCAAAAACACCTACAACCCCATATTTTTTGTTTTTTTTTGTGGATAATTTTTAGCCCAGGAAAAAATTCGTCCCGGCCCCCGTTAATTCGCGTCAAACTCACGTTTGAACGGGAGTTTAACGGAATTCAACGCGCGTTGAATTTTTCAACGCGTAACCCGCGTTGAATTCAAAATTGGACACACAGTCGCTGCCGCCTCTTCAGTGTGCATCAGATCGCATCAGACCGCCAGATCTCACATCACTCACTCTGCGTCGTACCATTGCATGTCAACCATTGCTAGCTGGTGGAGCGGGAATGAATCAGGGAAATCAGTGGGTGGTCGCAGCGGTGTCGAGCGCATCGGTCCCTCATGGGGACCCCCCCGGCCGCGTCATGCAGGATTATGCAGGACTTGTCGCGAAGAGCGTTTGCCGCTCCGGCCGAGTGCGTCGGCCATACCTCTCGCGAGCTCCTATGACAGGACAGAGTCACGCGAGGCACCGCTTACCTCCACCTGCGGGAGTTGTCACCATCCCTTAGGTGGGCGTATCCCCGCCGAGCTACTGAACCACATGCGAAAGCTTTTCGTATGCAATTGCAGAGGTGGCCCAGCCGAGGGCGTTTCACATTCGCTAAAGCATAGGGGGTACGCGTGGTCAACGCCCAGAATCGAACCCGTACGCGAATCGACGCATTGGGGGGCTAAGGTCCCAAACGCGACTCGACGTCGGTCGACTAGGACGCATCACACACACCACGCATTACACCACAACACTCACATCCACAAAACCCACGACACATGGAAACGCACACAAACCAAACCCCACGAACAACACCACAATACAACAACTCCTAGTCCCTTCAGTATCCGACCCATAACTCTGTACAGCGAAATTAGCTAATTATCGCGCGCTGGATTTCCGTATAAGTGTCGGCCTGCGCATGGCCTTCTCATACCAACCGGCCATGCGGGGATACGCAATCATTCGCGTTGATGGGGTACTATGTGGTACTCGTAGCCCCGCGACCCTTGATAATCTCGAGGGTCGTGTTCGACACTCAAGTGTCGGCTGACAGGCGCTTTGAGGGGTAATCTCTCGACGCCAGACAACCGCCATGTGCGGTTGAAGACCACACCCTCTTGTGCACCCTGTGCAGAGGGGTTGAGTAAACAACTTTAAGTTGTCGTGGCGGTCAAGCATCAAGGGGTTTGACTTTGACGGCTGCCATGGATTACAACGTCCAATTATAATGACTCTAAAAAGCAAAAGGTCAAAGGGGATCTTCCTTTTTTCTCAGTGCAAAACTTACTCACTACACACGGCCTCAATGGGTCGAGCGGGCACAAGAAACATGATATAGAAGTTATGAGATAGGAGACGATCACTCTCACAATCACGGCGTGGCTTCCTTCAAATATATATATACACATATAATCATACGCCAAACCAAGTCTGGACTTCAACTCACAGAACATACATGTGATCACATCAAAAATCCACATCAACAGAGCACACACTACACGGGATCAACTTCAACCATTCTTTGCGCTCACACCCCTCGTTTTAGCCATACAAGCCTCACTCTTTGCGCAACTCTCAAAATAAAGTACTCAGCATCTTTATTAAATGGTCATTCAATTAAAGTCCGGGTAAAAACACAACCAATAAATCAAACCACACGGCTAAAGCCTTTTAGGTTGAGTGGCAAGAGTGAATTAGAGTCGAGCCGGAAACTGACCTGTTATCAAAAGATAACAGAAGATGATCTTTATAGGATCAACTTGAAACTAGTCAAGCCTTTAATCAATTTGAATAAAGGTGACCTGCAATGCAGCACAGGCCAGTACCCAAGCCATGCTTGAGTGATCAATAAATAATCTTACCTTCCTAACTAACCTCTGATATCTATCTAAAAATACAAGAAATTCCGACAGCATATCCCCGAAACAGGATGGATTGTCAGATCTTTCCTAGCTGAAAATACTCTAACTCTTTAAATTCTACAAAATTTCGGCATCGCTTCCCGTAGGAAAAGTGCCTTCCTAGAATTTCTACAAGTCCAAAAATGACTAGCTCTTTCGGATTTGTAGAAATTTCGTCAGCGCTTCCCGTAGGAAAAGTGGGTTACCAAGATTTATACAAAGTTGAAAACACAAATACAAGACAAAACTATACCTGGGATTAACTTCTGACGCCTGCTTGATAACTTAGGCTCAACATTAGTCTGCATGCCCTCTGAGTGAGACCATGAGTCAATGCTGATCCTAACCCTCAACAGAGTCGGTCCTATCTCATCCCAAGCTTCCCACCCATCATCCATCTTATCTACGTATAGCTCCAGCACTCGGCGAGCATTTAAAACGACTAATCTATCAATGAGACATCCCAGAGTGAGAGCCCATAAGCATACATAAGCAAACATCTCTCACCACCCTCAGGTTCCTTTCAGACCTCATAGTTCGTTCGAAAGCCTCGTTATTCCTCTTTTACCTAGTCTTACATAAGACATAGGATCAACCAATCTAACTTATGGATGTGACTGACCTGCCAATTTATATGACTAGGCCACACCAACTTATGGTGCCCCAACCTGGTAACACGAGTATACGTAGTGCATAAGATTAAACCACACCAACTTATGGTGTGACCAGTTTCTGCAAAAACCATTGACATAAGGCGCATGACCGAGCCGCACCAACTTATGGTGAGGCTGGTCAGCCTAAACGTTCGACATAAACATAGAACTGAACCTCCCCAACTTATCACGGGTCAGCCTCTGCCTAACCAACGACAAAAGGCATATGACTAGACCCAACAACTTATGTTGTGCCCAGCCAGCCCAAACGGTTACATATAGCGTAGAGTCAGGCTACCCAACTTATGAATAGTCCAACCCAGCCTGGACAGAGCCACTTGCGCAAATGGTTGAACAACCCGCAACTTATGCGTTCGCCCAACGAAAGGCGTATGACCAAACACAACCACTTATGTTGTATCTGGCTAACCCACACAGTGACATATAGCATAAGACTAGGCTACCCAACTTATGGGTAGTCTAGCCTTGCCTAAACAACCAAGAAGCACGTGTGACCGAACATCCCGCAACTTATGCATTCGCTCGGTCTCCGCAACACAACTACATCCAATAGATAGAATCACAATCAAATTGTTTCTTAAGACGACTGGTCGGGTCACCTTAACTTATGAGGATCCCGACCCATACGCCAGTTATGTTTAGAAAGGGGAAAATATCCAAACTTTATATATCTCTCTGCTTTCGTGTTATCGAGGACATAGGACCGACTACCCAACTTATGGACGAGTCAGCCTGTCCAAAGTTACCACACCATTTTGTATTGTTCATCTTCTTTCTCCTTGCTTTATCTGCTACCGGCTCATATGGCTGGATCTCCCAACTTATGGTGTCCAGCCTGCCATAAATATACATAATAAATAGAGTATCAAAATTGTATACTCCGATTCTCTTTGTGATGGCGGCTCATGACTTTACCACACCAACTTATGGTGTGAATAGTCTCGCCTGAAACAGTAAAGCATAAAACTAAGCCACACCAACTTATGATGTGGTCAGCTTCTGCCTAAAAAGGCGTATGACCGAGTCCCACCAACTTATGGTGAGACTGGTCAGCCTAAACTTTCGTCATACACAAAGAACTGGACCACCTCAACTTATGAGGAGCCCAACCTTTGCCTGAAAAAACGACAAAAGACATATGACCAGACACAACAACTTATGTTGTGTCTGGTCAGCCCATACAGTTACATATGGTGTAGAGCCAGGCCACCCAACTTATGAGTAGTCTAGCCCACCCTAGACATAATCACATGTGCAAAGAACTGAACAACCCGCAACTTATGCGTTCGCCCAGCCTCTGCAACATAAGTTACAGTTTTGTGTTGTCTGAACTCACTCTGATAATCTGAATTAAATCAATACATACTTGTCAATTTACTTTGCAAAACAATGTCATGAAATCAAATAAATAAACAAACAATTAGCTTTCTCATTCATACTTACAGTTAGACAATAGCAAAAGGATAATACATTTTAGGGATAGGGTCACACGCGTAAAACAACCATTATACCTGAGTGTTCCCTGCCTCCAGAACCCTGCCTGGGTTCTGGCAGAGCTCCCGCAATCGGTGGGGCAAACCTCCCACAGAGGCCTTGGCGCGGTCCTACGGGTTGCAATCCCGCCTGCCGCCTTCCTCTCGTAGCCTCAGACTAGACTTAGACTGAGAAGGATAGAAGTAAAAATGTTCAGTCTCTCGAGATGCAAGAGGGGTGCGCTCAATCTCACTGGAGAGGGCCACATTACCTTGATGCGCCTGAGGGCCCCACAATGATGGCCAAATCACACAGCCTCTAGTCGAACTGAGCTTAATCTGCCGGCAACCGGTATTCTGACCAGGCCTCGAGTTGCAGCGATAACCCCCCCTCACAGCCTGGGATAGTTCAGTAGTGATACGTAATAATATGTAGTGACTAATAACGACAGTCCGCACGCGACAACCTCTCAGCAGTCCGTATCCAGTCTATAGCAGCAGCTCGTGCCCCATAAGCAACCGCTTGGTCAGAAAGAGTCAAACTGTCAGCTGTCAATTCTCCAATTCGCAGTTACAGTCCCACTTGCAGCAATAACCCGTCTTGCATAGGCTGCCCACTCCTGCAGCAAAGGCACCAACCAGTAGGTAAGCTGCAGTCCCTGCGTTCTTGCCCCTCACCGACTAGTCAATTGGTAAGTCTGTAGCACCAACACTGGCTCATAACTGCGCTAGCTGAAAGGGTGGTTAACACCCTGGGATTAGACCGGTCTGCAGCTCCTGCAACTGGCCTGTCATAACCCGGCTTTAAAACAGCCTGCCGACGCAGTGACTTCCTATACCAGTAGTAATAGACTACCCGGTAACACCGCATCCGCAGCCACAGCTGTACGCCTACTGCAGGCGCAGACAACCCAACAGAAACCGGTGTCACAACAGCGGTAATACAACCATCTGAGCAGCCACCTGTTCCGAACACCCTCCAGCCACAGCGTGCCGCTCTCCCAAGATCCGCCGACCTAGCATAGTTCCTGTAACTCCACTACCCAGCATCAGCCTTTCAGCAGCCTGGCAGCCACAACTCGCAGGTTCGTGGCAGCAACCTTCCCCTACCCCTCAAAGGTATTATGAGCTCGTGACTACAACTAGTGAAACCTCTCCGTAGTAATGGTCATGGTGACACAACATCGGAACGCAGCAAGCGCCCAATACGTATGGTAACCCTCAGTCTGCCCTGCAACAACGCCTCGCAGCTCCCATCCGAGTCTCTTATAGCGCCCTTAAATCCGGAATAGTCCGCCATCTTCCCAACTTCAATAGTCATGCCCATACTCAACCATCTCGTCACAGGTCCCTGCTGGCGGACGGCATATTGACTGATAAGGTTTTTTTTTTTTTTTTTTTTTTTTTTTCACATGGTCTTACCCTGAGAATTTACCTGGCCGTAGGCGTGGCCAGGTTCGGTGACTAGCACGCAAAAAAAGAAAAGGAAAAATAGAGCGGAGCCCCACCGCTTGGGATAAAGTAAGAGGTCACTCAGACTGGCACGTCGACCATCATTATGAGTAAGGTCAGGATCGGGGTGGTCATGCAGTAATGTGAGATGGTTACTGTGAGGATGTGGAAGGGGGGTACCTAGTCTATAGAGGCGATGGCGGTGGTCATGATTATGTAAAGGAGGAATCCGACTGATGGGAGCACAAGCAAACCCCTGCGTAACTTCGTGCCTTGCTCCCTTTCTATGAAGGAACGGGCTAGCTGTGCTTCTTTCCCTCTGTGCGGCTCAGCCCGTCCTTACCATTTTACCTGCAGAATGTACCTGGCGGGAATTCACGCCCAAGTCCATTCACCCTTTTTTTGCTTTCCTCCACGCATCTCTTTTCACTCTTACCTCGCTTTCGGCTCACTTCCGCGCCATTCCATATACACCAACGGTTCGCCCTTGGCTAAACCTCCAGTTAGCCCCCTCCCCCGCTCGATTCCATCAAGAATCGAGCCGGAGACCCGACTTTCATCCCCCCATCACCCATCATCACCACCCCTCCGTGTAGCACTCTCTCCCCCTATCACTTCATACACTGCCCCATTCGCCGAGCCAAGGCCGTCATCCGATTCGCCCGATCGAAGAAACTTAGTTTAGTATCTTCCCGTACTCGATTCCGCTAGGAATCGAGCGAGGTAAGTCTTTTCTCCCTTCCTCCTCTTCTTCTCCTCCATATCCCGGCGCACTAACTTTCTCATCTAGCACTAATTCTACTAACTTATCCTTAAAATCCAGGCTACCATCACGCTCGCCCGGCCCTCTGAGCCCAAAACCGCTTCTCCCTTCGCCTGATTCTGATAGGGGTCGGGCGAGCTGTGATCTCCCGCCCGCGCGAGCTTTCCGTCCGCCACCCCCTGCTTCGTCATGCACGCACCTGGTGCGGGGTCCCGTCCAGGTTCACCCGGCCTGCTCAGCCACCCCGTCCGCTTCTTCCTGCAGGCATTTTGAGCCACTTCGGGCCTAAGTTCGGTCGGCCCTCCTGCGCAGTCTTCTTCCCCGCCGCTGCCTGCTGCTGCTCGGCGCTGTGCTGCCCGACCAGTATTCTGCTCCTGCGCTCACCTCTCTCCTACTCCTCCCCCCCCCCCCCCCCCCCCCCCCCCCCTCCTCTCTTTTTTTTCCTTTCCCCCTCCCCCCCTCTCTCTCTCTCTCTCTCTCTCTCTCTCTCTCTCTCTCTCTCTCTCTCTC
>BFEA01000343.1:718486-734518 GCA_003427395.1 Chara braunii
CACACGCACACACACTCTCTCTCTTGTCCATGGATGTGTGTCTGTGGTGGTGTACCAAAGAATAGATATATGTATATATATGTACAATCTCAAAGACATGGCGAGACCTCCACTGGACAAGGACTATGTCTTGCTCTCGAGAAGATATATACATAAATATATATAAGGGATTTCATACGTATCATAAACAAGTTCCATATATATCATCACCAGAGAAGACACGCATATATATATGCAAATATATATGGTCAAGAACACCTGAACATAGTCCTCATTCCAGTATATATACATACACATTACGCTTCGCTTCATGTCTTTCTCCCCCATAACTGCGCAAGCGCTAATAGGGCAATTACTGTAAACTACGTATGTATCTTCACTTCCTCCTCCCCTCAGTCCACCTCACCTCATCTGGATCCAGTTAAGAAGGGAACGCAGCTGTTCTCCCACCCTCTGCTCGCTCCTCGCCAGGAAACGCGATTGCACAAAATGCAGAAGCCTCTCCTTCTCCCTCGACGGTTTGAACCCCGCCCCCCCCCCCCTCAATTGTCCCGTGGCTCGGCGCGCAGTCACGTGATGGGGAACCGCCGGAAGCAAACGAATGCTTTCGTGGAACAAGCGATTGCATTCACAGCACTACTTGCATACGCATCTCCCACTCTACAGACTAAAACGAAGAGGGAAACGAAAAAAGAAGAAAAAAGAAGAAGAAAGACAAAGACAACGAAAACCAGAACCGGTGTGACGGCATTTCAAGACGTTCGTTGCCCTGTCTCTTATACACATCTAGATGTGTATAAGAGACAGCGCATCTCCCACTCTACAGACTAAAACGAAGAGGGAAACGAAAAAAGAAGAAAAAAGAAGAAGAAAGACAAAGACAACGAAAACCAGAACCGGTGTGACGGCATTTCAAGACGTTCGTTGCCAGAAGCATGGGGTGGGGGGGGCGGGGGGAGATATAAATTAAAAAAAGGACACGGACGCAGCCGGGAGCGCAGCTCGGATTGATCCTAATCATCAACAGCAAAGCAGCATCATGCCGCAGCATCATGCCGGACGCAGCGACAAGCCCACAAGCACGATCACCAGACCCGACGGTCGAGACCCTGGGACCACCACCATAGGCTACAGGCCACAAAGTCTTCGTCTGTATGTCTGGTTGCCGGCATATGACGACGTACTCCTCGCTGCCTGCACTCTGCCCTTCCCACCCACACAGGCCACAGGCCACAAAGTCTCTCTTTGTCTGTGTCTGGTCGCCGGGCATATGACAACGTACTCTCCTTTCTGCTTGCCCTCTGCCATTCGACAGCAACTCTCCCAGTTCCCTGCCCTCTGCCATCCGACAAGAACTCTCCCCGTTTGCTGCCCTCTGCCCTCTGAATGCGACTCTCTCCACGGGAAGTGCAGATCTCGTCGCTGTTCAGAGGTCAAGAAGATGTCCACTGCCCAGGTAGTACTCTCCTTGCTGCTCTTATTTATCTCACGAGTGGATAAGATTCCTGTTTCCCGCCCTATGAGAGCCCAGGGAGAGTGCAGATGCAGTCGTTCGCTGGAAGGTTAGGACTGGGTTAAGACCCGACGACGAGGGAAGCTGGGTCGACGAGCTGGGTGCAGCAGCGACGGCGGCCGACGCAGCACCAGACGACGGAGGACGTGGTTCCCGCGCTCCAGGAGGAGGAGAAGGAGGTGGCAGCTGCAGCTGCTGCTGCTGCTGCGAGTGCGCAATCCGAGGAGGCGGATGGTCCCCTCGCTGATGTTCCTGCTGCTGCTGCTGCTGCTGCTGTAGGAGCGCAGGGAGACCGGTGTTGGAAGAAGGAGGCTGTCGCGCCTTCAGTTCTTCATAATGAGTATGGTAGAAGGATCGGATGAGCGTGTAGGGCACATACCTTTCTAGCGCGTTTCGAGGAAGGTACGGTGAAAGATCCGCGAGCTGATCGAGCAACAACACGCGCGCAACTATCTGTCGATTGATCTTGCCCGGTTCAGAAAAGATGATGGCTGCGGCGTAGCGAACGAATTTTTCCATCCGGCTGCGGATCCTCTGCGCAAGAATCGCTCTCTTATCAGAGACGAGTCCCGGTTCCTCCTCCTCGTCCTCTTCCTCGTCGTCATCGTCGTCCTCATCCTCGTCTTCGTCGTCGTCAAGATCCCGACCGTGGGGAGCAACACGCTTGCCAGACGCGGAGGCGGCGGCGGCGGCGGCGGCGGCGGCAGCAGCAGGGGGAGGAGGGGGAAGCATCTGTTTCCTCAGCTCCAGCCTCTCCATCACCGCTTGCTCGTTGGCCGCGAGGAGAGCGTGCACGCACCTAACCAGGCAGTGGGCGTTGTTCACGAACCCGCCGGTTTGACAATCGAAGATGGCATTTTTCCACGACGGGCAGGCCATAAGCGCGGCGAAGAAGGCGGGAAGCGCCGCCCACGTCGTCTGGCTCGTCGCTCCCATGTCCTCGAGCACCCCAAGAACTGCCACGTCATCCTCGCTCAAAGTTGCGCCGACCCGTTCCGCCAGCCTACGCAGCTTCTGCACGCTCTCACTCTCTGGCACCGTCAGCCGGATCTGAGCCGTCGAATCGGAGATCATCTCGAGCAGGTTGATCGCGTGCGACTCCATCACCTGCCGACAAGCGTTGCTGACGATGCGGCGCAATGCCAGACACTGGCCGATCTGCAGGCAAAGGCTCAAGGCACCCTCGGGATCGCCGAGTCTCCGCAAGCAAGCCTCGCGCTGGGCGTGGAGGAGAATACATCCTTCGAGATCCGCAAGCACGGGGGCGCTTGCGCGCATCATCCCCGCCAGGCGCATGATCAGAGTCCTCAGCCGTTCCATCAAGCGCGCATCGAGCTTGTCGACGCCATAAGGGCCAAATAACCGGACTACCGCCTTGACCTCGGTGATATCCACCAGCCTGGCTTCCCATCCTCCTCCTGCTGCTGCTCCGCCCGCTGCCCCTCCCCCCGCCCCTCCTCCTGCACCACCACCGCCTCCTCCTCCCCCTCCTCCTCCTCCTCCCGCTCCTGCTCCTCTAGACAACGCCTTATTCCACCTGTTGAAACCAAGCTCCAGAGGCGAGTATAACATCATCGTCGGCCCGCAGCTACCGCCACCGCCGCCGCCGCCGCCGCCGCTGCTGCCACTACCACTACCACTGCGCCGATCCCTCAGGATGTGCTCCACGTGCCAGTTGGCTATTCGGCAGATGACTGGTTCGTTCGTCTTCCTGCTCGGATCGGACGGCTGCAGATCCCTCATGTTGCCAGAGAACGCCTCCCCAAGAAGCACCTCCCTCACTAGCATCGACAGATCGACATTTACATGCAGCTCCATCAACTGGATAAGCTGGATGATCCGCAGGATTTCCGCCTCAAATAGCGTGGGAATTCTCATCGATCTGTGATTATTAGTGACCGCGGAGATGATACGTCGCCGCACGAAGTTCGCCACACACTCTCGCAGGTACTCTCTCGGGACGAATATCCTATCTACCACCCGCACCGGCTCCGCGTTGTTGACGGCAGCAAAAAGGGAGATCAACCGGTGGATGGTCTCCTCGAAACCGTTGATCCGATCATCGATAACGACGGCGGCGGCGGCGGCGGCGGCGTTATTGACCTTTCCGCTAGGGGCGGAGGCGGCGGAAGAGAAGGAGAAGGAGGGAAAAGAGGAGAAGGAGGAAGAAGAAGAAGAAGAAGAAGAAGAAGAGATGAAGGCCGAGGACGAGAGGTCGCCGCCGGGGGCGGGAAGGAGAAGGAGAGGGCGGCACTCCTCCAGAGGAGGGAGAATAACGCCGGCGCTGCCATCTTGCACCCAACTTCCCCGAGTATGCACAATACTTCTCGTCTTGGCAAACGAATAGGAGCTAGATAAAGAGGAAAACGATGCTGATTGACGACCGTAGTGCGCGCCTCGCCCACTGTTGCGCAAGACGGCTGCCATCCGCTTAGCCGCCTGGGCGGCAGCCACGTGGCCCTCTCCGAGGCCAACCCCCGCGGAGTCCAACATCGTCGTCATCATGCTCTCCACGCCCGCAACGATCGTCCCTAGCACAGTTTCCACGAACTCGTGAGCGACGCGCACCAGGTGAGGAAGCTCGTCGGGACAAGAGCGGTGGGCGTTTTGCGTGAAACAGGGCGCAGCGACCAGCCATGCGCAGCAGTGCGCCGGGTAGCCATTGGGCCCGTACAGCGATCTGGTCAAAGAAGCGTGCAGCTTCGATCGATAGAAGCACAACATCTTCAACGATCCGTACTCTTGCAGCTGCTCCTCCAATCCATCCACACTCCTCGACCAAAGGTACCCTACATTACCCTCCGCAACAAGACCGGCTCTGCCGTCTAGACACGTGGCCTCCTCCAGTTGCCGAGCGTGGACCGTTGATCTGGCCGACGACAGCAACGCGATGATGCTGAACCAATGCTTCCGGAAATCCGACAGGTCGAACTCCTCCACTGTCATCTGCTGACAGTGCTGGCCCAACCGTTGAGCGCCGCCACCCTCCCCTCTACTACTTTCCTCCCCATCCTCCCCCTTCCCCCGCCCCGCTTCTCCATCATCGCGAGCAGCATCAACACCATGATCGCCATCGTCATCTTCCTGCCGCTGCTGCTTCGCGCCTCTCCCCTGCCGGACGTCGTTGCCCCCTCTGATGCTGCTGCCGACATTTCCACCTTCCCCTCCCTCTCTCATGATCGTCGCCCCGCCGCCCGACCGGGCGGGAGCAATACCCAGACGTCCCTTCTGTTCTTCTCTCTGCTGCCTTTCCGCGGAATCAATGCACAAGGCGAGCTGCTCGAGAGAGGCGAGCAGGCTGCAGAACTCCTGTTGCAAACCCCCGTCGACGCGAATTACCGACGCCCCCGGCCCTTGGACCAAGCTCCTGATTCGTGGAAGCGCGCTGAGGAGGTACCCCATCGCGTGGCCGCGTATGGCGATGCTGTATTTGTCGACAATTTGCACCAGCTTACTGATTCCCATCAAGAGGCCGCCGATCGTCGCCTCCCCGCCGGCCGATTGATCGCCGACGGGAGGCGGCTTGCCTCTCATGGGGGTCACCCCCGCATGGGAGAAGTACCACAACAGCTCCGACCTCGCCATAGCCAAGGCCGCGAAGACGACGTGGATGTTGATGGCCACCAGCGCTGGCTGCTCCTGTAACACGACTGCCAATTGATCCAGCTCCTGGTTCATCATGACCCTCCTCTCCCGATGTACAGCGTCGGCGAAGCAGACGGCCGCTTCGAACGCCTCCGCCAGTCGCTTCTTGGCCATCTTCGCAGCCTTGTACTCTGCCTCCACATCCACTCCGCGATGCTTCACACCCCTGTGCTGCTTGACGATCTCGCTCATCTTCGGGACCACATGGATCAGGTACTCGTCGTGGAACAGAATGCACTCGTCTCGGAACAGTGGGACCACAAAGCTGTCCCTTAGGACGCTCGGGCAGACAGTCACCCCATTCCCTCGCACGATCTCCCTCGGACACACCAAGTACCCTAACAACACCCACTGACGGTAATCGTCGATGTGAACGAGGTCGACGGCTGTCATTGCGTGAGCGGTAGGGTCAGCCCCTCTTCCGCGCGAAGGAGACGGAGGGGCACGATGCTGCCTCCCTCCTCCTCCTCCCCCTCCTCCTGCTGCTGCTGCTATCGCTCCCTCCCGGGGGTTGCATGGCGTGAGGTATCCTTCCGATCGGATCCGTTGGACATCGCACATCAGAAAGACGGCCGACGAGATCGCCTCGATCGCTTCGCCCACTCTTGGGCTGAGGTCCTTCAGATCTTCTTGCACACCCTTCAGCGGCGGGTCGTGCTTGCTGATAAACTCCACCAACTGGAAATACTGCTGCGAGAAGTCTCCCGCTCCGACGGCGAATGCGTGAGCTAGGGCATACGTCTGCACTACCACCTTCCTCGGAGTCTTGCCGGCGAAAAGATTTACACGAACGAAATCGCAGAACAAACCCATCAATCCATGAAGAAGCATGGGGTTGTGCGCGGGCTTCAGACTAACCAGACTGCCGCTCAATTCACACAGAAGCTCCTTCGCGTGTTCGTTGAATAACATCAAATCCACGTAGATCCGATACCACGGCTCTAGTGCCGCGCGGATCCGCTCCGCATTCATTCGAAACGCCTCCAATCCCGTCTTATCAACCTTATCCAATTGCAGATGACGAGGATGTTCAGGAAACTTCTTCGCTATGTAAGCGTACAGGCGGGGCAGATCGGGAAGATTTGCAGACTGCCAAAAGGCATCGGCAACACGGGGTGAGGAAGAGGACGAGGACGAAAGAGAGCTAAGCGAAGAGCCGCTACCGGAAGACGATCCTTCCTGCACATTCATCACTCGCCTCATTCGGTACAATTTCGTCATCAATCCTTCAGCCACTTCTCTCATTTGCCGCATTTTCTCCATGCGTTGCAATCTCCTCATCGTCGCCATCTGCACGCCCGACCCCAACGATCGGCCGTGCGGGGCCCCCTTCAGTGGCACCCGCATCATCATCATCGTCGTCGTCACCATATCCATCATCCCAGTCTCCTCTCTTTCCTCCTCCTCCTCCTCCTCCTCCTCCGCTTCTTCCTCACAGTTTCCTTCATCACCCCTTCCACCGCCACGCCTAGTCTTCGTTCCTACCACCATCGCTTCTTCTTCTCCTGCTCCATCCACACCTTTGCCTATCCTCCCCCACCCCGCCCTCGGACCTCTTCCTCCCCCGACGCTTTCTCCACCTCCATTAACGGGCGGCTCTTTCGTCTCCCCCGTGGAAGAAGGCAAGATATACTCGCAACGCTGCTGCTGACACTCCCGAGGCAGCTGTTGTTCTCCTCCTCGGTCACTCCATGAACTGCTGGTCCCTCCCACCGATATCGGCCTATCGCCGTCTGCCTCGCTCCAGGTCGTGCTAGAGGCGGCGAAAGACGACCCCGAGGTCGCTCGTCTTTCCTCGCGGCAGATGGTCGCGCCGTCATCTCGGTCGTCGCCAACAAATCGCCCCTCGCAGCCACCGACCCTCGCCGTACGACCGCCAGCATTATTACTATTAGACAGGCTGCTGACGCTGCTACTGCTGCGGTCGTACGAAAATCCGCTGCGACCGCTGCTGCTCGTCATCATCTCCTTTGCCTCACTGCCGCCCAACGACCGCGTGCCGCCGCATTCGTGTCCGCCATCCTCCTGGCGATCGCCGCCGCATTCGTGTCCGCCATCCTCCTGGCGATCGCCGCCGCCGCCGCCGCCGCCGCCGCCCGCCCCCGCCTCGTCCTCCGGACCTATCGAACCGTGTCGAGACAAGGACGGCGACCTGCGCGCCAAGCCCACAGCAAACCCATCACCAGCTCCCACATTAGGCCCACCACCAACCGTCCCTGCATCCCCATCTTGCCCCCGATATTCAATGTCTTCTACTTCTTTCATCTCCTCTCTGGCTACTGCTGCTCCTCTCGTTTCCTCCCCTTGCTCATCCAGTGTCCGACCTTCACCACTTACGATGCTCGCTGACGGATCTTCTTCTCCCCGTGACGGCTCGATCCCTTCGCGCCGTCCGCACACCGTTGCGCCGATCTCCTCGCCGGCGGAATGGCCATCTGCGTCACCCGCCGGTGATAAGCGCCGATGGGAAAACTGCGGGAGCGCTACCGCGCCTTCCAGTGCCTTGGCAGCTGCTAAAACATTACTACCAACAAGAATCGATCCCTTCGCGATCTCAGCGTTCCCAAGCACGCAACCAGGGACACATTGCTTCTCCCCCTCCCCCGACTCTCCATCCTCTGTTTCCGCCCTCTCCATCCCCTTCCCATCCCCCTCTTCCATCGTCTACTCGCAGCCTGCCGGCCACTTAAGGTCCGCCACGTCACCGCTCCGTCAAGACAGACCAGAAAGAACTGTTTGATGGAGATCTATTCATTCCCCGCCCCGCATTTCGTCGCCTTGCAGCGAAGGCGGGGAGACGGACGGAAATGCAGTTCGATCGCAACGCAATGCTAGAAAACGTTTGAGAACCGTATACCATATCTGCCGATCTTCCAAACACGTGCACAAGAGAGGACACGAGAGATAACGATGGCCTCACGTACTGTCAAGACCGCTAATCCGAAGTTGTCTGCGAAGCGTCGAGCTGACACGTGGCGACAGCGGGTCTCATAACAACACCGGTCGAGCTGACACGTGGCGACAGCGGGTCTCATAACAACACCAGTCGAGCTGACACGTGGCGACAGCGGGTCTCATAACAACACCAGGCCACCTGCAACAGAGACCAAGATCGGGGGGCGGACTCCAGAGCGGAACGGGACAGAGAGCGAGAAGACGAGCGCCACCAAGAGATCCGACGTACTTACCGACCGGTCAGACGTGCATGACGATGGCATTGATGACCGCCTCTGATGTGAAACTCAACCGATCGACAGGGAAGGCGATCGCGACGTCCAAGCTCACAGCACGTAACGTCATCCCACGAAGCTGTTTCCCGGAGACACCATCGACGCATAACCTGTGCTAAGATCAACGAACAACCCTAGAACAAAGCCATGACGGGGCGAACACATTCTCTCTGGTAACGGTCAGGGCCGAATGGTGCTATGTTCACGGGTCAGAGAGCACGAACCTGGTCGTAATCACGGCCACATTCGAGCATTCTTAGCACCGGTAAGGCTTGGCGCTAAGAGAGAGCCGCCCCCCACCGGTGCTATGTTGGAGCCGGAGCTAAAGAAGCTAAAGAAGACACGAACCTGGCAACTTCACGATCATCGCAGAGTCAGGTTCGGGCTATTCTGTTCTAATGGCCAGACCCCCACTGGGTCTAACTCCATGTGCTAAAGAAAGCACGAACATGACCTTGCATACGACCAGGATCATGCCTACCAAACACACAATGGGCCTCGCTGTACTACTCTCCACATGCACAAGAGACAAAAAAGATGGGAATGTAGCTTTCCCTGTCCCTGTTCTATCGGTGAATTCAGTCTCATTTTGCACATTTGGAGAGTAGTGCAGCGACGCCCAATAGCCCCCTCTTTTCGGATTGGCGTATTGGACCAGTTGTGCCCAGCGGGGCCCCTGAAATGACCCCACCTCTCCGCAGCTGGGAGAACATCACGTGCGGCCGTAACTTTCCAAAAAACAAATATATATACATATATATATATATATTGATTTTTATATATATATATATATATTTATGTGTGCTTGGCCGTCAGCGAACGTTCCGACGCTGATGTCCTTACCAAGGGCCTCGACACAACGCACACGGCACGAAAAAGAAACGACGAAAAAAAAAAAGAAACGAGTGCATCTTCCCGCCATACACGCTCCTAACTATGAGGTAGGAAAGATGCACCTTGCCAAACTTCTGCGGGAAGATGCACTCGTTTCTTGTTTTTTTCGTTCGCGGTGCACATGAAGGGTACTCGCCGGCAATTTTTTTTATTTTTTTTTGCGGGGGGGCAAAACTCGCTGGCAATATACTTCGCCTTTGGGGTCTTCAACCGAACGCGCCTTTTTTTCGGGTCTACAGTCAGAATGACCTAGGTAGGCCCCTGCCCATGCGCTACCAGATCGTGCGCACTTGAATGCACCTCGGCCTCTGCGCGTTCAACGCGCAGATCATCCTCTACTTCGGCGTCTGCATTTCCAGGAGAGTTCTGACCTGCGGGCTACAGTAGGTTTTGCACCTGCAAGCCTGAGCACGCCATTTTTATTTTTTTTTCTTTATCGATTTCCTTGTACAGAATCGTGCGGATCTGATGCATTGACCACTATCCGACTGGCAGCTCGAGTTTCCTCGACGCCCGAATGTGGACGAGTTTGTGGGGAGATGCAGAAAGTCGCGTTGAGTTTTCCTCAACGTATAACTCCACAAGCACGTCCAGATTCGGGCGTTGAGGAAACTCAACGCTGCTAGTCGGACTTGGCCCCGGACTTCCTCGTGCAGCACAATGCAAGACACTGGGTGCTGCATGGCACCACCCAGGAGGTGGCTTGACGAGATCGTGAAAAAGAGGCTGCAGGCTGCGAACCTCTGCTGTCAGACTGGAATCTCACTGGCGGGACACATGGCAGAATCAAACATCAGGCTCTTGCCGCCAATGCCCAAGGTTCAGCAACTCCAAAATCAGGCAAACAACGGGTTTCAGAACATTCAGGACCACACCATACCACCCACCAAATGCAAAGTCGGTGGTGAGGTCTCACCTCGAGGAGCCCTACCCAAAAGCGCACCGAAAGCAGACGCCCCAACACTCACCTAAAACAAGAACTCGCCAGCCTCAGCTTCGAACCCAGACCCCTCCATTGTCAGCACTCCACACTCCACCCTTGCTGAGTGTAAACCTCATCAGTTCTGTGAAAAAAGCCCCGAGGTCTGTGAAGGGGAGGCCATGGAATTGTGCATGAGCTGGATGATGTGGAGGTGAGAATCTTTGAACGTTACGACCGCCGGTATGGACAGACATCCAACCAAAGTTCAGGTGTTGCAGGCAGGGACGGCAACATCGACGTCGGAGGGCTCCATACGTCCCGACACGAGCCTCCAGTGGTGTTTCCATAACTCGTCCCCTTTCAACGCCCCCAATGAACCGATCCCAGCTATCTACCTTTGCTCTCCCCTCTCTTTTCCCTACCTTTTGGCAATCTAGCCTTTGCCCCCGTCTCTCCTTTCGTCTGGAACCACTCATTGTCCCCCTCCTCGATTGAAGACAGTGGGAACAGTGGTGCGAGCACTTCATCAATCTCTTGGTGTGTCTGATCGGAGTGCAGCTGACGTGGATGCAGTACATCGAGCACCGCGCCTGGACCGAATGCACGGAGCTGCTGATTGTCCAAGCCTGGAGGACGGAGGTAGAGGGGGACCTTCTCAGATTTATGTTTGGATCTGTGCGGCCCGACCATCGACAGCTGATCGTGCAGGAACTCACAATCCCCCTCGCGCAGCTCGTCGATGATCTTTCCCTTGACAGCATCTTGCAGTGCGATGAAAGTCCAGTCCCGTACGTCCTTTCGCGAACGCTGACGCCCTATCTGCAGTGGTCGGCTTGTCTTGAAGAGCAGCGAGGGAACAGCAACCCGCCATCGCAAGCTGAGTACCTGAACCCGTGAAGGATAATTTACATCTCCTTCTTCCAGCCTCACACGACCTCCGAAGACAAAGTACTAGCGTTGGAGGGGGAAGAAGAAGAGAACGACGAAGAAGAGGAGGAAGAAGAAGAAGAAACCCCAGAAGAAGGGAGTTACAGCGAGCATAGGGAGGGAGAGTAGAACGAAGAAGAAAAAGAAGAGGACGAGGAGCAAAAGGAGTCTGAGTGAGAGAATTAGGATGAGGAGCCGAGCCGCACAGAGGTCCAGGAGGAAAATCCAGAGGCGACGGTGCGGCGCAGAGAAGAGATCGCGGCCGGTAAGCAGCCGCTAAAGTACGCAAGTAGAGCGGATTTGTCAATCTCAGATGATCCGACCAAGGATCCAGAGTCGCCCAAGCCAGAGGATGGGGACCCTGCTATCGAGACTTCGAGCGCACCGGCCAGGTGGCGGAGAAACCGATCCCCCTCCCCCTCCACCTCTACCCGTATGGCAGTTTGAACTCGTACCGATGCGGGGCATCGGGCTTCGTCCCCGGTCCTTATCCCGCCGGCCCCTTGACTACCTCACCCTCCGCCAGATCACCAACCTCGTCACTTTCCCCCGCAATCCCTTTCCAATCGATACCTTCCGCTTTTTCTACGCCACCAGTCTTGCTGTCACGGTTTATCCCCATTCCTCTACCTCGTGTGCCACCCCCATCTTCTGTCTCCACGCCCTTCGTTTCAGTACCGCATGGCGAGGCCACAACGTCATCGAGGTCTACTGCATGATCACGGGGACTATCCCCGCGTGCGAGAACCACGATCGCTTCCGCACGGCGCTCTTCCGAACTTTCACCACCCTCTACCCCGACTATCTCGCATCCCTTCCTCGTATTGGTAATTGATTCCCTCGCTTCCATCGGATCATCCGATATCAGGAGCTTCCGGTGACAGTGGTGGGAATGAAGAATTTTCTACCCCCGCTCCCGACTGACCCACCCCCTCACCATGCCCCCATGTATCGTTTTCCCTTTCCCCTCCCCAGCGGTCATTGATGCACGGTTGATTGGCGCGTGCCCCGGCTATGACACGAATAATCCCCTCGAAATTTTGAATTTTCTTTTCGAAATTTGTGTTTTATTAAAATTCCTTTTGCAATAGGTTTAGGAATTTAGGAATTTAGAAATTCGGGATTTTTTTGGTCTCGCGTTCTTTTTCTTGCGCGGTTTTTTTTGCGGTTGTAGCGGAGCTCTGATAAGTCGGCGCCCTTAATCTCGTGTGTAACTGTAATTTTTGGGCAGGCGCCATTGTAACCATCTTCCTTCATGAGCTTCGTCTTTCCCGTCCTCTCCTTTAGTTTTTGTTGTGGCTGTCTAGCCCGCGGGCTGCATGATCGGATCGATGCGTGGAGAGCGGTGTCGAGCGCATCGGTCTGGCACCACACAGGGCAGCGCAGGACCCTCCCGGCCGCGTCACGCAGGAGTTGGTCTATATCCTAGTCGCGAATAAACATGGAGCTTCCGCAAGCCGCTCCGGTCGAGTGCGCCAGCCATACCTCCCGCGAGCCCCTATGACAGGATAGGGCCTACGCGAGGCACGACTTACCTTCACCTTACGGGAGCTATCACCTCCCTTCGGTGGGCGTATCCCCCCCGAGCTACCAGTCCACAGTACGAAAGTTGATCAGTTGCAATCGCAGAGGTGGGTTAGCCGATGGCGTTTCTCGTTCGCTGCAGCATAGGGGGTACGCGCGGTAGTACGCCTCTATCGGACCCGCACGCGAACCGACATCTTGGGGGGCTGAAGTCCCAAGCACAACCCGTCGTCAGTTGACTAGGATGCATCCCACACACCACGCGCACACCACTATAAAGAATATAAAAATAAAAACACGCACATGTGCATATACACGAAACGACACAGAACAAACAACATGACAACACTCCTAGTCCCTTAGTAGTTATCCCATAACTCTCCGATGCGGAAATCGGATAGGCGTCGAGCGTGAGACTTGCGCGGACGCAAGGCGTACTCATATCGACTCGCAATGCAAGTGTGCACAAGCAGTCACAATGATGGCGTACTATGTAGTGCCCATAATCAAGCGGTCCCTCGCGGATCCGAGTACCGCTTATGACACTCAAGTGTCATACTCGAAGTGTCGTGATCGTCTGATCCCTCACGATATTGCACGGCTGAAGGAATAGTCGTGCTGCCGCCGCGAGACCTCCGGCCTTTGGCCTGAGTGTCTCGGCAGGCAGGGCAAATAGGCTCTGCGAGGTGGAAGATTTCTTCCATGCAGAGTCTAAGGCTTGGGATGCCTTGGACAAGGACCTCGAATCCCGGCCCAGGACCAACGTCCGACTAATAAAACTCTTAATAAATATACAACAAATAAGGGAGGTTTTTCCTTCTTCTCTCAGCGCATAATATGTCTAACCCCTGTGCACGGCCACAATAGACTGCGTGAACATTCAAGCCATAAATATATATATATTGTCACAAATAGAACTGCCCGGTAAACCGTAGGCAGAGAGAGAGAAGAGGACAACAAACGAGGGGTTGTGACAAACTGTTTTGTCGGAGTTTCACCAACTCATATATATATATAAATAAGGGTCATTAATATAGGACGATCACTTCTTACAGTCACAGTGGGACTCCTCTCAGCCATACATATATGATCACAGGTAGCCATGTCCAAAGTCGGAACCACAAACATACCTGCAATCACAACAAAGATCCAACAAAAGTTCACGCTGTCGCGCCCCCTCTGCTTCAAGGGTCCGGTGAGATATCCTTCCCCGGACCGAGCTCAGTGGGTTGGAGGACTTGCAGGCTATCACGCAGGATTTTGGTAGGTATAAAAATAGAGGTGTGTTCAGAGGCAGTCACACTTTGCCATACAGCCGAGTAGTCAGGGTTATCCCTCCTGCCAGCGGCGACACGGCGTAGAGTGAGGCGTTCAGGTTTATCGCCTGCACCTGACCCCGTATAAAGGATAGACTCAAGGTCAACAGAGTCCGTATCATTCAGGAGTCCTTCAAGCTGCCTTGAGTGTAACCTGTATAAAATAAGGAGGAAAAAATAACAAACATGCATCATAGAGCAATTGACACTGACAAAATGAGAAGACCAGAAACCAGACTCTGCAAGAGCATGACCAGAGATATGACACCGAAGAGTAGTAAACAGAGTATGCAGGGAGCAGCCATTGGAGGGCTGCAGTCACTAATAAATAATGTTGTAATACATCATAGTGACTGAAAAGAGAGAACCTCAATCAATGATAATAAGCGGTACCCCCTCGTGAGTGAGTGCTGCCGTCTGGAACTCCTCGTCATTGAGAACTCGCATGGCTATCGACTCTGGAACCACGTAGCTGATGTCGAGAGGCGCTGCTGGATCAATCTTGCAGATGTAGGCCATGCATCTAGCCATCTCCTCGTCTGTGACGCTCCTTAGATAAAACTCCTCCGCAAGAATGATATCGCCTGAAGCTCCAATCAATATCTCAATACGTCCTCTCCCACCAGAGTAAATGTAGGAAACCTCGAGAAAGCGATCTCCGTAAAGAGGTTTTCGATAAGCCTGCATAGCAAAGTCTGTCCCGACCAAATGACTATAGCCATCTCCGAGGTGTGGGACCGGACCCTCCCCTCTTGGGGGACCAATAGTTGTCTCAGACCTAGGGTCGTCTGACATGTAGGAGTCAATCAACCTCAAGAAGATACCGTGCTAGAAAACGTGCGATCCTCCTCAATGTCGCCCTCCTACGTCTCCGCTTACTGGTCTTCAGCGCTCCTGTCACTGTCCACAAACTCAACCCCTGAGAGTGTCCCAGTCGAAATGATCGCCAAGATCAAGGTCACTCACAGAGCAGGGCTCCAAATCCGACTCATTTGTCTATGATTTCGGGAGTGAAACTCTGATGTCCCACATGTCTGTAGCAGAACCTCTCAATTAATCGACCCCACTTAGGGGTAGTTTCACGATGACGTGCCAGCTTGGACAGAGAGCACACCCTCTCTAGTACGGGTACTCTCTCTAAGACCTGGCCGAATAATCAGCAGCTCAATGTGAAGGCCTGTCTGAATGGCCTGACTGCACTGCAACTCGATATAGGGCCCGCCTGAATGGGCCCGACTGAACAACAACTCAATATAAAGCCCGCCTGAATGGGCCCGACTGAACAGCAGTTATCTCAGAAGAAAGGGCCCGCCTGAAGGGGCCTGGCTGAAAACTGCTACAATCTCGAGAGGTGGGGCCCGCCGGAAGGGGCCCGGCTGAACAGCAACTCAATCTCAAGTAGGCCCACTTGAAGGGGCCTGGCTGAAAACTGCTACAATCTCGAGAGGTGGGGCCCGCCTGAAGGGGCCCGGCTGAACAGCAACTGGTCAGTAGTACATCTGATGCACAGGGATCCGTCATAGATGTTGAATGTACTGGGGCCAGACTGACGCAAATCACCTGTGTAGGGACTGAACTGCCAATGCTCCCTGTGCGGGGCAAAATATCACGTGCATGAGGTGTTGGTGATCAGCAAGGAAATAAATCAATGGGAGAGTGAGGGCAAATCATCCCAGCTAGCAATCCTATGCTCGGGAGTACATGGGCTCGCACTCAAACGACAGTATTTAGCCTGGGCGCACGCATATCCAGCGCAAGTGCACATGGGCGCATACTCAAATAACGAAACTCGGCCTGAGCACACACATATCCAGCGCAAACGCACATGGGCGCCCGCTCAAATAACTATATCCAGCCTGGGCGCACACGGGCGCGAACGGGCACGCACTCTTACTGCTATTCCAAGCTTGGGCGCGCACGACTGCACACTCTTACAGCTATTCCAAGCTTGGGCACGCACGGGCGCGCACTCTTACTGCTATTCCAAGCTTGGGCGCGCACGACCGCACACTCTTACTCTTATTCCAAGGTTGGGCGCGCACGGGCGCGCACTCTTACTGC
>BFEA01000343.1:736093-751984 GCA_003427395.1 Chara braunii
ACTGGCGCAAAGTTGCAGATGGCTTTCAAGAGTGGTGCGCACTGGCGCACAGTCACAAACAGTGAAAAGACTCAGGTATGGTTCTCAAGGGTGGTGCGCACTGGCGCACAGTCGCAAACAGCAAAAAGACTCTGATATGGTTCTCAAGAGCGGTGCGCACTGGCGCACAGTCGCAAAACAACAAAAGGACTCTGATACGGTTCTCAAGAGCGGTGCGCACTGACGCACAAATGCAATATGGCTCTCATGAGCGGTGCGCACAGGCGCACAGGCGCAATATGGCTCTCATGAGCGGTGCGCACAGGTGCATAGTCGCAAACATAAAAAAGACTCAGATATGGTTCTCAACAGCGGTGGGCAGTGTGGCCGCACTACCGGTCTGTTGATCGGTATGACTTAAATTTGGCTTTGATGTTTGGCTTGACTACGCAGATGGTCTCAAAATCGGCTTGGTTCCAGTGTGACTGCGCAGGCGGTCTCAAAATCGACCTGGTTGCAGTGTGACTGCGCAGGCAGTCTCGAAATCGACCTGGTTCCAGTGTGACTGCGCAGGCAGTCTCGAATTCGACCTGGTTCTCAGTGTGACTGCGCAGGCAGTCTCGAATTCGACCTAGTTCTCAGTGTACACGAGGTAAAAAAATTGTCCTCATGCACGGCGTGCACAGGCACACAATTCGATTATGACTCTCACACATGGTGTATGGAGACACACAGTTTGGTCTCAGCCCTCAATTACAAAGTGTGAGCACTGAATTTACGGCCAATCTACTAATGCAGAGCTCCGTCATGATTCGCACAAATCGGATACAGCATGCACACGACGTATGAAGGCAGTTGGAAAGAAGTGGGGGAGGGAAGAAGAGGAGAGAGAGAAGAGAGAATAGGAGAAGAAAAGGGGTGAGAAAGGGAAGGCGAGAGGTTAATCTTGTCCCTCCCTTTCCTTACCCCTTCCTTTGCTTGCCTCCTGCTCGACCTCATGCCTCCTGCTCTGCGCTCCCCTCATGCTCCTGCTGGAACTTCGCTGCTCTTTGGCTCGTGTCTTTTGCTCCTTGCCATTCCGCCAAAGCTGCAGCGCTCCCGCAAGTGAGGGTTCTCTCACAATCTGATCCGTGCCACGTGTGCCACGCATGCTCATCTCTCCCGAACTGATTTTTGCTCTTGGGTGACGTGGCCTCTCTTTTATAATGGAGAGGTCAAGAGATCGGGGTTGTGCTGCGGTCCTATGGTCGGGGATGTGGTCAAACTCTAGACCAGGCCTGTGCTAAAAATAGCAGCAGTCCCGACCTCGACATATGAACAGTCAGTCCTATTTTTAGAACGGGACTGGCGTAGGCCCAGTCCCGGGTAGATGAACAGTCAGTCCCACGCTAAAAATAGCGTGGGGCTGTGTTATTTTTAGAACGGGACTGGTGCACGCCCGACTTTGGGAAACGAGCAGTCAGTCCCGTGCTAAAAATAGCACAAGACCCTATTTTAATTATTTGGGCCTGGCTATTCATCTGTATGGCTTACTTAGGGCTGTTCCTTTCCTGGCCAGGTTACGCGGTCGTGTCGGTCCGGTCCCAACCGGTCAAACTTAATTATCTCGCGAACCCTTGGTCCGTTTTAGGTGCCTTTTGGACCGGACTCCACTAATTGGCCCATTGCGGTCGCGTCGGTCCAGTCCAACGAGGAAGATCAGGTCTCCAGGGGACCATACCATCACGTCGTCTTTCCTACGGTTTCGGCCCAGGGAAAATCTAATCGATGCGTTAGGGTCCAACTTGACCATGACTGCGGACGCAATTTTGACGCAGCGCGGGAGTTGACTGCGGCGAGTCAATTTCCGCTGCTGGCCGCATCATCTTCCGACAACCATACCAAACCCCATTCCTGGCGTCCTCACCAGGTTCAGGTCACTATAAAGGCCTAATAGCTTACTCATTCTCGCCATTCGCACTCGAACTCATATCGTCGAGTGCGCGACGTTATTACGATCTTGCTATTACCGCTGACTTCATCGTTCTCGATTTGCTTGCGCTCTTATCGCACTAGCGCTCATCGTCGTGTAGCGCTTATCGTTGCGCAGCTCTTATCATCGCGCAGATAATCAGTTTTGCCATGGCGCCAAAGACGTGAGGCTCGGGAGCTAGACGTGGGAGAGGGGGTCGACAGGGGAAGGCGCCAGATCGACTGATCGATCTGACATACGAAGGGGAGAGATTCGAAGAGGAGGAGGAGGAGGTGAGATGGGGAGGAACGCGCTTGCGCCATCGCTCAGAGGACCGGCGCGAGCGCACGCCGTCGCCTAGGTCTATGATGTACTATGCATATAAATACGAGCAGCGCTACGGCTCTCCGCCTCTACGTTTCGATCCGCCCTCTCGATCATACCCTTCACCATACCACCCTTCTTCCTCTACTCAACCATCTCCTTGCCAGCTCACCGTCCTGCCACAGCCGCCTTGCCCTGCGCCACCGCCATTGCCACGCGCACCAGAACCGCCCGTCGCCCACCAGGCTGCGCCGCCCAACCATCGCTTGTGCCTCATACTTGCGTTGTTCTTCATATGCCAACTCGAGCTATGCGGCCTTGTATGCTATTTGATATATAGGGGTATTATATAAACTATATCCCCAATTATCAGGGTGCTCGCCCTCTAGGGCTTGAGTGCTCACTCAATAAGGCATGGACTACTGGTCCAAGCCACCATCAAAATCAAGAAGGAAACTACCTTATCAGACTTGCGTGGTGCAGTCACCGCACGCAAATATCATGACTACTCATGCAGCCCAATCATACTAACAACCCCGTTTCCTTGCATCACTGAATCAGCCTCAATCTCACGTCAAACCTTTCATTAGGTTTGGCCTCATGCATCATCATGATCGATCCTCAATCTTAGACCTGACCCCATCACTAGGTCTGGTCTAGCAGTCCAACTCTCAATCCTGGCCTGCACATCTCATCACCATTGGATCAGCCCATCTCATCCATACTGCCCATCAGTACAGCACAATCCTCATCGATATCTCAGCGACGGGCGGATATGGGACCAATCATCGCATCCAGGATCATCCAGGTCATCTAGACCGAAGGCTGCCTCATAAGGGGTGAACATACCAAGCCCCTTTCTCTTTGTCTGCCGGCTCCGTGCCGCTCACTGTCGGGTCATACCAAACCCCGTTGTCTTCGTCTGCCGGCTCTGTGCCGCTCACTGTCGGGTCATACCAAACCTCGTTGTCTTCGTCTGGTTGTAGGGTACCTGCAAAACAGATGTCAAGTCATGCCTCAAAAGAAAGACGAGAAAAAGAAGGATCTCTCCTAAAGACCCTTCCCGACACCCCTTCCTCACTCACTCTCAGAGTCTTACCTTTTGGCCTTCCGAGAGTGCCCCCGTTCGCCCTGATAGGCTCCTCCGCTGACCCAACCCAGCAAGCAGAGCAAAGTCAGTCCTGATTCCCAGTCATGGCGGTCCGTCCACCCTCTGAGCCCTTGCTCAGAACAGCTCACGGGGAGCCGCACACCCCTTCATGAAACCCTCACTCCGATGAGTGCAGACCCATGGCGCGGAAGCTCTTTAGTCGACTTCAGAACCTCCGTCTACTCGCTCGACTTCTTTCTAACGCCCGACTCTTGCTACTGTGCGGGGAGCCAACCAACACCCAACCAAACACTGCTGGTGAGTCAGAGCGAGTTCACAATTAAGCTTTGCAACAGTGGGCTAGGAGGCCATAATGGTCATGTTGCCAGCTGGGCTGTGGATACCTGGCTTGGCTCGGCGCCAAGGGAATGCCCCTGGAGACACTGCTCCCGAGAGACACCCCGATCAGAGTGATAGTAGGAGCCCACCACCTTGATCAGCCAAATGTCAGATTTAGACTGGGAGAGGCTCAGGATGCCTCCTTCCTTTCTAGCAGGCGGACCAGATCACCATACGATGACCTGAGGAACGGCTAGCCACCCTAGGGTCCGGAGTTATCTGCCACTATGGCTCAGACACCCCGCTGACCCAGCTACCCTCTTGACCTTGTGAGGACCTGCTTCAGGGAATCATCTCTTGCTCAAGAGGCGCAGTCGAAAACTCTCCGCCTCTTCATGAAGGATGCAAGTGCTGACACCGCAGAGGACGCCACTGTGGATAGACTCTCGCCGAAGAACCGTTGCGAGAGCCTGACGGCTGCAATGGGAACACTCCTTCCAGCATGAAGAATGCAGCAAGCCTCAATCCGCTGCGATAATAGTGATCTTTGCCCGATCACATGATCGGACAGATCACTCCATCGATTATGACACATGACTGATTACCTATCCCTTTAGAGCTTGGTAGCGTTTAGCCGCGAAGGACCGTCTGGAGAGGAACCCCATATCGGCGATGCTGAGTCCCTTGCCAAGGGAACACTTCACTAGGCCAAATGTCACCCTCCTTCAGAGATAGCTAATCAATTTGTGCCAGATGATGCTAGGCAATCCTCCTTACGCAATCGTACTAGAAGGTTGCCCCATCAACTGAGCGCTGACTTATGAGAGAAAGAAAACAAATTTTACTTTATTCCACAGTCATTCACTTCATAAATGTTATTTAGACTAAATAAAATAGAATAAGAGGCAAAAACTAAAATCCCAAAACTAAAATCCCATAAAATGGGTCTCAATCCCCCAGGCATGTCCCAGGACTGACACATGACAAGCCAGATACAATGCAATGAACTGAAATTTTAAAAGTTTAACTCACATACATGCAAAACTGGGGTCAATCTGGGCCTGGCAGACACATAAGTCCACCAGTGAGCCGAGCCATCATAGGCTGCTCGTATCCAGCTCCGACATCCGAAATCATACCATAATCATAGCAACCGACTGTCGGCTACTGCCAGAGGCACACGAGCCATGTCCCAGCACATAATCATCATCGATAGTTGGCGGCTCACTGGCCACGTCCCAACTCTTAATCATCATAGATAGCCGGCGGCTCACTGACCACGTCCCATGCAAATAATCATCATCATCTGTAGCTGGCAGCAACATTGTCCACATCCCAGCTCATAATCATCGATAGCTGGCGGCTCACTGGCCACATCCCAGCCAATAATCATTATCATCTGTAGCTGGCGGCAACACTGTCCGCATCCCAGCTCATAATCGTCATCAACTGAAGCTGGCGGCACACTGTCCACATCCTAGTATATAATCGTCATCAACTGAAGCTGGCGGCACACTGTCCACATCCCAGCATATAATCGTCGTCAACTGAAGCTGGCGGCACACTGTCCACATCCCNCATCAACTGAAGCTGGCGGCACACTGTCCACATCCCAGCATATAATCGTCGTCAACTGAAGCTGGCGGCACACTGTCCACATCCCAGCATATAATTATATGAAGCTGGCGACACTCTCACCACGTCCCAACAAATGCTGAGGGCACACTGGCCACGTCTCAGCATGTTTGGGCTGATGATAGACGGCTCTCGGGCCTCGCCTCATCACTCTGCCCGAACTCGGAATCAAATCTGCGTCTCTAAGTATGAATTTTCGGAGTCGGGAGCCGGATATTATACCATGGGATCTCATACCATCCATCTTTGCTAACTCATAGGCCTTGCCTTCAACCTCTCCGATTATCCTGAATGGTCCCATCCACCTGACCTCCAATTTCTTGGTCCACTGTGTCTCGAGAGATGTATCGTGTAAAAGTACAATATCTCCGACATGAAGTCGTTCCTTCCTGATGTACCTCTTACTGTTCCACCATGTCTAATCAGATAATCTGTTGTCTGACATCCTCTTCGTAGCTTCAATTATGACCTCATCTACTTCCTTGATCTGCCTAATCCTCAGCCTCAGTAACTCCTCTGTGGAGTACGACTCTCTCTGTGCCTCATGGGTCCAGGTCTCAACTAGGTTCTCAATGAGAGAAGTAACATATCTATCATACCAGAGTGTAATGGGCGCATAACATGTGGTCCGCTTGACAGTTACATTGTCAACATAGACTGCCGCCCTTGAGAAAGATGGTCAGTTCCTGGAGTTGCCTTGGCACCATTTTGATATAGCATCCTTTAGTGTCTTGTGACCTCTTTCCACTGACGCATTAGCCTGAGGATCATATGGTGTCACAAATCTGATCCCGACTCCAAGTCTGAATATGAGTCTCATGACCATCTCGTTTTTTAACTTTGATCCCTGGTCAGCCACAAACTCACGTATGAAGGGGTATCTCAAGTATATTTCCTCGATCCAATTTGCCACTGTCTTTGCAGTTTTCTTACGAATGACTTTTGTTTCAACATAACCAGACACGTTATCTCTCATGTTTAATACATATTTCATTCCATCCTTACCAGCTGGCATAGTAATTAGATCAAGGTGAACAGTACTGCCAGGTTCAACAAGAACAGTGGGGTATAAGGGTTCAATCAATCTCATAGATGACCTTTTCTGACAAGCTTCACATGACTTAGAATATCTCATAACCATATCCCTTAGACCATCCCAGTGATATAGTCGAGATACTTTATAGTATGTAGCATCAGCATCCCTATGACCCCCTGCTAGAACCTCATGCAGTGCGGCGATCACCTCTAATTGCCTTTCCTTACCACACAGTACTCTCAGTGGCGGTAGTCCTTCTTTAGCATCCACGAAAAGATGACCCCTACGCAGCCTAAAGATTCTTTTTGTTCTCTCATGATAGAATTCGTCCAACCGATTACTGCTCATTACCATACCGATCCTCTTATATTCCCCATCATACTCATCCTTCTTAAATCTTTCCTCAGCGTCCTTATCTTGCTCAGGGTCTTCCGACTCTTCTTCTATCTCATTCAACCTTCGTTCAACCATCCTTGAACTTTCTGCTAGCTCATGAGCTGCAACAGCAGCTTGTTCTACCATCTCATACCATCCTTCCTCCTCATCCTCTTGAATTAGGAGGTAATGGAGGTAAGGGTCTTCCTCTTCTCCCCAGCAGTCTTCCCTGCTCGTTGTTATGGATGAGGCTGTATAACAACTGGGAGCTGGAGGTAGTCCTTCATCTTCATCTTCCATAAGGAATTCGTCAACGAAGGATGCTTACTCAAGAGATTCATCATCTATTGATCCCCATTCTACGCGGCTCAATCCATCGGCTCGATTCTTTTCAGTAGGTACTTCTTATAGTACAAAATCATACGTCCATATATGAGTTATCCACCTACTGACCGTAGCATATACTTGTTGATGCCTCTTAACAGCTCCGATTACCGTTGTGGAATCCGTTCTTAGAATGAATCTCTGCCCCATAACATAGTGTCTAAACACCCTGAGGCAGTGCAGGATCGCCAGGAGTTCCTTCCTGAACTGAATATAGTCTCTCTCGACCGAATTAAGGGTGCGACTCTCAAATCTAAGTGACATTTCTTTACCATTCTCATCTCGCTGCACGAGCACTCCTCCTAATGCTATCGGGCCGCCGTCGGTTTCAATGATGAATGACCTCTCCCTTTCATCATCGAAGTAGGGTACTCCCAGTACGACCCCGCCATCTCTTAACTTATCTTGAAGTACCCACGCAACCTTCTCTCTTTGGTCAGACCACTCTAAGCTAGCTCCTTGTCGCACCATTTCTCTAAGGGGCTCGACTATTTTGGCAAACTCGGGGATGAAGATCCGCCAGAAGCTACATACCCCTAGGAGCTCCTTACTTCCCCAATCGTTTTTAGAGGCATAGACCAGTTCAAGAGTTTATCCACTTTCTTCGGATCGGGGCTCCTTCCTTCCAAGAAGCACCTTAAACCCAAGATCTTTACCTCCCTTTGAAACAGTAGTGATTTCGGCCCGCTGGCTTTTAGGTTTTCTTTAGTCAACCTTTCTAGTACTTTCGCTACTCCCTGCGCATGTTCCCATACGAACTGCCTAACTCGACCATCCACTAAAGTGTCATCTTTTTCCTTCAGTCCTTTAACTGGATTGTCGTCAATGTATGGAAACGTAACCTCTGGGCATATGTCCTCCATGACCTTCAGCATGTCTCGCTGGACGACCGCGACCCCATTCGTCCACCCTTGGGGCACCACACACATTTGTATGAGGCCTCTAGGTGTATGCATGGCGGTCATAGGTCGACTAGTAGGATYTATCGGGAACTGGTCATAGCCAGAGTACAAGTCTATTAAGGAGTAGATGCTCCTTCYTGCAAAAGACTCGGCCAACAGATCCGCGTTGGGTAAGCTACCCGCATCGSGAACCGTTAYCGAATTCAACTTTTGCAAGTTCTGTATYCARCGCAGRCCACCACCTGGCTTCCAAAAGCAAAACCAGTGATTCGCGTAAGCTCCATCAGCTGGTTCCGCAACGTTGGAGGCGATCTTCTGGTTTATGTACTCCATTACTTCTTTTTCTTCCTTTTGGGCATATTTCGTGGGTCTGTCATTCGAAGGCGTGTGAGGAACGGTCCAGATCTTGACCATCTTGATCATGTCAATGTCCAGTCGTCCCCTCTCCTCATCATTAAAGGAAAAGGCACCACTGTACTTCTGACATAATTCATATATGAAATCCCTCTCAGCCGGCAGAATGAAGTCAACGGCTCCGACCTTCCTTATCTTGAACCTTTCTGGGGTAATTCTCCCTCCTTTTAATGCAATCTCTCTTAATCTTTTAATTATCTTTCTCTCCTTCTCTAATGCCTCATTGTAATCTTTCTCTATCAAAACTGTCACCAAATTCTTCTTAACGCCCTTGCGCTTATACTTCCTCTTAGATCCGGTGGCTATTTTCCTAAAAAAGGACCAGTCGCAAAGAAGGTGAGCTGCATCGTGCCCGCTTTTGCTGCCCTCACAACATCCTTGAACCCCTCCATCTCTCTTTTGTCGCCCAACTCTTTTTCTTTATCCAGGAGCTTGAGCATCTTACCTATATCATTTACTCTAATTGTTGTCTTCTCGTCTATTATTCCACTTTCTTTCAGTTTTGCTCGTACTTCCTCAATCAGCTTGTCAGATTCTCCATGCTTAAAAGAGTTAACATGTCGCTGATGACGAGGATGATGCCTATCACTTATCACAAAGGCCCATTCTTAACCAGTGTTAGGATCCTGGAGAGAAAGTCAGGCTGCCCCATCATGGCCAAAGAACGCACAAGTCTCCATTCTATGTAGGAAAGGGGCTCCGAGAATGCAGTCATGATCTAAGTTGGGGACCACAAAACAGAGGATCTCGGCCCGTAAAGTTCCAATCCGGATGGGCAAATCATCAATGAACCCTTCCAGTGGTAAGAATCCGACTATATTGGAGAGTTGGTGGTTGACTTTCCTATCTATTCCAAGTCCACATGATCTCATTGTGGCCGAGGACATAAGCACCATCTCAGCCCCAGAGTCCACTAGGGCTCTAACCTTCACGTCATTCATAGAGATATTCAAGTATCCACACGGCATGTTACCAAACCTCATCTTGGTACCAGGCGGGGCTTTTTCCACATGCTGAGGAAAGAGTCTCAGGCTATTGATTTCTACCTTCCGCCTTTCAACCATCTTCTTATGTTCTTCCCTAAACTTAGGTACCAAAGCTACTGCTTTTTTCCAGGATAGGGTGATCTCGGTCTCCTCGAGCAATTTCTTTACTACTTCATCTATCGAGATCCCTTCCTCGGCCTCGGATCTCAGGACCACCCTTCTCTTCTTCCCGACAGCTTCCTTTCCTTTCCCTTCCTTCACTATGTCCTTGGTCCCATCTATCAGCTGGTCTAGCTCTCTTTGAGCCTTCTCTCACTTTTTCTCTTCGACCTCTTTCTGACTGATATGGGATACATTCAGACTTTGACTTCCGGGATTGTCGTCTTGAGCCACTATCTCCGGAGGTGGCATACCATCAAAGGTAATAACATTAACTCTAACCTTCTTCTTTTTATCCTTATTGGACCTAGCGTGTTCTAGGACAACTGCTTGCATCCCTGCTTTGACTCGAAAATCTATCTTGTTCCAATTCGCATCACAGACGTGCCCATTGACATTCTTCTTGAGAATCCCTTCTTCGAGTTCCTTCTCTAGTAAAGGGCACCGAGTTATAGTATGACCTTCCTCGTCACAATAATAACATCGGAAGGGGTCATTTCTCCTTTGCCAATCTCGACTCTTATTATCTACTCTTATTATCTTTCTTCCAATCCCGGTCGCGCTTCTTCTTTTGTCTCTCTTTTCTCCTTCGCCTAGCGTCATCATCACTACTCTCACCCTCACTCTCACTATCTTCCTTTTGTTTCTCCTTTTTTTTTTTCTACCTTACCTTCTTCAGCTCCAACAAGTGTTTGAGTTGCTGGGGCAGGAAGGGTTAACTTTTCGAAGCTACCAAGCTTAACGAGAAGACCAAGGATCTCTTCGGCCTTCAAGTTTCCTCCCGTAGCTGCCTCAACATTTCCTTCTCTTGCACTAGTGATTGCTTTCATCTGTTCCACAGACCACTTCCGGTTTGACACCGAAGGTAGTTCACGGACCATCTCAACCACTTTATCCCACTTCAGAGGATAATGAGCAGCGAGGCTTACCACACTCTTTCTTTCATCCTCTGCAAAATTAGTTAGCAGGACATGACACTTCTGGGCCTCATCTAGGAAGGGTACTCTCCGCACAACCCGCTCAAAATCCTCTAAGAATTGATCAAGGGGTGCATATTTACAGCGTTGCACTTCCAACAAATTTTGCATAGTCGTTGAAACATCATACTTCGCACACTCCTCTAACATCTTTTGTCTAACTTCAACCCATATTGCTAGTCCTTGTGTCGTCTTTGTCACTGACACCCTCATCTTTGGTTCAACATAGGCCAGCAGGGCCTTCAACTTCTGTTTGTCCGACCAACCGTGGCTCATACCGAAGACATCATAGTCTTCCAGGAACTCCCTAACCTTGGTTCCATCAAAGCAGGGTATATTCTCAGGAGGTACTTTGGCTCTCGGAAGATCTAACCGGACATTTATAGTGTCCATCCCGGTCTTCATGGCCTCTATCCTGTTCAACATTTTTTGTAGAACAGCGGTAGTGATCACTTCTCCGTCCCCTGCGAAGGAACTAGCATGGTTCTGTCGTGCGTCCGGTCCCCTGACCATCTTGCCTAACTTACTGATTAAAACCTTTATTTCTTACTGAACCTTTTCTCTCTTAAGATTGCGTTTAGAATTGGTTCCCAGTTTCTGCCGTCCGTAAAACTTTCCGGCAAAACTGGTTCAGGGAACCTGTCAAACACAATCGGAGTTAGGTTACTCACTACTCTTGCTCCTTTTCTTTCCAACTCTCTCTTTTCTTGATCAACTGTATTACTAATCAAGCTTCGAAAAGATTCACGATTTGTCCCTCTTTCTCTTAATGAAGGAACATAGGGTCGAATATCGTACTCACCAGTGTCAAGGACCTTCACTACAAGGATATACGCCTTCCCAGGTGCGTGCTTCTCCCCCAGGGATATACAGCGTTCTATCTTGTACGAAAAACTCCTCCACTGGTAAAAGGAACCAAAGCGTCCAGTGCTGTCGTGATTGTCGGACAGTAACCAGACATTGCCTAGTCCCTAGCGACCCCAATGATCCTTCTTTGTCTCCGATCCGTCTAATCCTATCCAGTGTCTGAATCGCCAATGTTGTCACTGCTCCACTTCCTATCTCTTAATGCGACATTAAGGATAGGCTCCCAGTCTTCACCATTGACGAAGGTATCTGGAATAGGAGGACTTGGAAAACCCTCGTACTCAGTAGGCTTCACACTCCAGGTAACTCTCTTACCTTCCTTCTCGAGTTTGTCTCTGTATTTACAGACGTGACTAAGTGCCCACTCGTGACACCCAGTATACCGCCGCCAAATCTTCCTAGTCACTGGAGTGTATATACGCACATATTCATTGGTCTCTAGGAAACGAGTTACTAACACATACACCTTTTATTCTGCCTCAGGTATGGCTAAGACAGTGTATCTCTCAATCTTATAAGGAAACGCCCCTCCTACCGTGAAGGATTCCAAATCTCGGAGTAGGCGCGAGATGACCGAAAAATTAATATTTGGTAATACCCTTGCTTCAGCCTTCTCCAAAATATGCCTGCTTCCTAGAAAACCATCATTCTCCTCAGCCATAACAGACTCCTTTCCATTGTCAGGTGAGGAAAAATTCAAGAGAAGTTTCGTCTTGAACTTCGAACCGACGTACAAAGGTATCGGAAAACAGAGTCTTCGGTCACATGACTAAATCATTCTTTCTTGCTTTACCAACCACAACAATAGCTTCTAAAAGAGGCGCCTGGTCTCTCCTGTTAGTGAAACTATCCGTAGTTAGAAAGCTAGGGAGTCTTTCGGATTGCCTGACTCGTTTCCCCCAAGTCACTTTCTCATGCAAGCTTCGAAGTAGTTCCCTTACCCTTGAGAGATGAATATACACTCTCCTCGGGCACTCTAAATAGCCTTCTTCCTCTTTTATTCCTTCCTGAGCATAAACCCTCACGTCAAGCTCGTCCGTCTTGAGAAATTTGACCACTGGAACATAGAATACTAAATGCCCTCCTCTACAGACACCGTGTCTCAATATCTCGAACGGACTGTCAGTCTTAGTAACTTTATCTAACCATCCCCTACCAATGGTCACAATCGCAATTGACATAGAGTTTTCACATTCCAGTATCATTGCCTTGGGCTGCTTCTAGCTCCTCTAGTCAGACTGTCCGCAGGACGCTGTCTAGATAGGATGGTCTCATCCCTCGCATACAGCATCACTCTCCTGTCGTCCGAACTCTTGCAATCCAGCAAATACCTAATCTTAGTCTGATCCGTAATTGCTCTAAAAGCAGTCGCCCGCATAAGCTCAAGGTAGTGCTCTACCATGCCAATCTCATCGCGTCTACCTAGCCTAGTGTCGCATCCTCTCACGACCCCAATGACAGTCGCTCGTTGCTCATCTCGATAGACCTCGAAGCAGAAACTCTCTCCGTCATCAGGAATGTAGACATCTCTTGGCATGACTCACCACACTCGGTCTCTAAGTACCGCGTTGAGGATCGCCCCCCAGTCCTTCCCGTCGCAGAAGCAAACGGGCACAGGCGGACTTGGAAATCTCTCAAACTCTCTAGGCAGGACACTCCAAGTCACTTTCTTCCCTCGTTGTCTCAGCAACAGCCTTTCATCCAGGACATACTCAGCAGCAACTATCCAACATGCCTCGTAATCGATCCCTCTCCTTGTCTCAGCAGATACATATGGCCTCACATCATAGTCATTCATATCAAGAAACCGAGCTACAAGGACGTACAAGATCACTGAGTCGTGCTCACAAGTCACACACCTCTCAATGACGTACGGGAAGGCACCCCCAGCCGTGATCCTAGTCAGTGCCTCTATCGCTTTCATTACTGCTGACATTGATTACTTACCAGCCTTCTCAGCGCTGTATTGATGATTGGCTGCCAGTTTCTACCATCACAGAATCCTTTAGGTACTGGCGGGGTAGGAATCCTCTCATAAATCCTAGGCAGTAAGCTCCAACTCGCTTCTATCCCTTGTTGTCTCAATTGATCCCTCTCGACTTTGACACACTCCATTATGACATCCCAGTTGGTAAAGAAACTCGAATCCCGATCAGCCCCTTCTAGGATGTAGGGTCAAATATCATAATCATCAGTGTCAAGGAATCTAGAGACAAGCACATGCACAGTCGTCGTACTTTTTACACAAGTAATGCATTTGACAAACATATGAGGGAAAGCACCACCGCACGTGACACAAGTTAGGGCTTCTATGACATTATACTTTTCAGTCATCATCTGGTTTCTGACTTATGGACTTCTCAAGCAAAGGGTTCAGAAAACAAATTTCAAACCCTTGCTTGCAGGTTTGAATCACTTCAGATAGACTTCCGCAAGACGCCCCTCCTCTCGAGGCTCCTCTAGCCGAAAGTCTTTCTGACCTGAGCCAGACCTTGTACGAAATATGCTAGACTGCTGCCTAGTCACAGAATATTATGACCAAGGTCCGCTCCCAGGAACTCAAGATTTTTGAGTCCCCGGCAACGACACCATTTTTGTCGCGCCCCCACTGCTTCAATGATCTGGTGAGATATCCTTCCCCGGACCGAGCTCAGTGGGTTGGAGGACTGACAGGCTGTCACGCAAGATTTTGGTAGGTATAAAAATAGAGGTGTGTTCAGAGGCAGTCACACTTTGTCATACAACCGAGTAGTCAGGGTTATCCCTCCTGCCAGCGGCGACACGGCGTAGAGTGAGGCGTTCAGGTTTATCGCCTGCACCTGACCCCGTATAAAGGATAGACTCAAGGTCAACAGAGTCCGTATCATTCAGGAGTCCTTCAAGCTGCCTTGAGTGTAACCTGTATAAAATAAGGAGGAAAAAATAACAAACATGCATCATAGAGCAATTGACACTGACAAAATAAGAAGACAAAAAACCAGACTCTGCAAGAGCATGACCAGAGATACGAGACCGAAGAGTAGTACACAGAGTATGCAGGGAGCAGCCATTGGAGGGCTGCAGTCACTAATAAATAATAATGTTGTAATACATCATAGTGACTGAAAAGAGAGAACCTCAATCAATGATAATAAGCGGTACCCCCTCGTGAGTGAGTGCTGTCGTCTGAGACTCCTCGTCATTGAGAACTCGCGTGGCTATCGACTCCGGAACCACGTAGCTGATCTCGAGAGGCGCTGCTGGATCAATTTTGCAGATGTAGGCCATGCATCTAGCCATCTCCTCGTCTGCGACGCTCCTGAGATAAAGCTTCTCCGCAAGAATGATATCGCCTGAAGCTCCAATCAATATCTCAATACGTTCTCTCCCACCAGAGTAGATGTAGGAAACCTCGAGAAAGCGATCTCCGTAAAGAGGCTTTCGATAAGCCTACATAGCAAAGTCTGTCCCGACCAAATGACTGTAGCCATCTCCGAGGTATGGGACCGGACCCTCCCCTCTTGGGGGACCAGTAACTGTCTCAGACCTAGGGTCATCTTACATGTAGGAGTCAATCACCCTAATGAAGATACCGTGCTAGAAGACGTGCGATCCTCCTCAATGTCGCCCTCCGACGTCTCCGCTCACTTGTCTCCAGCGCTCCTGTCGTTGTCCACAAACTCAGCCCCTGTGGGTGTCCCAGTCGAAATAATCGCCAAGATCAAGGTCACTCACAGAGCAGGTCTCCAAATCCAACTCATCTGTCTCGGATTTCGGGACACATGTAGTGATTGGGACTCCGGATCTGGTTATCTCTCTCTGGATCCGGTCGTCCTTCCGCCTCTTCTCCTTGCTGCGAGGCTCACTAAGGGGCTTGGGGTTGCATCCGTCAAAATCGAAGAGCACACCCCCAGGAGCTGAAGGTACGCGAGGAAACACCACGTGCAACCAGTTGTCCCTCCAATAGCTCTCCCTGCGAAATATGTAATCCGCAATCCTGTCGTATGTAGTGCCATTCACTCTCTTCTCTGCCCCCTTCACCGAGTAGGTGATCACGAGCGTGTGTCTCGAAGTCGAGGACTCATTAGCCCTGATAGTGAAACTCTGATGTCCCACATGTCTGTAGCAGAACCTCTCAATCAATCTACCCCACTTAGGGGTAGTCTCAAGACGACGGCCCAACTTTGACAAAGAACACACAATCTCTAGTACGGGTATTGTCTCCAAGACCTGGCCGAATAATCAGCAGCTCGATGTGGAGGCCTGTCTAAATGGCCTGACTGCACTGCAACTCGATATAGGGCCCGCCTGAATGGGTCCAGCTGAACAGCAACTCAATATAAAGCCCGCCTGAATGGGCCCGGCTGAACAGCAGCTATCTCAGAAGAAAGGGCCCGCCTGAAGGGGCCTGGCTGAAAACTGCTACAATCTCGAGAGGTGGGGCCCGCCTGAAGGGGCCCGGCTCATCAGCAACTCAATCTCAAGTTGGCCCGC
>BFEA01000343.1:787508-800491 GCA_003427395.1 Chara braunii
GAGAGAGAGAGAGAGAGAGAGAGAGAGAGAGAGAGAGAGAGAGAGAGAGAGAGAGAGAGAGAGAGAGAGAGAGAGAGAGGGTGGCAAATGCGGGCACAGCGGAGGAGAAGAGGACATAGGATCATTGGCTGCCCTTGCAAATGAGTCACTGGTGGCTAAGGCATCAAGAGCATTAAGAAGGCAGAAGCAAGGAGAGAATTGCAGTGGAAAGCCGGAAAAAGGTTGAATGAACACGAAAAAACATGGGAAGTAGATGGAAAAACATGAAAGCAATATGGAAAAGAAGAACAAGGGTCGCTGCCTGTAATGGTAGGATGTTTTAGACAACGATTGGCATGCGTTTTAATGGTTTTCCCTGCCTTTTTTTTTTTTTATTAATCCATTTCTGATTGGATCGCAATAGTTTTTCGTCGACCTTTTTTGTGTTTTCTATGCTTGCTTGTATTTCTTCTGGACAACCTTTTTTTTTTTTTTTAATCCATTTCTGATTGGATCGCATGGAGATTTGTTAACCTGTATATAGTGGGTCAATTACCGAGAACGAGATGTCTCGCTACATGTATGTATGTGTCCTGTGTTCCGTCTTCGTCTTAAGAATGATTTCCTTGCCACGGTCGGTGGTTTTGTGACCTGTCTCCTGTGTGTATTCCCAGGTGGATAGCTGACAGCCGTGACGAGTTCACCAAGGAGAGGTTGGCTGCCCTTGACGACACCTACAAACTGTATCGCTGCCACACTATCATGAACTGCGCGAAAACATGCCCAAAGAATTTGAGCCCCGGAATGCAGATTGCGAAGATCAAGAAGCTGCAGGTTACGCATAGATGATGAAGTGTGGCGGGAGGAGGAGGGGTGTTTGGCAGGCAGGACGTTATGTGCTTCTGCTGTTTGATGAGGTATGCAAGGAGGAGGGAGGGATGTTTGGCATGAGGTTGCGACTTCTACCAGCCTGGGGCTGTTTACGAGACGAGAGGTGACCAACACAATGTGTGTTTGCGTACGCAATGTGTGTGTGTGTTTGCGGGTGGATGCTTCACTTCACTCCTCATGCAGTTTGTGCATTTTCCTCTCTGTTCGATGCAATTTGTGGATGTTTCACTCATTGGGCAGGTAATAGTGCTGTGTCTGGTAGTGCCTGTACTGGCTTGTAGTAGTGCGCACAGTGCCCAATTAGTTGGTGTTAATAGTGATGTGGGTCTAGTACTGTCTGTAGTAATGTGCATGATAAAGAAGTGCTACTTGTAGATTCACTTGACGATGATGGGATCCAGATCCAGATTCATCGAGAGAAAACAGAGGCCTGATGCAGACCTCCTCGTGGTAGGTAGGAGGGGTAGATGAATGCTATAGTCCAGAAATGGTGTGGATCATCCAGCAGAAGAGGGGAACAAAATTGAAAGTATCTCTGTGTAACAAATTCACTGAAAACTTGTTATAAGTAGTTAGGGTGGTTGTAAGTAGTTAGGGTGGTTATAATTAGTTAGGGTTTTTATATATGTATAATGCCTTTAGTCGTATGATTCGAGTTATGTGTAATCAGAGCTCTCTCTCTCTCATCATTGTGAGTGATTATGGTTATCAATCTATGAAGCTGTGCCGACAAGTCATACCTCATGGCAGGTGTGAGAGTGTGCGAGCGAGCAAGAGAGAGAGAGAGAGAGAGAGAGAGAGAGAGAGAGAGAGAGAGAGAGAGAGAGAGAGAGAGAGTCTTGCAGTTTCTTAATTCACATCCTTTTGGGTTGTTCGCTGCAGTCTGCTACATTGTTTGCAGCTGGCTCCTTGTGCGAGAGGATGAGGAACATTTCTCGTTCCTGTCCTCGTTGGGTTTGCAAGATCGAAGATAATAAGCATAAGCCCCTTCGTTGTCACGAGCGGTCAGATATTAACAAGGTGTGGAACAATGGGGAGGCAAATGAAAGGAACCTACGTTTTCCTGCTGTGGTGCAGCGAGGAGCAGTTGGTATGATACAGGAGTTTATTTACTACTGAAACTCGTTCTCGGCGATGTCAGCAGCCAGAACTACTTCATAAGACGAGTTGTTTTTCTCAGCTGCAGTTTTTTCCCATGAATTTATTCTACTTCGTTGAAAACTTTGTGGGGGAAGGCCGTCCCGCATTCTCTTTGTGGATGGAAATCGGTCCGATGTTCGTTGGAGAACAGCTACTTCAGGTGTAACTGTGTGGCCAGGTGCTGCGTAGACTCAGATCCCTTCGTGAAGATAGATCCCATGATCCATCTTCCCTATGTGGGGACAAGGGTGTAATTTGTGGCGCTCTGTGGGAGCAAGGGTGTAATTTGTTGCTGTTTCGATGACTCCATGATCAGCCAATCGGCCGGAGAAAGCTCTGCTGAGCTGTGGGGTTTGCAGCACATGCTATGACGGGGGTTCTTTTGCATGTTTGCTGCTTGCCCCATTCCTGCACTTTGAGGCTTGTACTTTGTCCCCGTGACGCCGAGGTCTCATGCGCACTCAGGTCGGCACGGTCTGCTGTTCCTCAGATTTCCTTCAAGGTTCACATCCTGCTCTTGGTGTGACCATACAACACCTGCGATTTTCTGGTGTGGCCTGCCCGTCAGCAGTTGCGTACGTGTTGTGCGTGTGGTGGTCTTCAAAGAGGTTCTGTCTTAGCAGTCAACTGAGGCGCTCTTTTTTGGGTACGTACCATCTCGCCATTCAGCAAGCAGTTAGTGGATGTTTTGCCTTCGGCGGTCCTCTTCGAATCCTATACATGCTGTGCTTGGTGGTAGCAGAGACGGAGCAAGACGGAGGTAAGACGGAGTAAGACGGAGCGAGACGGAGCCTCTGTGGTTTTGGAAGAGACACTGCCTGTGGTTCTCGCGACGATGGGCCTTGTGGTCTTTACAAGGGAAGAGATGTGACCTGATGTCTCCTGGTCTGGCCTGTCACCGCTTGTCACAGCAATGCCGGGTATTGTTTCCCGTTGAGAGACGATATGCGAGTGCGCGTCTCTCAGGGCAGAGACGGACTTGTGTACTGTACATGAAAAATCATCATGTCAATGTGATCGTTGACTGAAGGAAGAGCAGTTTATGGCGAGTATCTGCTGAGCGAAAGAGAGGCGAAAGAGGGGTGTTTGGTGTTCTGTTTTCGTCAATATTTCTGCTGAGCGAGAGAGGGGTGTGTCGGTAACTTCCAGCCCCTTTCTTGAGGGTGTGTAGGAGAGAAGTGTTCTTTCATTTGTGTACACATGGATGGCTGAAAGGTGCGGAGAACTACAGAGTTCGTGGTAGCTGAGAATCTGAAGTCTATTCCTCCTTGCCGAGCGAGACACACACTCGCGTGCATCTCTCTACCCTGCTGCCTCCCTGCTAAGGATATAAGAATAACAGTGCAGTGTCCAGGTTCTATGTGGGCAATAACCCCCCAGTACCTACCGCATTTTCTGTACCCCTCGGCCTAGAATGAATTTGGACCGGAGGGGCACACCGATTCGGCTTCCACGTTAACGGCCGCCCCAACCGGTAGGTACTGGTGGTTTAACCAGGCATGGTGGTCAACCTGATGCTACCGTCTTCACCCGAACAGATCGCATGGTCATTAAAGCTGTATCTGGTCTGAAAATTGCACCGAAAATGGCTATAATAATAATGCTCGGTCGTTGTAACTGCATTTTCTGGACTGAAAATTGCACCAAATACGGCTATAATGACCGGGTGTTCTATTCGGGTGAAGACGGCGGTAGGTCCCTGTCCCACATTGTGGGAAACCGGTTGCCCAAGCACCACGTCTGCCGAAAGCCCAATTCGTTCTGCTTCGACTGAAAGGCAAAAGGCTTTGCCTTTCCCACCACCATTATCGGCCAGTCGGCCGCAATAATTTGTCAGACTCAGACCCCCCAATCCCCCCTGACGAATATTTGAGACCACGGTAGGTCCCAGTCCCACATTGGCAAACCGGTCAGAGTGTTGCGCATGTCTGTTCTCAAATATGCATCGATTCGCTCTTGTTTTCAAATCACAGAAGAAGAAAGGACCAGGCTTCAGGCTTGAGCCACAGTTTTGTTTTCTTGGCTCTTCTTCTCTGACTACGCCCAAACCGATTCTCCAAGTCTAACAGTTCCAAAGTCCCAAAGTCTAACAGTTCCAAAGTCCCAATGTCCCAAAGAACAGTTCCAAAGTCTTCTCCCAATGTCCCAAAGTCTAACAGTTCCAAAGTCTGCTCCCAATGTCCCAAAGGCGAACAGTCCCGACTGAAATGGGCAATAGATAGATTCAAAATGCCATCTACACGTGCCGTACGCACGTTGAATCAATCTCGAGTCCTCGGAGAGCCAACCATACCGCTGATGGGGTAGCCAGAAGTGATTCCAACCACGCCAGACTTGCATGTTTTTTTCTACGGAGGCGTAATATTCCATCGACTCCAGAGTTGGAGGAAGCCACTCTCTTTGCCCATCCATCACCCTTGCCGATGTTGTAAGCCTCGCGGCTCGGGTGATGCGGTTCAGTGTTAGATTCACCCATTTGTGTGACTAAGGTGGTTGTGGGGTGTAGCCAGAAGCCAGCCTTGCATGATTCTGGGAAGGCATAATATCCCCTTGACCCTGAGTTGGGAGGAAGCAACCCCCCTTTTTCCATCACCCTTGGGGGTGTCGGAATCCTTGGATTGGCTTGGCTTGGCTTGGCTTGGCTTGGCTGATGAGGATTGGTTTCTGAATCAACGTTTTTTTTTGTGTGACTAAGGGCATACTCACAGTAGCACTGTTTTACTCTTTTCTGGATGGAATTGCGACCACATGCATACATGTCTGGCCGTAAATGCGGTCAGGTACATTTAAGATAGTGGTGGTGCAAGTACGCCTAAAGTAGTCGTCGTGATGCCATTTTAAGATAGTGGATAGTGGTGGGTGGTCGTGTTTTACTTGTTTCTGGATGGAATTGTGGCCAGATGCATACATGTCTGGCCGTAAATGGGGTCGGGTACATTTAAGATAGTGGTGGTCCGAGTACGCCTGAAGTAGTCGTTGTGATGCCACTTTTTTAAGATAGTGGTGGTGCGAGTACGCCCTAATAAGGTGGTCGTGATCCGAGCACGTGTGGCAGACTGAGGAACCAAAAACGAGGGAAATAACAGAATGATAAAAAAAAAATTGTGGCCTTGAGGGCCAAAGCGCTCAGGCAAAGAGCCGGTGACATGATTATATCTGCTGCCTGCAACCTTCTTATCACCGCGACGATGTCGCAACAGGATGTTCAGACCAACAGCCAGCACAATGGGGGCAGAAGGCCTCACCCCTCTGACTACCGTCTTCACCCGAATAGAACGCCCGGTCGTTATAGCCATATCCGGTACAGTTTTCGAGTCCAGATACATCAGCTATAATGACCGGGTGTTCTATTGGGGTAAAGACGGTAGTGCAGCTGGCGGTAGTAGGTATAAAGGGTGAAAGCGACTTCAAACCACGAGTTCGTTTCCCGGCTATTTTCTTAGTTGTGGCTTGCATGGCGGCGGAAGTTTCAGGGCTAGGCCTCTGGAGTAAAATGGTCGGCGGGATAGGTACAAGGAGGCGGCCTGTGCCGGCTTGTATTTTCTTTGGCTCACAGTGCGATTCTAGACCAGGAGAGAAGTGCCTCAGTACTCGTGGGATGTTGGAAAACACGTCATATACTGAAATGATTCACAGTTCTCAGTGCTTTGAGTCCCGAGTCCCAGTCTCCAGCCCCAGTACCAAGGCCTAGTCCGGATCACTGTTTTAAGCCCCGGTCCTGGTTCCCGTTCCATGGTCCATTGGCAGCCCTAACCACATGCGCAAGGTCAAGAGAGGTCAAGGTAGAGGCTACCGTCTTCACCTGAATAGAACGCCCGGTAGTTATAGCTGTATTTGGTGCAACTTTCAGTCCAGATACGGCAATAATCACTGGGCGTTCTATTCGGGTGAAGACGGTAGTTCAACCAGCAGCTCACCCAGAAGACCTGTTTTGACGAAGTAAGAACTCTATTTTGCCGAGCCTGAAAGGGGGACCGGTACCAGCGCTTTGGAAAAATTAATGGTGGTACTGGCACCGGCCACTTCGAAAATTAAGTGCTGGACCTGCTCCGCCAGCTGATGGAACGGAAAGGAGGACGTACCGGACCCATGTAGTTAGTGTTTTTTCTTTTGCCAATCTGTTTCTTGTTGATATCTACACTGTTTTCACTCATCTGCCACCCCAGGCCAAACTCACCACCAAGCTAGCTCCCTTATGTTGCCTGGTTTGTGTGCCATATACTTTTAAACCACTGCAGTACTTCCTCGAGTCGTGCCCGTTAATGCGCCACGATTTTAGGAAACGTACTGGCCACTACAGGAGCGCCCAAATTCATCCGACTAGAAGCGTTTCTAACTTTGTACTTTTTTTTTTTTTTTTTTTTTCCTCTGCGGCGGATAACTCGGCCAAGTACCGGTGGTTTGAGCCAGAAAAATTGAAAAAGCAGTGCCCTCGTCTGGGGCGGGCCATGTTGAGGACTTCCCCTCGTGCAGGGTGGACACCATATATTTCATCACAACCCGAGATAGGCGGGGGGCGAGGGGTTCACATTTGTTTTGCTTTTCTTGGAAAGCTCTGACGTGTTCGGCATTGCGTCGGCATCGTAAAAGTTCGGCTGTCGTCGTACGAGTGTGCCCCAGGACATCCCCAATCCCCCCCCTTTGCGCAAGATGAGAATGAATCTTAGCTTGCCTGGTGCACACGTGAACTTTCGAATTGCATTGTTCCATGTTCTAGGTGAAAATTCATTCCTTCTTCTGAGTATTGGAAGGAAGCCCGGTGCCATACAGCTGCAGCCACACTGGTGGGCAATTTCCACGCCGCTTAGCTGTTGCACAAGCATCGGCTTGTCTTTTACTTCTTTCGGTTGTCCTTTTTTTTTTTTTTTTTTTTTTTCCNTGCATTTCTCTTTTTTCTTTTTCAAGGCATCGAATGTCATTCCAAAGAAACCATTGAATTGGAGCCGGGGACCCCACAATTCTACCCGAAGTTATCCCGGCAGCATCAGCCGGTTTAGCTTACGAGGCGAAACTTACCTCCCACCCAATTGTCAATGCTACAACCAAGCCAACCTAGTCCAACCAAATCATTTTGACAATTACTTGAAACAATGCCTGAAGACAAGTACTTCCTTGGGTAAGAAACCCACTGACAGTTCTACTAGAAGGCCATGCAAACTTAAAACAATACACGAAGACTACTACTTCCTTGGGAAAGAAATCCTACCACACTTCCTTAATAACAGACCTTAATAACAGAACAGAATCCTACGACCAGTTTGGCAGCTACTGCATCTGCTGGTAAACACACGGGAGTCGGGACCACGGTTCCCTTGGGGCCTAAGTCGGCCTCAGGGATACCTGTTGATCCCTACCTGATAAAAGCCACTTGGCTAGAACCAGTTTCTTCTCTGGTGAGACGTCTGCTAGCCGTTTTCCATTTGCCCAAGTCTTCCGAAACCATAATTTATCCGCTTTGGTCGTCCAATCTGCTCTTATAGTTGTGCTGATATTGGTCAGCGCCTGACGCTTCTGCTGCTCGAACGTAGTTTGCTCGCCTCGAAAAACTTCTGTTACATGCTGACCAAAACACCTGCACTACTACTCACCTGCAGGCGAGGGTCGAATAGCCACAACCCGCTCCCAGTGGGATGTTCGGCGGGTGCAGGCCATACAATATCCAGTTATCCGTCCATGGGAAGACGTTTCCAGTTATCCTGGACGAATGAAACCTGCACCAGGCCCAAATCTGTTTGGCCTTGGGGCGCTCCAGCCAGAGGTGCACATCCGTCTCCCAGCTCCGGTTGCATCGACTGCAGGCTTTTCTTCAATGTTCATGTTCCTGGACTTCAACCAGGTGGCCTGGTTGCAGTCGGGGTCAAAAGCCTTATTGATTGTGTCCGCATGATGCTTGCTTGCTTCTGCGAAGGGAGATTGCTCAGAGCCGCCCAGAATTTAAAGAGTTCCAAATTGCCCAGTTCTTCTCTGGGTATCCTGCGTATCCTCTCTGTGGCTTTCACAAATGGTTGATTTTTAACCGGGGATTGTTGACATGCCACCCCTAACGCTCCAGATGCCATAGTTCGGCTTTCGAGTCGCCTCCAGGTCGAGACTCCTGCCACACCCTGGCTTCTTCTAAATCCTCCAGGTCTGATTCTGTCCTTTCCTCCTCCCTTGCAAGAGTGGAGTAGGAGCCTTTATCCTTAATCACCTTCCAAACCTGAACCAAAAAAAAAATAAAAAAATAAAAAAATCCTTCATCACCTTCCAAACCTGAACCTGCGCCCTTACTAAATAGCGATGCCAGTCCTTGGCCCCTGCAAGATTTAGACCTGGGCCAAGGACTTGCCACACTTCTCTGGTGTTACCTCTGGCAGAAGGTTTCAGCCAGGTGCCTGCGGCTCTGGCGTCGCTTTTTTTTTTTTTTTTTTTTTTTAAGTTTGGACCATTTCTCGATTTATGCGTGTCATCCTTGCGCAGGGGCCATGCTAATCTTCTCGGTATCGTTCCAATTTTAACAGATGTCCCGAAGGACTGGCATCGCGATTTTGCAGAATGTTGATTCAGTAATCTGGGATCGCCTTTTTTTTTTTTTCTTTTTTTTTCTTTTTCTTTTTTTTTTTTCATAAACGGGATCGCTTCTTTGAGCTCCGCGAAATTCTCTGCCATATTATGTATTCTTGGTAGCTTCTGGCGGAGGGATGGAACCAACAGCCAATCCCCCTTATACACATCCCAGAGGTCATGCATTTGGATGACCCCTTTCTCCACCGATGCCCGGGCGAAGGGACCTGCTGAACCGTCAGCCATAAAGGTAGTGCCATCCGGTTGCTTTATACAGATAGGGGTGCTCGAACAGGATTTGTCTGAGGACTTCCTCCCTTGTTTTTGGCTGCAACAGTACATCCGGTTTTAATTAATTCCATGCATAGAGAATGCGCTTCCACAGTCTTGACTTGGGCTTTTTCTTTGGGAAAAGGAAAGAATTAACAAACAGACCCAGAGTAAAGAGGGATTAAGAAGTGACCATTCATTGGCCAGTATGTATTGAGCCAGGATGATCCATAGCTTGGATTTCAGCCCAAACATTGTCAGCACTACCCATTTAGCTCGTAGTGCCAGGTTCTGTTGCACCGGGTCTAGAATGCCCAAGCCACCGTTAGAGCGCGGACATGGATGCCACCGTTTCCCAGCCCGCTTTTGTGATGAAGCGCTGGGTATGCTCCGCTGCTGGCTTCCACAGGTATCTAGCCGCCGCGTCCCGAATTCTTGTGTGCGCCTCTGACCACATCCGATGTACCGATAGGGGAAACCAAAGGATGGAGAATGCAGCAGCGGAAAGAACCAGAGTTCTTCGGAACAGGGAGAGTCTGTGATTTTTCTGCCAACCAGCTATCCGGGCCGTCACTTTGTCTGCTAGCAATGAGTCCTGTGTAGCCGTGCAGTCGGTAAAGGAAATTTGAACTCCCAAAAACCTATCCGACACATTTGCCGGAATTCTCTTTAGCCTCCCTCCAGTCCAAAGCCAGCTCATAAGGTTCGGGAAGAAAAAACACAGACTTGCCCCAATTAATGGATGCCTCTGAAAGCGAATAATACAAATCTATGACCTGTTTTAATTCCCCTAATGCTTCCCTGGTTTACTACAGGCCACTGTCAAATCGTCTGCGAGGGCTCCCCCCTTCCACTTAAACTGTGTATCCAGCGAGAGACGCTGAATCTTCTCATTTAATTGGATGACAAAGAGCAGGGGTGCCAACGGGCACCCTTGCTTTAGGGACCGCGTTAAATTAAATTCTTCTGAGAGCTTCCCATTAACCATAACTACTGAGGAGGCCTGGGTATACATAGTCCTCACCCCCCTACAATAACTTCCCCCCAAACCCTAAACCTTTTTACTGTGGTAAATACAAAGCCCCAACCCACTTTGTCGTACGCCTTCTATACAAAGCCCCAACCCACTTTGTCGTACGCCTTCTATACAAAGCCCCAACCCACTTTGTCGTACGCCTTCTCCATGTCTAGGAGGAGGATAGTGACCTCTCTTTTTTCCCTGCTTATTATCTCTAAAGCTTGTATAGTGGCTAGTATATTATTGTAAATGGAGTGGCCCATTACGAAGGCTCCTTGTTCCCACCCAATTAGTTCCGGTAGGAACTGGGCCAGCCGGACTGCCATTGTCTTAGCAAAGAGTTTATACACCACATTTAGGAGGGAAATTGGTCTCCAATTGCAGACAGTTTTCTTGTCCCCTTTTTTGTATAGTACCGCAATAGCTCCCTTAGTGAAGTTATGTGGAAGGGAGGCGGTCTCTCTTGCTCGGTTGTAGATTTCGCAGAGAAAAGGGGCAAAGGCACCCCAGGTTGCTAGGAACAGTTCGACAGGAAGCCCATCCAGGCCCGGGCATTTTCTCTGGGCCATCTGCTTGGCTGCCCTGTATATCTCTTGTTTTGTAATTGGTTCCTCCAACCTGTCCTTTGCCGCTCGAGATAGCACTGTGTGGGTGTTTTCCCAGAACTCTGAGAAGTCCGAGAGATCTACGTCTGGGGGGTCGTATGGTCTGCGCGTGGCTATTATATCTTTAAAGTAGTCATGGGCGTATGCACACATGGTTATAGTATCTGTGGCTAGAGGGGCTTCCACAGAAAAGGGATGGGAAAGCTCCCCTAGCGGTTTAGTCTGTCTCAGAAGAAGTGAGCGGCATGTATGTTTCGTCATAAGATCGATCGTAACCTACTATGCCCGTAATTCTAAATCATTCAATCCACTAGTTTTGTTTCTGTATCTCTAGCAGCTCTAATTGGTGCATCTTCTCCTTTTTTTTTTTTTTTTTTTCCCCTTATGAATCTCTGCCCAATAATATTCTTCAAATGGATCTTCACTCATATTTTGTTCTGTTGTCCTTGTATCCTGACTTAGCTTTCTCTCCTCCCAATTCCTACTTGCGGCTTTCATTCTGGAGAACTCTATCCGGGCTGATTGGATTATGCCAATACCTACTTCTGCCCACGTTTCAAGATCTGTGAAGAGGTCTTTGGCATTGTCCCAGTTAGCCATCTGATTAGAGATCCATTTAGTTACCCCTTCATCCTTGAGGATATTTACGTTGAGCTTGAAGGGGGGTCTATGTCTTTTTGTTAAATCTTCAGACAGGACGTCGAGGACCACAGGATAATGGTCTGACAGTGAAGCCAGTTTATTTTCTACCCATGTGCAGCGGTCCCATGGGGAGCCCCTGATCAGAAAGTAAGTCCAACCGCTTTTTTGGATGCGGGGTATTAGGGGACGGTCTGGGACCGAACGATGAGAACCCGTTATCGTCCGCGTTGAGAATTCGATAAGCATCATACAGGCACTGCATGAGTCTGTTCTTATTGGGCAGCTATGGGGAGTATCCAAGCCTGGGTTGAACACCGTGTTCCAATCCCCGACGAGGATCAGATTTTCTGTGTCAGGGATACATGTGGGGAGAGTTTCAAAGAACTTGATCCTTTCAGTGTACTCCACCGGCGCGTAGACCGACATGATACCCCATTCCTCGTTGTCTATTGCTAATTTCATCCATACCCATCTCCCTGACTGATCTGCGAACTTGCCATTCACTACACAGTCCAGATTTTTATCAACAAGGATGGCAGTCCCTCCCCTGGACCCATCTGCGGGGGCCCAAATTTGGGGTCCATCCCAGTTAAAGAAGCCATTCTCAGACTTATTTTCACTTAATTTTGTTTCCTGGAGGCAGGTAATATGAACATTCTGTGAGTGAATCCAACGTCGGAGGCGAGACTTTTCCGCCTTCGGGCAGTGTCACCAAGTCCACGAATATTCCACGTTGCAAGCCTAATTTTGTTTGGGAGGACCATTGGTTCGATCCTTCCCGTGTGACTTTTGGATGCGGGTGCCACTTGCCTTCAAGTGGTTCTGCTGATCTTTACCCTGAACATTTTTTTTGGCCTTCAGACTGTCACCTTGGGTAGGGGCCTTATCTGCTTGTCCGCCACAATCCAAACTCGCAGCGAAGGCTTCCGACATCAAGACATCAGTTGTCGGCCCTTGTGCAATGCATTCTGCAAGATGTAAGGTTGAGAAGACAACATACACTTTTAATGTTCGGCAGTAGATCAATACCTGTGTCTAATAAGTGGGATAGAGGATGCCAATGGACCTGCTGTTCCTTCCATTTTTGGACATCCCTGAACTCTCTGACTGACCAGAAGGAGATGTGCCATACTTGTTTCTCCCCTTTACTGGACACCGCGATGTGTCTCCCCCTTTTCGGCGCTGTTAGCAGGGCAACTGAGCATACATTCTTCAATACCTGACTTTCCGTGAGCTCTTTTACCCGGTGTACCGAGGGAGGACCTTTAATTGGAATCGCGGGGATAACCAGTGATTCATCCTGGTCCACATCCGTTAGGAACATCGCCCCTTGAGGAGTCAATGCACAGATGATAGGAATTAGAGACTCTTTTATTGAACTGGCCAGACCTTCCTCTCTGGTCAACGTGTTCATTGGCCGACCTGAGAAAAGGGGTTGCCTGGTCCCTCTATGTTGCATACTGTAACGTGCAGACCAGAACAAGAACTGACCTCTCAATACAAAGTACAAGATAACACAGCGGAAGACTTAGATACCAGTGATCCGAACAATCAATGTTGCAATGCAGCTCTGAACATACATCCTCATCATCGTCCCAGGGTGTGAAAGGGGTCTGGCGCTTCACACAGGAAGACTGCGCCAGCCCCACACATACACAGAGTCTTCACCAAGTCTTCGGCACAGGCCCAAATAGTCCCTCATCAAAATGTCTGAATCCCAAATGTCCAGTCTGGATCCAATGTCGTCAAGTCTGGAGTCACAACTCTGTCTCTCTCTGTCGTAGTCCGAGAAGTCAGGTGGTGAGAGGGTGAGAAGAGATGGTGGACTGAGAAGAGGAAGAAGAAGAACTCTCTCTCTCTCTCTCTCTCTCTCTCTCTCTCTCTCTCTCTCTCTC